>CM041003.1:11616931-11636931 GCA_022985145.1 Pangasius djambal
GAGGAAGCCAAAGAGGAGGTATATGGAGGTAATAAATGAGGATATGAAGCTAGTGGGTGCAGGTGTTGAGGATGCAGAAGATAGGGATAGGTGGTGAGTGATGATTCGCCGTGGCGACCCCTGAAGGGAAAAGCCGAAAGAAGAAGAAGAAGAGTGTTATTTCTTTTAATTGCCTCTTGCTTATTTAGTCTGAATCTTCTATCTCTGATATTGTGCTTGTGTTTAGAGATGGTGGTCTGGGCACTACTACATGAACTTCATGCAGGTAATTTGCATAATATGAATGGACCACCTAGAAAATTCACTTAAGCAGGTGCAAACTGGCATCCCATCTAGGGTGTATTACCGCCTTGTGCCCAGTGTTCCCAGAATAGGCTCCAGAGCCACCGTGACCGTGACCCTGACCAGGATAAAGACCTTACTGTAGATGAATAAAAGAAAATGAATGTACTCAGCTGTGTGCAATTGTTTTGGTAGGCATAAAAAAAAAAGATTATTATAGTGTATCCAGATTCTACAGATAAACCATGCAATCTGGCAACACCCCGAGCACGCAAGCAAGGCGCTGATTTACACCTGGCTCTGGGGGAAGAAACCAAATCACACTCAACATCAGCCCAAACTTTGAATATGTAATCAGCCTCACTTCCCATTTTTTTTCTGCGATCCTCCCTTAAACGCATATGAACGAGGGAGAGAAGTGCAGTTCGCATGTTTCAGCAGGCACAGGGCTTAAATTAAGCATTTAGGATGGACATGCAGAATGTGGCCTAATTGGATTGCGCCTGAAATGGGTGCAAACAGCCGACTACATCTGGCTCGTAGTAAAATAAACATTAGAAATCCTGACGTGTGTACATCTGGCCCATATAGTGTATAAAAATATGCAATAATACAGTCAGTGTTATAATGAAGTTGTGCAGTTTCACTGATTCAAAGGATTAATCAATCTACAACATTTATATTTCAAAGATTTTTTTTTATGAGAACAAGAATAACATATTGACTAATTTACAATACATTCTTATTTCACAAAGGTTATTGTTCTTTCTTTCTTTCGTTCTTTTTTTTTTTTTACACAAGTGAGAAAAAATGCAATTCAAACATGTAGCTGGTGGTTATGCAACTTATGGTTAAGGGCCTTGCTCAAAAGCTCAAATGCTTTCTGACACCCAGGAATTTCAATTCTACGACATTATGGAGAAACTGTAGAAATTAAAGCAGCGGTAAACAATTGTGTGATATAAGAATGAAATTCTGTCACGTATTATGGACCATTGGTTGCATACATCTAATTCGTTGGCTCTAAACTGAAATTAATCTATCTATAATCTAAAATTAAAGGTGTCTCGTATTTGGACGTGATGGATTGAAGAAAGAAGAGCAGTATCAGTGCAATACGCAGTTACAGATAAGAGGTGGGCGAACTTCAGTTTCAACTGAAGACCGAAAACAAAAATAAATGCAATACTCGCTATTTTCCACCTACTACTATCTCGTTATTATTGTTCACTCCAAGATGGAGCACAAATACAATATCAATTACATTTGCCAGAAAACCAACCTGAGGAAAAAAGAACGGGGGGGGAAAAAATGAAGTAGAAAGTTCGCCGAGCGCAGAGTGTTCAACAAGGATGGCTTTGCATATAAATTAGTAAACAAAGCAAACTGTTCTCTGAAGTGGAGTTTTTGACGGATGATAGAAACCACAGATAGTACTAGCATGCAGGAAAGTGCAAATCTGAGTAAAAACAAAGTTTATCAGAAGGTTACCTGTGTACAAGAAACCGTGGTGAGCACAAAAGCATCTCGGCATGCACGACACATTGAACCTGGAGGTGGATGAGCTACAACAGCAGAAGACCACATCAGGTTCCAGTCCTGTCAGCCAACAACAGGAATCCGAGTGTACAGTGAAACAGTACAGCAAAAGAACAGGCGAATCTTCAACTATCCAGTTTCCGCCTCAAGGTTCAATATGTTGTGCGTTCTGAGATGCTTTTCTGCTCACCACAGATGTAAAAATTGAGTTACTGTAACCTTCCTGTCTGCTCTGGCCGTTCTCCTCTGTCCTTCTCTATTCAACAAGGTGTTTCTGCCCACAGGACTGACGCGCACCGGATATTTTTTGTTTTTCGCACCATTGCGTGTAAATTCTAGAGACTGTCGTGCATGGAAATAACAGGAAATCAGCAGTTTCTGAAATACTCAAAACAGCCCATCAGCAACCATGCTTAAGTCAAAGATCACTTTTTTGCCCAACACACATTTGATGTGAACAGTAACTAAAGCTCTTGATCTGCATCTGCATGATTTTCTGCACTGTACTGCTGCCACGCGAATGGCTGATTGGATAACTGCATGAATGCGCAGGTGTCCCTAATAAAGTGGACCATGAGTGTTGGTGATGAAAAGGAAGTGTCACAAGGCATGAAGTAAGACTAAACTGTAACTAGTAAAAAGCTGCTTTTTTGAGTATTAGTGCACATTACTGCTAAGATAGAAACAAAAATAGAGGCTAAACAGACAAAAAGCAGATATCTGGGAAAGAAATGGATGCAAGTTAACTGTGTGAGTGGGCATGAGATGAAGGTTTTTGGAACATGTAGTGGTTTTATCTCACACTGTAGGAGGAGTAGCATTTGGAAACTGAAATAAAAGAGCAAGATGGCTTAACAATTTTCCTATTACACAACTATCACACAAAAAAATAAAGCCCTATGCAGGAGCTGAAATGCTTTGAAGTTAGTACAAAACACGGTTTAGGTGTTTCATTTGTTGTTGTTTTAATTCAACTATGTAATGAATGGTGTGAGAGAGAAGATTTATCCAGTCAGCTATAGACGAAGACAGAGACTAAGCTTTAGCCATTTCCTTTCATTCACTGATTACAAAACAAGTTAAAGATACCGTTTAATACTGTGGTGAATGCACTACATACTGTGTATTTTTGTAGGTGTAATTCCACGACACTGGAAAACAGGTGAAGTAACAGCGAATCGTCTTTAGCTCCGAGTCATTTAGTACATTGGTATCTTTTTCTTTTGCTTTTTTCCCCGATTTTCTCTCGAATTTAGTTATGGCCAATACCCACCCTCCAGTTAGTTCCCACCCCCCAGTTCAGTCTCCTCCACCAACCAGGGAGGGCGAAGGCTATCACATGCTTCCTCTGATCTTTCCGAACTGCTGCTAATTGCATTGTCAAGGGGGCGGCGTAACACACTCAGAGGAAAGCGCTATCCACCCACTTCCACATGCATGCGTTCACAGACACTCATGATTGGCTAGAGTCACTGTGATTGATTAGAGCATGGCCAATTTTGCGATGGCTGTGGCATCGTCTGGATTCGAACTTGTGATCTAGGGCAAACGCTTTTCTGCCCACATCGGTCATTCATTGAAATTTCTAAAGCAGAACACATGCGCGCTTTCTCTTGACCCTGAATGTATCAAGCAGATACACAAATCCGTCACAGCATGAGTGGTGCACTACATGGAGCTTCCGTTTTAACATACACCGGCTGCGTCAGAGGGACGTTACTAGTGCTGCGCTTGTATGGGATGGAGTTAGGCAGAATACAGCACGTGCCACAGCGCAGACTCAGAACGCTACAACAGTTCATGTCAGATCAGGGTGTGACCATGCTTCCAGGCTATGATTCACTGAAAGCTCAGAGGCATCTCAGCATCGTATCAGAAAATACATGACCGCATAGAGTTTCTGAGCTGGAAGTGTTACTGAGCATCTTGCAGAAGCAGCCACGGTTCTTCTGGAGACTTTGACTCTCGACTCGCTTCTTACTTCTGCAGCGAAACCCAGCAGCCTTCATTCTGTTTTTATCTGAAAAGTGTCTCTTATGTAATCTGCTGCTTTCTTTACTGACATACAAACATTTTTCTGTAACATTTCATTTTGTGCCAGAAAACCGATGATTGGAAATCTAACATTTTTTTGTACTGACTCGATAATGTAGAAGTTATATAATGAAAATCTATAACAAAGTTTGTACTAAAAATAAAAGAGGATGCCGAAGACTTTGCACATTACTGTATCTTTACAAGATTTTTTTTTTTTTATCCAAATAAAGGAGCTGGACTAGGCTCCATTCTGGATCTAAAAAACCTAAATGTCTTCTTAATACAAACTTCAGTTCCATCTGCTATGCATATCAGATGTACAAAATTGGTTGTGATCATAGGAAGATGCATTTCCACATTTCAGTTGTTGTGGAATATTTATCTGCTTTAAGCAGAGTGACTTACCCTTTCCTTTGGGTTAGCTTTGGCATGAAAGATGTTCACAAAGTGAGTACGAGGTTCAGTAGAGACCCGAGGGTCAGTGCATACTCGCGTATTTGAACGATCAGATGCTAGGTGTACAGTCCTAACAGCAGGTGATGAGCCAGACACAGCAGCACGACTAAAAGTCAAACGTGAAAAGAGTCACATGGCTCCTTTGCCGACTGTTCAGTGGCATGAGGCTCCACTTGTGTGCCATGCGAGCTTTCCTGACGGATAGCAGGGCAGTCTCGAGAATGGATTTAGACATGAAATTCCAAGTGGCCACGTATTGCCCACATGGAGACTTTCAAGGTTCTGTGGAGAACTTCTGTGGAGAAAACTCGCACCAGAGAATGCTTCACCGAATGCTCAGTGGCTATCAGCTATATCATAGGTGCCAGTAGTATTACACGCACACCCCGACACATTGGTTTTTCACAAACCGAGAGATTCCTCCCTGCAAAGAGTGAAACTGTAACAATGGATGTCACCCTGCATTAAATGCCAGTTGATGTCCACTACAGCTACCTTCTGCACTTCTGCACTTCTGTGTTCTGCAAGGGCAGTACTAAGGAGTGTCATTTGTGGACAGTTGCGAATAAGCAATATGGCGCTCACCATCCACCCTCCGCCAGATTTTACAGATAAAAAGTTGCTTCACTTCACTCCAGGTGCTCTGTGATGAGTTGGAGTGATTTTCATTCTCTATTATCAGCACCTTGAGAGACTCTTTTCCTCAATGGGAACAGAAACAGCATGCTGATTTATATCCATTATCATCAATAAACTACAGTTCCAGCACTTATTTTAAGTGCTGTCTGGGGAGTGCACTACCAGGATGTGTTATGAACCTCCAAGACGACTTTGATATACGGCCACCTCTAGTTTCGAGGGAAACCACCCTGGTACTTTGGACGCTATGGAAGTAGAATGGAAGGATGTGGTGTAACTGTACTTTGCTTAACACGACTGGCACACAACCCTGACAGAGAAAGCGAGCCAGTTAACTAGCCAACTAGCCTAAAATACAAGCTCTCCTGGAAGGACAACATGGTTGCCAGGTCTGTGTAAAAAAAAAAAAAAACCACAACGGGCATCTAACACCAAACAAAAAAACCAGCCCAACTCCTAAACTCAAATAAAACTAAAACTATAATTTTCAGTTTAATACTACAGAATACATTATATTGCAACAAAGCACTAGTAAAAAAAAGATTTCCTAAATAGATCCTAAATAAACCAAGGTCCTAACCGAGGTTTTACATTTTATTATATATGTTGTCATGAATCCGTAAAAAAATTAAATGAATAAATGAAGCACATTAGTTCTCTAACACACAACAATCTAATTTATTTGCATTTACTAGAGCTACAGTAACTTATTTCTACTGATACACTGTTCATGTAAAGGTAAATATGCAGAAACGTCTTATTTCTATAACAAAGCAAATTGCAGTTGAGTTTATCATGTTACGTCTGCACTGACTTACAGTTGAATCCGACTCTTTCTAATATGATGGACACGTTGACGTATTGCAGTAGCTAGCAACAGCAGCTAATGCTGCATTTACGATTTTACTGCATCCATGGTTACAGTACAGCTTCCTAACCACTGGCTTAAGATATAAGCAATATGGTGGGTTTTGTTAAGGGCCATGTTTCTCTATTTCAAACTGTCACATGAATGTGCATCATCCCCGCATTCATTCATTCATTCATGCTCAACAACATGCAAATTTCGTCCTGAATATGCATGTGCTATATTTTAAAGTGCAGGGTAGTGTGACCTCGTCTCACACATTGAGTCATATGCTAAAGCCATCTTGATGAGTAACAGTTACTGCCATAACATAAGCTTCACTACATCCTTACACAACAAGCATGTAGGCTTGACTGATGCAACACACCAGTTTTCTAAGAATAACACTTCGACAGAGGCTCGAGATTGGACAAAGCAGAAAACATGAGCTACTTTGTTTTAACGTTATCTAGTGATATGACAAAGCCACAGTTAATTCAAAGGGAAGCGTTAGGGAGAAGATGAATTGTTGGGAGGGGTGCGAAAAAAAAAGAAAAGAAAAAAAAAGCACACAGATGTGCAGTGAGTAGGGGGTTGGCAAGTCGGAGAGGAACTCAATGCCGCAAGGTGGGGGAAGAGACGGGAAGAGAGGAGGGGTCTTTGTGGATAAGGACCCTTGCAGCAGAAGGTAGAAAAAGGGTAAAAAATAAAAAATAAAAAAGGTAGAGAGTGTGTATGTGTGTGTGTGTATGTGTGTGTGTGTGTATATATATATATATTTAAAATAAATCCCTGTGTTTAAAGCCCCAGAGTGTGTTCTGAACCATCTGAATGACTGACTGTGCCGCCCATTTCTGCACTGTGGTGCTCGCGGAATGAGGCAAAGCAGCAGAAGCAGACCCCCTATCAGGTGCCTACATCTGTGCACATGCACACATCCTCTGCTTCTCTCTCTCTCTCTCTCTCTCTCTCTCTCTATTGTACACACATCCACTTTAGATTTTTCCCAGCATCTCATCTCTGCTTTTTGTCTTTTTTTTTTTTTTTAAATCAGTATGTGGGTAGAAGCTGCTCTCTCAGGATAACACCACAGCAAAGGGAGCAGGAGAGAGTCAGTGAGAGAGAGAGAGAGAGAAAGAGAGAGAAAGAAAGACAGAGGGATGAGATAGAAAAAAAAACACCCTTCAGTATCTAAATTTGTTTGTTTCAGTGCCCCATTCCCATGGTATAAATACTCACTCGGCCTAAAAGCTTTGCTTCCATCTGATCTTGTATGCTAAGTACACGGTCACTGTCACTAAGCAGCAACAATAACAACACACAACATCTCATTTGTTTCCTTTTTATCCCTCAATTACCACACTTCTCTCTGATTGAGAAGAAAATATCGCATTGCATTAGGGTGGGATCAGGCTTTTCTCAAAGCAGGTGCAGAATAAAACAGGTAGAAGGAAGAAGGAAAATGAGGAGACAAAGAGGGGTGATGGAGTCAAGCATGAGTGAGCAGTGAGCAGGCCTCGGACCACACTGAACCATCAGCCCATGCCCAGCACTGAGCATGCACAACATCCAGCAACAAGTTCTGCTATTCTGCTCCTGGGGATCAAAAATGGTGACACTCAGAGTGTAACACTGAATGAATGTATTTCTCCCATGCAGCACTGAGGGACTTGATTCCCTCACAGTAACACAGAAGGACAGAATATCATGGCAGTCATGAAGTCTAAGGCTGATTAGCATGAGATATTTCCTCACACACACAAAACATATACACACATTACACACACAAAAACTGATGCACAATTTAAAATGATAAATAATAATATTAAAGCAGGGAGAGAATGAAGTGGCGCTGCTGTTACCTGTATGGAGCTTTTTATTATTATTATTATTATTATTCCTCTTTAGTTTCCTAAGATCTGTTTTTCCGAAGTTTCCACATCATAGCTTCCTTTCTTAAAAAAAAAAAAAAAACCAAAACCCCAGGATTCAGCTGGAGCGTCGTTTTGGAATCGGACGTGTTGCTTGTAAATAACGCGCGAGCTCCGTGCCAGAATAACGCAGTGCCTTCAGAGTGAAGAACAGATGCACTGATGCACAGATGCACAGCCACCGTGGACGGGAAAGAACAGGGAAGCAGGGAGGAAAAAAAAAAAAAACCCAGTTTGCTCACGGTCCCAGATCACGGCTTATTCTCGGTTCTCCATCTCCGTTCCAGCCTCCTGTTGGAGATATGCAGCCATAAAAACATCCAAGCTGAAATGTTTCATTCGCAGCGCGCAGCATCGTCGCACAGCATCCAGAGCGCGCTAATGTGCGCAAAAAAACAAGAGGGGGGGTGTGTGCGCGCGCGCGCGCGCGCGTGTGTGTGCGTGTGTGTGCAAAGGACCTTGGTCGTGCAATGAGATAGACAGATACATAGATAGACAGATAGATAGATAGATAGACAGATAGATAGATAGATAGATCAGACCAACACCCGACTGAGATGTGTTTTGTTTTTATTTTGGCCCCAGCATTCAGGAAAGAATAAATGATTTCCTAAATAAAACTTGAAATCCACTAGGATCCACTACACGTCATAAGATGAAACGCGATCAAATGGCAGTAAGTGATGATCTGTGAGGTCCCTGCCCCTGCCAGCTGACATGATCATTTCCGCTCCAGTGAAGGAGAAGGATCGCTCCTGAAAGCCCCGGATCGCACGCATTGATTGGACAAAAGCCCCGGATCGCACGCATTGATTGGACAAAAGCCCCGGATCGCACGCATTGATTGGACAAAATGGCAATTGGGCGCGTTTTCATTTGTTAAACGTGGGACTACCAATCATTAGCACGGTTTATTGCCTAATGGATTTCTCTCTGGAGGTGGATGCTATTGTTATTCATTCATTCATTCATTCAATTAATTAATCAATTAATTAATCAAATTAAACTACAGGTCCTACTCATTTTCATCTGGAAATGTAACCATGCATCAATAGAAGAGACTGATAGTGAGGAAGTGAGGGAGAATATGGATTGTGTTTCACTGATCACAACACAAATATAGGCTACAGATAAAATGTATACACACAATGTTTGGTCACAGCTCAGTGACTACAAGAACAGAACAACCAGTTTTACCCCAAATGTTGGGTTGATCATTGTTTATGTACAGTAATTCAGGATTTGGGGCTGTGGACACCTGACCATCACACCTTTATGTTGGCCTTCCACAAACTGACCTCTGGAGGTGGGAATAGTGCAGCTTGCTCCTGGTTTTGCACTGTGTGCCATCCGACTCCTGCAGCAGATCCAGAATGCAGCTGCGTGACTTGTTTCCAACCTCCCCAGGTTCATTCAGCCATTGCTGCATTCCTCTACTGGCTTCCTACAGCTGCCCTGCGCATCAGAGCACAGCTGATAGCGTCAACAAAATAGACTTCACATGAAAACTATAATGAATTTCCACAATTGCACTTTCTGACCATGTAGTACACAGTTATAGGACGGAAATATTTATAAATCGCACTATCCGTTATCACCCAGGTGAGGATGGGTTCCCTTTCGAGTCTGATTCCTCTCAAGGTTTCTTCCTCATATCATCTCAGTGAGTTCTTCCTCACCACCGTCGCCTCTGGCTCGCTCATTAGGGATAAGGAAATTCATTATAGCTGCTCTGTGCCAGTGTCCATTGTTAAAAGTGCTATACAAATAAAACTGAATTGAACTGAATGGATCTAAAAAAAAGCAATATATTGGACTTAAGGGTTTATTTAAATTCTTGCCATCTTCTTACTTGTATATCATTGTATTAGTCTTTATTTGTATTTGTTTATTTTTAACTTGGAGATCAAAGAAGAAAAAAAATGGAGCGCAACGAAGAAAAAAAGCAAAGCAAAAAAGAAAAAGAAAAAAATAACGCAGTCTGCTTCTTCATTCCGCACTTTCTATCTCCCAGTTCTTGGTGGGGTTTAAAGGCAGATGCTTGTCTTTAATGGCAGTGCTGTAGACGATCGTGAAAAATCCCATCTCTAAATAAAAATCAGGCAACCTCAGATTAGGCATGAACTACACGCAGGTCATTTTAGCAATCTGCAAGGGCAATAATCAGAGATGCTGAAGTAAGCTGGCAACTTAAGAAGCATCAATACAGTGCCTTGCATAAATATCCACCGACCTTGATCTTTCTCACATTTTGTTGAGTTCCAACCTGGAATAGACTCGCTAATGTGCTTACTAAACTACAATTCCAGAAGAGAAGAAGAAGAATGGGCCAAACAAGTAGAACTGAACGCCAACGGCATCAGTCGTTCTTCGTCTCTGTCAGTCTAGTCCTTCTTGTTACTAAAATACTTCAAACAGGAAGGAAAAAAATATTTGACCTTGCTGTGACCTTGACCCTGTTTGGATCAATTCCAAAATCTAATCGGTTCATCTGCTGGTTACAGTGATTCCATATAAATCTTACAAATATTCAATCACTCATTCTTGAGATATCATGCGAACAAAAAATCATGAATCTCGGACAGACGCATGGACGGACACATGGACAGACCGACGGCAAAAATCGTAGCTTGCCAAAAATGGACCTTGCTTTCCTGAACATGAGCACGTATGTAACCTCTGTGGATGACAAACAGGAAGAAAGCTATTGAAGAAAAACTATTTCAGACATTTACCCTTGCAGCTGTAATTGCAGCCAAAGGTGGTTCTACCAAGTATTGACCCACAGAGTTGAATATTTATACAACCAACAAATGTTATGCATCTACAAATATTAGGCATATTGTCTAAATCTAATGGTAAAAAAAATCCCAGTGAAGTTCATTTCAATTCCAGGTTGTAACACTGCAAAACGTGGAAAAGCTAAAAGGGGGTGAATATTTATTAAAGACACTGAACTGACATAACTTCAGCCGCCAATTTACTTTTTATATCTCTTAATATGGCCGCATGTTATTACGAAGGCACAGCAATCACATGAATACTGCTCCCCATGTAAACATGATACGCTGTATTGAAAAAGTGAAAAATGAAACGTTAGTCAGCATTTCCTAATGACGATCGTTTGGCAGAAGTCAAATGCGCAGTCACCTGTATACAGCACGCTGTTTTAATGCAGCCTCTTATACATCAGATTAAAAACACTGACACAATGAAACATAGGTCTTGACTGAAAGAGGGGAAAGTAAACACCAATGGTGCACCGAAAGTGCGCTCTGACTGTAATTAGAAAGTAAAATGTGCATCTCACTGTAATTAGAGTGAGCATGCAGAACCGTCAGTGCTCAGGAAGAAGGCTCGTTCCCGATGAGGAGACTGGGAAAATCTCTCATACTCCACTGCAAAGAGCTGCTGAGTGTCCTTAAAGAATTAACACTGGGTCGTGCAAGCAATGTTACTGGTCCAGCCAATAGCTACAAAGTCTTCCTCCTCAAAAACTGCTCGGAATACTGTATAATTACAGTGTTGCGGTATCGGAAATACATTTGGTGTTACTAAATAGCCTTAATATAGGTCAACGGTTTAATAACATTTAATTTAACAATACCAGAAGATGACTGAATATGCACAACTCTCTCCATTTTA
Organism: Pangasius djambal; assembly: GCA_022985145.1. Taxonomy (NCBI): domain Eukaryota; kingdom Metazoa; phylum Chordata; class Actinopteri; order Siluriformes; family Pangasiidae; genus Pangasius; species Pangasius djambal. Next base: position 11,628,308 of record CM041003.1, read on the forward strand.
TTAGGAACACCTATACACCCACACATTTATGCAGTTATCTAATCAGATATAAAATCATGTGGCAGCAGCGCAATGCTTAAAATCATGCCGATACAGGTCAAGAGCCACAGTTAATGTTCACATCAAACTTCAGAGTGGGGGGAAAAAATGTGATCTCTGTGACCGTGGCATGGAGGTTGGTATCAGATGGGCTTGTTTGAGTGTTTCAGAAACTGCTGATCTCCTGGGATTTTCACACACAACAGTCTCTAGAGTTTATACAGAATGGCGTGAAAAACAAAAACAACACTGAGTGAGTGACAGTTCTGCGGGTGGAAACGCCGTGTTGATAAGAGAGGACAGAGGAAAATGGTCATATTGGTTCAAGCTGCCAGGAAGGATATAATAACTCAAATAATCACTCTTTACAACCGTGGTGAGCAGAAAAGCATCTCGGCACGCACAAAACATCAAACCTTGAGGTGGAGCTACAACAGCAGAAGACCACATTGGGTTTCACTCCTGTCAGCCAAGAACAGGAATCTGAGACTATCATGGGCGCAGACTCACCCAAACTGGACAGCAGAAGATTAGAAAAAGAAAAAAAAAAATCACCTGGTTTTTCTAAACTTCAACAGTTTTTTAAATCATGTTAATTAACTTGATCTTTGTCCCATAATCATCATGCACGTGCCCCTTAAGCGAGCTGAAAGTAAAAACCTCTCGCCAGCATGACCTCTTTGTTGTATCCCGCAGGGTTCCTGTGAACCTTAGTGGCAAGCTATTCGTTTACGTCGCTAAGAGCTAGAAATCTACATCGTTCCAGTTCATTACGGGTCTCAATTACAGAAGATTCTTTCACACCGCTCCAAAACCATTAACCAGGAATCCTTGTTCTTGTGTTTTCTCTCCCTTGAAAAAAATACAGGGTATTTTTGCACTAACTGACTTTAAAGTGCCCACGAAATGGCTTGAGAACCATGATTTGGTTCTACTTATGTTAAAGTATTATCTTTTGAAACAGGAAGTTTAGGGAGGGAGCATGTTGAAGGCTTTGACTGATTTCCACAACAGTCTATAGCGTTCCAGATAGAGCAGTGAGCCGAGCGGAGCAGAGGTTTCCACCCACCTCGACTCGATTTGGTACAGGGCCGTGGGTTGTTAGCGCAGCAGTTTTTTTCCCTCTCCTCCGCGCTAAGCATTGTGCAGCAGTGAGGGCTTAAGGGTTAACACAAGGTAGTGAAATAAAACTGTAGCTACAAACCAGCTTTGAGCCAAGATCAAGATTTTGAAACAGGAATGAGAGCGGACACACACACACACACACACACCCACCCACTTCAACCATCGTTTCAACACACACATGGTGGTTTGGAAGGAGAATTAATGTACAGGAAGCTGACCGCGTATGACCCATATGGGGCGCTAATTAGCGGCTATTGTACAGCAGTACCCGGGGAGGCAGACCGATCCACAGGTGATTGTTGAAGACTAAATGAGAAGCTGAGCCTTCCTTAAAATCTCATTCAAATGCATCCATGAAACGTTTACCGATGTGTCTATATTATTCATCACTCTTGGCGAAATTCAGTATTTTATCCAATTAAAATAGCAAAAGTCTCACTGCATTAAAAGGCCGTTCATTCATTTAACACAAACTGTTTTCGGTGGACAGAACAGCCTGCGTGAAGCTGCTGATAGAAGGCAGTAGAAATACTGCCAGTAGAACTCCACTGATGCACAGATTCATGGGTTTTTCATGACGGCTTCTCCATATGATGAATGGGAGACCACTCAAAGGGGCCGAACCTTGTAACCAACTGGCGATTATTAACACGGCAAAGCACATGACCGACAGCATTTCAAACCTCAGCATATCGGGGCGCCAGTCAACAGCAGACTGATAGTGCTAGGATGTTGGATACGATCTTAACGTGAATACGAGTCCTGGGATGAGCACAGCGAAAACATATTAAACACAACACACACAACCCAGGTTTAGGATCTGTAGCCGTGAGGCAACGAAGCTCCCAACTGCACCACTGTCAGTTCAATTAGTATAGGGCTTATAACATTAAACACTGTCCAAAAAAAAAAAAAAAAAGCAGCTTTAGACAAATCGGGCTGTGGATTTGTAGATATTTTAGATATTTCGATGTCTAATGAGCAGGCCGGAAGTAACAGTGGTAAGGAGGAAGTGAGGTGACATGAGGAAGAAACCTTCACATGAACCAGACTCTTCTAGGTTTTTAAATTAATGAATTAAAAAAAAAAAAAAGTTTTAGTTGACTAAAATTACTGTAGTTTTCCCCCTCAACTAAACCCAGACTAAAACAATAACCAAATAACCAAAACTATTACATCTAAAAGACTAAAAAATAAATGGAAATTAGCTGTCGAACAGACACAAGACACAAAATACAATCCATGTTAAAGCTGAGTATCTGAGGCTTATGGGTTGTGCTCAAGGAATCAAGAGATGCTCTCTGGCGATCGTAGGATTTAAACTCCCAACCTCCTAAAAAAAAAAAAAAAAAAAGATTTTAAAATAAAACACTGCATGATTACATGCTGTAAAATATGAAGCATGTGTTTTGTTTGAAACTGTTTACACTGTGTTTGTGTTTCTGTGCTTTTTTTTTTTTTTCCCTTAAGGGTGTTTTTTAGTTTAGTTTTCCTAAATCTGCTTCGAAGATGTGCTTTATCCTCAGGCAAAATGATAAAGCAGTGTTCGAAAACTGTATACAAAATCAAAAACAAATGAACAAATGTATCTGAAAAGTAATTTCTTTATTAATATTTTACAATCCTTTACTTCATTTTAACGTCTTGTGTAATGTTCTTGAACGCCGCTCCACTCTGCAATTGTCGTTTTTTTGTATGCTGTTTCGTTGAAAATGGGGGGTGGGGGAGGGGGGGAAGGGGGTAAGAGACATGAGATGCAAGAATGCTCTGTACATCACTTTTTTTTCCCCACTTAGGAAAAAATATATATATATATATATAATTCACATTTGAATTCTCTTCCATACAGTACGCTCAGGAAAGGTAAACGTAACCCAAAAAAAAAAAAACCAGATGGGGCACAAGGCCACTTGTCACATAGGTATCATGCACCATGTTTAATGAAATGAAACAAACAAACAAACAAAAATAATTGCTGATTATCTACTTTGTTCAGATAGTTATATCTAAGATGGCAAGTTCTCATGGGCAAAAAAAAAAAAAAAAGCTAACTCATTGGAGTGGCACTCCAAACATTGGAGGATACTGTAATTAAGAGGCTTTGTGAAATGAAGCAGTTTGGCAAGTAAGGTGAACGTAGTGGGCCGTTCTGTCCCTAGTGCGACTGTAGTGATGCTTCCGAAGAGCATGTCCTGTTTTTTTTTTTTTTTTTTTTTTTTTTTTAAATGAATGTCCAAAAACAAGTCAGAGTACCAATTCATCTCAAAAACTGACCAAGGTGTTTTTTTTTTTTCCTTCTTTTCTTTCTGTCAGTCTAAATCAAAGTTTTGTATGATATACATAATACTGCGGTCATGCAAACTAATTCTTTTATTACCTTTTTTTTTTTTTTCCTTTTTCCTGAGCCTCAGTAATGGGTGCATGTCCAATTCTGAACGGGCAGACACATATAAGCTGACCTTAGAGGATTTTTATTTATTTATTTTTTTAAAATTTTTTTTTAGTGCTGGTGCTTTTCATTCCAATTCTCTCTCACTCTGGGCAGTGTCGTTATCTTTAGTCAGAATTCGGGACTGGATATTAACTGATGGAGTGAGATACAGATTGTAATTACTCTTGAATATTGGATTGCTGTATGAGGATGTGGACAACCCTAAATGTTTAAAAAAACGTCCTGTTTAATTTAAAAAAAAAAAAAAAAAAAAAAGCTTAAGGTACAAGGAGGAAGCGAATGGAATTATTGATTATGGCTGCGGTCAGACACATCAAATGCAGGCCAGTTCATTTAATCCAGCTTTAAAATGATGACAACTTCAAGAATAAGCAATCGAGTTTGGTCTCACACAGCTCAGTATTTCCTTGTGCTAGATCCGAGATTTAACATTTGCGTGTGCACTACGAATCGTACCAGCAACACAATCTGACTTGTGTTTGTTGTCTACTGTGCTGGACGACATTTTGTAGGCTTGTGTCTCTTTGGCTCAAGAATGCTCTGTCAAGATTTTAAGAGTTTTACTAAAACAAGGTGGGATAGTGGGAAAGGTTCTGGGCAAGTGGATTTTGTAGGTACTGGGAGAAACTCCAAAGGCAATATGCACCAACGAGACATAAAACAGCCTCGTAACAGCATCTGAGTCGCCACCCCACATGTGCGTGAGAGCGCGGATTCAGTCCAGGAATGTCAACAGTAGTCTGCAGTTCTTATTGTCCGTCACTGGAGGTCCCGGTCCTCAAGATACCTGTACTCAAACGTGAATCCTTCTTTCTTCCTCTGGCCCCACTTCTCATAGTCAAAGTAAATGTATGTCCCCTGAGGCACAAAAGAGAGAGAAAAAAAATTATAGCATCTGCCTAGAAAAGTTAGCATCAAAATGATTTTCCTACGTAGGGGCATTCTACTGCCAGTCTCCTGAAAACAAAACTAAGGCCCTGACTACAAAGAATGAATGAAAAAAGTTGATGAGATTCAAGCAAAAACATTCGCAGGTCCAAACTAGACTAGACTTGACAACCAGGTCTAGTTTAGCCAGACCAGAATGCAAGCTGTGTAGAGTGCTGTCAGAGATGAAAACATATTCACTAAAATCCAAGAAAGGAAAAATTAATATCACACGTGTATAAAATGTTCACTGATCTTTACTGTACTTTAGGTTGAGATGTTTCTCTCTTATTTTTGTTTATTTTCCCTTATCCCCTTAGATCCTTAAAAGCTCCTAAAGAAAATGGTGCATGTGCCACCCGCTATCCCTTCAGATTCTACTCATCTTAAGCTGAGGTTACGCCAGACAAACTATCAAGCTAGGTCAGCTGCTCATTAACCAGTACTTTCCCTCCAGAAACATCATACACCAGATCTGCCCATAATTGTGTAACCTTGCTCCACGCCAAGACATCTGCAAACGATTTGCAAAGTCCAAGGTGACTGTGGCTTTAGTGTGCTCATGTATGCTGTACACAGACTTCTGTGAGGGCGCCAAAAGATTTTAAAACAGGTGTGTAGACTTTATATCTAATGTGCAGACGATGGGTCTCATGCAATCTTACATACACCGGGTCTCACCTGCTCAAACTCATCAGTGATGGTCTTAGGCTCCTCGTGCCTCTGGAACCACATCATGTACTTTGTGTGGAACCTCCAGGACTGCTTTTTCAAGGCTTTGGCTGCCAAATACTGAGCCTTTGTGCCCTACCAATAAGAATGAATATGTACTAGTTATATAATGTATCTATATGTCATACAGTGTCTCCACAAGAAGCAAAATAACGAACGCCCACCTCAAGGTAGTAGAAAATGAAGAAGAGAGTCTCCGTGGACAGCCTCTGGTAGAACTCCACCGAGTCTGAGTGTGGTGGTGGCACCTGGTGATGGAAAGTCAATGTAGGACAGGGATTCCTCATCAGGTACTGCCTGCGAGTGGAGGGAAGACGACGAGAGAGCACGTCATCGGCAAAATCAAAAGGTTACGGGAGTTCATCACAAAGAATGAACTGTAAAAAAGCACTACGATATACAGTTAAACATCATACCAAAAACATTCACTATCATTATCATCCTCAGCGGCACATGCCTGAAGCAGTTTGGTATGTGTATCCTTGAGGGCCAGAGGAATGCGTACCTGATCCTCTCAGAGTCTGACGGGTGGGGCATGTGTGTCCAGGCTGCCTCTAGCATAACGTGCTGGTAGTGCTGCTCTTTGGAGATGGGGACAGAACCCAGAGGACAGACGCCCAGCGATGGAGGAATGTTAACCTCTGAAAGAGAAGACTGGGGGGCTGTAGGGGGACCTGTCGGGGCTGTGGAACTAGGGAAGATATCTAGAGGCAGAGACAAAAGTTAATCTCAACTACGGGAATATACAGTCACCTCCCAAAGTATTGGAACAGCAAGGCCAATTTGCTTGTTTTTGCTTTACACTGAAGACATTTGGGTTTGAGATCAAAAGATGAATAACAGAATCTCACATTTCATTTCCTGAGTTTTACACCTAGATGTGTTAAACAACATGGCACCTTTTGTTTGAACCCACCCATTTTTCTCTTTATCAAAAATATAGGAACATGTGAATGACAGGTGTTTCTTGTCGCCAGGTGTGCCCTGTTAGACTGACTGTTTAAACAATTAATAGCTCTGAATGTCTACTCTTGGTTTGAGCCCTGGGTTTCGCCTGTGAAGACTGCATTTGTTGTTAAAAAGGATAAACCAACATAAAGACCAGAGAGCTGTCTATGGGAGAAAAGCAAGCCATTTTGAAGCTGACAAGAGAGAGAAAATCCATTGTCAGGGCTGCTTCTGGAACGGGCTCACAAATCTTTATTGATGATGTAGCTCATGATGGTAGCAGCAGAAAGAATTCAGATGTCTACAGAAACATTCTGCCAATTTGCAGAGAAAGACATCCGATCTAACTGGGAGGAACTTCATCATGCAGCAAGACAATGACCCAAAACCACACTGCTAACATAGCAAAGGACTTCATCGGGGGGAAAAAAAAATATCACCACACCTAAACCCAATTGAGCAGCATTTCATCTGAAGGGAGAAACTCCCCAAAACAAACAGCTGAAAGAAGCTGCACTACATGCCAGGAAAAGCATCACAAAAGAAGAATGCAACAGTTTAGTAATATTAGTGGGTCACTGGCTTGATATTAGGTGTAATTTATTTTAGGACTATCTGTTCCAATACTTTTGCTCACCTAAAAATTGATTGCTCTGCCACCAAAGGTAAATCTAAAAGTAAATATCAGGAAATGAACGCTGAAATTCTGATCTATAGTCTCATATTCACCTTTTGATCTTAAACCCAAATATCTTATAAAATGTGTATAGCGAAAACTGAGGGGACTGTATACAAGGTACAAGAAAAACATTTGAAAAAAATTAATCTTTACACGATCCTATGTATGGACCGCTTGTTTTGTGCATCCCTCCATACACAGCACTGCTTGATGATGATGTCACTATAGTTATGGGTGTTATTCAGGGATATTCTGAGAAGGGAACTGACCCTGTCCCAAACCAACAGCCTAAGCCCTGTAGCCCTCCTCCAAATCCGAACTTTAGCAAAGACCATGTGATAGCTGTAATATCACAAACTGTTAGCTTGACTACAGCATTAGTTTTTCCTTTCTAATGGAGAGAAAGCTTATAGCTTGAAAGTACTCAGCTTACCTTGGTTTCCACTTGGACATGAACTAGGAAAATGCTGCTAGCATGGTCTGATACAGTAACGTTACCTTAAAGAGGTTGGCCGCTTTAAGCTATTTCCCACTGTTCTTCTATTTGCAGGAACAAAAAGACAAACTATAGTTATGTAAGAATTTAAATTATAGTTACAGTGGGATCTTACATTTATATAAATATAAATATAGATTTAACAACCAAAAGCAATCAAAACCCCAATTTGGATGCCTTGAGCAGATGAAACTGGGAAAATAATTCACTTCCATTTTCAAATCTTAGCTCTGCCTGGTGAAATGATCAGCCTCCTTAAAGTCCCCATGAAATCACTTTTTAGCAGTTATGTGATTGTGTATATTGACATACACTGCCCGTCCAAAAAGAAAAAAAAGTCACACACACTAATATTTCGTTGGACCGCCATTAGCTTTGATTACGGCGCGCATTTGCCGTGGCATCGTTTCGATAAGCTTCTGCAATGTCACAACTTTTATTCGCCTCCAGAGTTGCATTAATTTTTCGCCAAGATCTTGTATTGAGAGTCGGACCGCTGTGCAAAGTCTTCTCCAACACATCCCAAAGATTCTCAATGGGGATAAGGTCTGGACTCTGTGGTGGCCAATCCACAATCCATGTGTGAAAATGATGTCTCATGCCCCCTGAACCACTCTTTCACAATTTGAGCCCGATGAATCCTGGCATCGTCATCTCGGAATATACCCGTGCCATCGGGGAAGAAAAAATCCATTGATGGAATAACCTGGTCATTCAGTATATTCAGGTAGTCAGCTGACCTCAATCTTTGGGCACATAACGTTGCTGAACCTAGACCTGACCAACTGCAGCAACCCCAGATCACAGCACTGCCTCCACAGGCTTGTACGGTACGCACTAGTCATGATGGGTGCATCACTTCATCCGCCTCTCTTCTTACCCTGACGCGCCCATCCCTCTGGAACAGGGTAAATCTGGACTCATCAGACCACATGACCTTCTTCCATTGCTCCAGAGTCCAATCTTTATGCTCCCTAGCAATAAAAATAAATAAACTTGGAAATAAACTTTTTTTTCCCCAATTAGCCTCACTGATAAGTGGTTTTCTTAAGGCTACACAGCTGTTTAGTCCCAAGCCCTTGAGTTCCCTTGCGCTGCACAGTTCTTAACCCAATTTTAGTAGTTTCAGCAATCTCCTAAAATGTTTTCTTTGCTTGATGCTTTGCTTGACCCTTCTGAAACAGATTAACATCTTTTCCACGACCACAGGATGCGTCTTCCGACAT
>CM041003.1:11641931-11645737 GCA_022985145.1 Pangasius djambal
TCAGGTCAAAAAATGTTACGTGGAGGCAAACAGCTTTAATTCAACTGCACAAAGTATACAAACACACAGAAAAACTGGAACCCCCCCCCCCCCCCCCTCTCAAACCAGCACAAACAGCAGTTTCTGCCATTAACACAGTTCAAAGGAACAGAACTGCAGATCGTATGAGCTGATGTCTTTACAACAGTTTTTTCATCACTGTGTCCATTTACAGTTGCATTACTATTGCCATCCTCCAAGAAGAAATAACTGCATCAATTAAATTACAGACAAGGACTGTCCATTCAAACAACTGAAAAAACTTCCCTTTCTTCTTCTTCTTAAAAAAAAAAAAGAAGCACTCAGGTGTGTCTCTACAACATGCCAAGAAGAAAGGACATTAGGCATGACCTCAGAGAAGCAACTGTTGCTGCTCATCAATCTGGGAAGGGTTATAAGGCCATCTCCAAAAGTGAGAAGGACTGTTTACAAATGGAGAGGCTTCATGACAGTTGCCAATCTTGTGACCTACAGGCTCATGACAGCGCAATCAGAAAAAGACTGAACAAGGGTGGCTTTCATGGCAGGGTGGCTAGGAGAAACTTCATATTCCAAAAAGAATATGAATTGCACCTGAACAAAACAAAATTTCTGGAATAATATCCTTTGATGAAGTGAAGAGCGGCCAAGTACAGTGACCCATAGTCGGAATTTGTGCTCTGCATTTAACCCATCCAAGTGCACACACACACACAGTAGTGAACACACACCCGAAGCAGTGGGCAGCCTTTTTTTTTTTTTTTTTTTGCTGCGGCGCCCGCAGAGCAGTTGGGGATCAGTGCCTTGCTCAAGGGTCTCACCTCAGTCGTGGTACTGAGGGTGGAGGAGAGCGCTGGTCATTCACTCCCCCCACCTACAATCCCTGCCGGCCTGAGACTTGAACCCACGACCTTCAGGTTCACCTTCGGGTTGCAAGTCCGACTCTCTAACCATTAGGCCATCAGGTCATCATGCACAGTGCCATGTTTGGCAAAAACCAAACCAAAGCACATCACAACAAACAACTCAAACCCACCGTCAAGCATGGCAGTGGTGGGCTGATGATTTGAACTTATTTTGCAGCCACAGGTCCTGGGAAACTTGCAGTCATTGAGACAACAAAAAACCCGAATTTATACTAGAATATTCTTGTGATACATGTGAGGCCATCTATCCAGCAGCTAAAGTTGGGCCGAAATTGGATCATACAACAAGACAATGATCACAAGCACACTAGCAAACTGACATCTGAATGGCTAAAGAAGAAAGAAATCAAGCTGTCAAAGTCCAGACTTCAACCCCATCGAGATGCTACGGCAGGCTCTTAAGAGAGCCGTGTGCATAAACAAATGCCCTCAAACATCAGTGAACTCAAGCAATGAGTGGGCCAAAATTTTTTTACAGAAAACGTTTACAAGTTATTGTTGCTAAAGTGTGTATTTATTTTTTCCCAACTGGATTCTGAATGTTGGTTTCCTTTTTTGGAAAAATGACTACATATTGAAATCTGTTGTGTTTTTGCTATTTAGGGCCCGATAAATAAACACATAGAATTGAAGGGGGGTATACTTTCTTTTTCCCTTGACTGTATTACACAGTTCCACTTAAGTTTTATATTCATTTATTTTTACGTTTTTATATTAATTTTTGCTCACTTTCATGAAGGAGGGCAATACTTCTGGAGTTGACTGCAGAACCACATGTTCCATTTGTCCCTGTTTGAGACAGTTCTTGTTTTTAAATATGCAGTGAAAAATACACCCACATCATTTATTTCAATAATCTGCAACTAGGTGTGTGTGTGTGTGTGTGTGTGTCTGTGTCTGACCTTGATGGCATCAGCCGCTTGTGTGTAGGAGTGAGGTCCATTCAACAGGCTGCCCCCACTTGGTTTACTCTCACTATATGAGGGCGATGGCGAACTGGTAGGAAGAGTCATAGACCCCAGAAGGCTGGACCCATTGTCCTTACTGTCAGGACAGGAAGTAGAGAAGCATGCACGGTATTTTAGGTTTAACTAATTAAACTGGATAAGGATGATTAAATTAGTGCTAATGAGGAATAATGTCAATTACAACAACCCTGGTTGAACATTACCATCATACTGAAATTGAACTGAATTGATAATGAAATTTGGACATCAGGGGGGACATCAGTATGTTGCATGATCCAAACATTTTCCTCTAACGTGTGGTGTTAAAGGCTGAAAATGGAGACTTTGCAATTGCTATAGCACACAACCTACACCCCGCACTCCATGGAAAAGGCAGCGCCAGGCTCTAACCGTGCGCAAACTCAGCAACCCTTTGCTTAGAAAAATAAAAGTTGTACTCACGGCAGATTGGTTGTGGAATTTAAGGTTGAGGCTTGGTTGTTTTGTAACTGGCTGGCACTGTTGAGGGCAGAATCAGATGCGCTATCTGCTACTACGGCACTATAGGCTGAAGAGATTGAGGGGCGTCGGGGGTGGAATAAAAGCCTCAGGTAAACAGCAATATTTGAATATATTTGAATATTTGACTGTTTGTGTTTAAGTACATCTTTTAAAGCCACAGGCTGATTCTAAATATTATAATTATGGAATAATGCTTATAACTATCACTTACTTGTGCCTCCATTCTGTTTCTGCCCACTAGGTGGCCGTGGAAGTCCAGAGCTCCCCACAGCTGTTACACTTCCTGATGTAGAGTTTCCACCATTACTCCCAATAACGCCCACACTGCTCGTCTGCACCAATCCCCCTCCAACAGGGCTGGGTGAAACCAAGGACGAGGGCTGCACTGCAGTCTGTGTGGTCCCCAGACCTAAGACTGCACTGCCGATCCCTGTAGTGCCTGGTGCTGACCCCAAGAGGCCTGTTGAAGCACTGTTTCCATTTGTGCCAGCTGTTGGAGCTCCACTGGGGTTTGTGACACTGGCATTAACTGTGGCATTGGCAGTGCCAGATGCAGCAGCCTGGGCATAAGGTGCTGGGGTGGAACCTTGCAGGGGCCCTGGCATGCTGGTCCTGGACACCGGCATCCCTGAAAGACTAAGGCCGGGAATTTGGCCAGCACCACCGGTGGTCAGTGCACCACTCTTGGCTAGGCCCAGGCTGAGAGCATGGCTCAGGCTGGAAGCTGGACTTGGAGTGAGTAGAGGCTGGGCTTGGTTGCTGGGTGTATTGATAATGGAAGGAGAAGAGGTTGATGTGGGATTGGGTAAGAGAATACTTGAGGGAGCTGCAGAGGCAGAAGCGCTGGATTGGGAATTGATGGTATTTTTGGATTGGTGTTGCTGTTGGCCATGCTGCATTTGCTGCTGGATGGCAGAGCTGTAGCTGCAAGAGTTTTGTACATGGCCTCCCATGTTGCTCAGGAGGCTGCTACCCCCGCCTCCCGAGCTGCTGCTGCTGCTGCTTGCCACGGTCGCCACAGACACCACTGAGGTAGAGGAAGATCCCGAAGACGAAGAGGATGATGAGGACGAGGAAAGAGATGATGGATTGCCATTCTTTACTGGAGACTAAGGGTGAACAAAAGTAACCAAATATCAACTATCAATTATTAATGTCAAATACTTTTCAATGAATTTGCTGGCTAATATGGTGCTCCTTCTATCAGCAACCGTTTTCTCGTGATTGCTAGGTTCTGATTGCTACATGCTGTAATAGATTCCACATAATTGAGAGGATGTTTTTAAAATTACCTGACCGAATTCACTATCGGTGGAACGACCTCGCTTCTTATCATCCTCAGAATTCTTCAGGGGAAAAAGAAAGAAAAAAAAAAAAAAAAAAAAAAAAAAAA
>CM041003.1:11660149-11676757 GCA_022985145.1 Pangasius djambal
ATTCTGTCCCATTACTTTTGGTCCCTTAACAAGTGGGAGGCACATATGCAAACTGTTGTAATTCCTACACCGTTCACCTGATTTGGATGTAAATACCCTCAAATTAAAGCTGACAGTCTGCAGTTAAAGCACATCTTGTTCATTTCATTTGAAATCCATTGTGGTGGTGTATAGAGCCAAAAATGTTAGAATTGTGTCGGTGTCCCAATATTTATGGACCTGACTGTATGAGCTGCTAAACTGAGAAGCAAGGGACAGAAACCAAAAGACAGCAGTAGTGTGACAGATTTAGACTGATGAAATAAAATAAAAAAAATTAATTAGGGTTTATTTAGGTCATTTGTGACCAATAAATGAAATAGCTTTTCAAGTATATTCCCAGCCCTACATGTCCTTCAGTCAGTGCTTCTTTTTGTTGCTTTTTGGTGTTGTATAATTATACATAGTGTGAAATCAAACCAACCAGCAGACGAACCAAAGTTCTCCATTTTGCTCTGATTGGGACTCAGCGAACGGACCAATAGGTGTGAAAGTGCCCTGAAACCTACAACGTATACTTAACTTGTTCAATCATTGGAAATATACACATAGGACGACTAAACCTTGTAAACCTTGACTTGACGGATATACAAGCACAACAACGTGTGCATAGGTTACTGCACTTCTATATAAGGAATATACTCGAGTTTAAATTGCTAATTTTTATTATGTTTACGGCATTTAGCAGCTGAGTCTCTAGCAAAAAAACATCCTCAAGCAAGTTCGCTAGGTCAGACACCAAGAGTACGATCAAGAAAATTTAGTGAAACCCAGTCGTTTTATATTCCTGGCATTATTTAAAGAACATAAAAAATAAATAAAGTGAGCCAACATAAAGCCATAAATAAAGGCAATTAAAACAAATCATTTAATTATTACAAAAGTAATAGCGCTGTATAAATGGAGGACGGGCACAGAGCCTTAAGCTGTAAATAAACGCCTCAGGTGACGCAAGATTTAGCGCTTGCTTATTACTATTATTACTATCATCATCATCATCATCGTTAAATATTTAATTGGCACAGAAGTGCCAATAACTAAAATAACTTTCATTTCTGTCTTTCAGCCTTTACTCTGATTATTCATTTCATGCTCCCTGCTGTCTGTGTACTTGACCTTTTATGGAGTTTTGTGGGCGTCACTACATGCAAATGAGCTGTGTGGGGAAAACGCTTTGCACTTTACGGGTTCGGTCTTAGTTTGGTTTGTCTTACGCAAAAACGTTTACATGCAACTTCTAAGATCTGTGTACCAATATTCATGCACCAGAACGTCCTGTAAAATAGCCAATGCTCTCTGTCAGTCTTAACTAGCAGAATGGCGCAGTATAGGAAACATTTTTGAACCGCACCTGCCATTTAAGACTCTAAAACCACAGTCCATTCAATCCCGGATCATATTGCTCTGAAAAGCTCACAGCATCGCGGCGTTCAAAAGTTTACTTTACGTAGTCCCACCTACGTGTGCGTACACGTAGCCAATCGGTTTGCACCATTCTAGAGACCAACAAATCAGACGCTCCATAGGTGGATGCTCTGAGGCTGAGACTAATCGAGAAGTAACATAATTCACAGCATAGTTAATCTTCGTATATCACACGGACTGTGTTTTCTAATCACAAATCCATAGTGAATCCATTTTTTTGTGTAAACCGATCTGATAACGAACTATCAAAATACCTCAGCTTTGTTAAAACTGTATAGATAAAAATAATAAAATAAAAATAATTAAAAAAAAAAAAAAAACATTGTGGCACAAGAGCCTGAACATTCACCCATCAGTCAGGAGATTTTAAGCACTCATCCGCGTCAGGGCGCTTACTCACTGATCCACTCGGCTGCCATTTCCACCTCCAAACGAGGCCAGCCTTGCCATACTTAGGTATCCATGAAGACTCTGGTCAATGGAGAAGTGCTACAAGAGAGTATAAGTTCATTTGTCCTTCTTACAGGGTGGGAAGGATGGGATTCCTCTCTCACCTGTCAATCAGTGCATCTGTGGGCTCGTGTTAGACGTCATTTCCTATAACATTTCAGTACAATTATTTTAAAACATCCTCATTAGATGCCGTCTAAACAATACAGTAATTAATACAAAAACTGGCAGGATTCGGTATTTGTTGCGCCACCGATCTGCTAGGATGAACAGCCAATCAGAGAACTCTCTCCAGCTGGCTTGGGAAAAGCAATACAACATGCTCGACTGGTGCTGGCAAGAGCCAACTATAGTGACAGCACTGCAACACACCACAACTGATGGCATCCAACAGGTGGCAGTCAGCTCTGCTTACGTTTGCACTAGCCAGCGACAACACGACATCCGACCATTCGATTTCAGCACAGAGCGGCATTTCAATTGAGATTTTCTCAATTCTGTTCAAATTAGGTATGGCACAGTAACGCGCCAAATCGATTCCTCAGCCCAATCCCATGGCGTGTCTTCCCCCTACTCACAACTTTAGTTCTTACCTGCAAGTAATTCCCACCGTTTGATGCACAAAAATGGAAGAACCACAGCAACGGTCCAAAATTTAGTGGCAGACGAGTGGAGCCTGTTACAGCAGCAACCTGGGAACAGTATCAATGCCCAAGGTTATGGAATGAGATGTTCAATACTCAGAAGTCCACATACTTTTCCCCCCCCACACACTTCATCTATTCTATAATAAAATGGCATCTGCTGTATTACAGGAGGTTCTGGTGCATGAATATTGGTACTCAGATCTTAGTCCCTGAAGAAGGGTGTGAGCCGAGACTAGAGAGATGTGGCCAATACTCATGGATCAGAACCTCTTGTAATACAGCAGATGCCATTTTATATAAAATAGCTGAAGCTATAAGCCAGTGCTAACTAGCAGAAAGGAGTGGTATGGGAATCATTTTTCGAATAGCTCCTGCCATTACGACTGTAAAACCACGGTTCTCAGAGTGCGGTCTGGGAACATTCAGGGGTCTGTGATTGTCTGATGTTGTTACAGTGCTGAGAACAACAACCCACCATTCTCATAGTTGTTATGCCTATAAATAATGTCAACTGGATTCTAATGACAAGTTGAGTAAAAATAGGTTCTATGGGTATGGAAGGTTTCGTGTGTGCGTGGGCGACACGAAGACGCAATTTCAACGACAGCACAAAGCGACATTTCAACTGAGATTTTCTCAAATCCGTGAAAATTAGGTATGACACGACAAACGCAACGAATCCAGACGCCTGGTTCGAGTGACTCCTCAGACCGTTCCTGTGGTGTGCGCGTTCCACACTCACGGCTTTGCAGCTAGGTCCGTTTACTGTAGGATTCACAGCACGGAATAATATAAAAGATGACCATGGTGATGGTGGATGATCTCCTCCATAAGACGTTCTGTATCCATTGCCCCAAACCAGTCTGGCTCACGCACAAACTGAGAGTACCTTCACACAGCAGCAACCTTTAACACTTAAATACTGCAACGAATTAACCAAGAAAAACTTTTTGCATTCTGAGCATGAAAACTGACTCCACCAAAGACAGTACTAATGGACTACTTTATAGTTATGTAGCATATAGTATGCGATTACAGTGGCTGAAGATTATTACTTGTCACGCTGGCGGAGACGATCGCAATAAAATTCAGAGCCAATTTTAGAACAGATTCTGCGATGACGTATTCTCCATCTCCGATTATATGATGAAGAGCCACTAGCAACAGACCAGTGATTAATGAAAAACAGAAAATGTTCTGTTTACGTCATCATCCAGAATCGTTTAGAAAACGAGATCACTTAGAAGTGAGCTTCACGTAATGAGGATTTTTTTTCGGGGCATTAACATACTTTTTTTTTTTACATTCAGCCATTGCCACTGCTCTATTTGTAGCTGTCATGTGAGTTACATGAGACATCCTATTCCGTCGTCTTATTGGTGGTTTGTAGACGAGTATCGTAGCAGTGATCACTCTACGATAAATTTAGACCCTGCCAGAAATTTGCTCTCAGCTGTTTTTGGCCACGATGACACTAAAGAATGCTTAAAGCGTTAAATGGCAGTGAGAACAGCACATTATGTGTTCTAAAGCCGCTTTCGAGGCAAAGTTGCAACTTGTAATTGTTTTCCGATTTGCGATTTTTGTCCACGACAGCAAAACTCGAGAAATCATACAGCGTAAATCTTTAACAAAGACTTTGAAAATATTCTACATTTTTATTCAAAATAATTGAATACATTCCATTAAATGGTCGTTAAAGCAAAAAAAAAAAAATCCAACCTGAACAACTTAAATATGAATTATTATAATTAACGTTATCTTCGGTGACGTCCAAGATTTATCAAAGATTTATCAGTGTCATCATGACAGTGCTGCAGTGAGATTTAGCCCTTAATCTCTACCTAAAGGGCGCGATGCGGCAGCGCTTTAGTCCTTTAGTCTGTCCGGCTCTCTCACCTCCTCATATGTACACTCCGCTCTAACAGATCAGCTTCCCAAGCTTCATCTTCAAGCTAATAACTCCGTCAACACCGTCGCGCTTGTCCTCGTGTGGATCGCTAACCATCTGAGCCGAGTCTCTGCTGTATCTCAGCACAACTGTGCACAGTTGCATTACATTCTGAGGTCTGAATCCTGTGCTTGTCATCACTACTTCTACATTGGACTACTTCTACATTAGCGTAAAGCTTAACATCGCTGGAAAATGGTGAGGGAGAAGAGAAGCTGTGGCTCTTTTGGTTTTTGAAGCTAACAGCAAAACCTGATTATTACTTATAATAATAATAATAATAATAATAATAATAATAATAATAATAATAATAATAAAATTGATTATGTGTTGAGAATGTTTACTTTTTCCCCCTATTAAACATCATTAGCCGTATTCAGCACAGATTCGTTTATCAAGGAGACATCTGTAATCATTTTTTTTTCACTCTTCAGTGATAAAACTCTCACATCCGGGGAACAATAAAACGACTAAAGGAGAAGTGACTTTCCACCAAGCTGCACTTTGTACAAACACGGATGTTTGCGTCATGCGGTTATATGGCCACGCGGTCATAGAGGCGCTGGATTCGAGAAGAGACGCTGGCCCTGACTACAATTCGAAGCTGCCAGTTATTTCGAACCGACGTTCCAGCAACAATCTGAACACGCAAAAAAACAACCGCGGAGTGCATGAGGAGCATCCGTGTTTCTTTCCGCGATTTAAGAAGTGTTTAATAACTGGGGAGGGTCACTGATACACACGCTACGCAACTACATACAGCAAGCGGCTGCAGATAAACGATTTTTTTCCCAGCGCGAGGCGACTTCTGACTTCTGTGTATCCGGATTGGACTACAATTATCACGCTGAAAGCTGGTGAGAAACAGTAGGTCATTTTCTCAGAGGATGGATGGAGAAAAGCACAGACGTGTCCGAGGCGGAAGCCAACAAAAATCACGGCGTGAGCGCCTTTAAAATAGGAAAATACCCCAGGACCACATGTACATTGAATCCACTCAACACTGTGATGGTGTTGTCCGACTGTGATGTCCGAGCAGCACACGTGTACTGGGATGTATGACAGGAGGCTCGCAAGCCAACACGCTGCAATTCTTCCTTTCACCTGATGGTGGCAGCAGACCGAGTTAACACAGCTAGCTAAATCCTAAGCACCTTTATTTCTCTTAGTAAACCTGCAAAATCATTTACTGAATGATGTCTAGTTATGGCTACAGACAAAAAGCTCAAAGTTAACAGTGAGAAAAGGCGATTTCAAAAGACTAACTTAAAAAATTGTTGTAATTGTGTTAGCTTGTCCGATTACTTTTCGTTCCTGAAATAAGAGAGACTGCGTATAGAAGGTGCTGTAATTCCTACAACATTTACCCGGTGTGGATGTAAATACCCTCAAATTAAAGCTGAAAGTCTGCACTTTAAGTTCACATACTCTAATATACTATGGCAGAGACACACACACACACACACACACAGTACTGTGCAAAAGTCTTAGGCACATGCAAAGAAATGCTGTAGAGCAAAGATGCCTTCAAAAATAATGGAATTAAATGTTTCTACATTTTAAAAAAAAATACTGTAAACAGCAGTAAACAGTAATAAAGGAAATAAAGTCAGTATTTGGTGTGATGATCCTTCGCTTTAAAAAAGAAAAGCAGTATCTCAGGTGCAGTGTGTGCAGTTTGATAAGGAAATGAGCTGGAAGTGTTACTGAGCATCTTGCAGAAGCAGTCGCGGTTCTTCTGGAGACTTCGACTGTCGACTCGCTTCTTATTTCTGCAGCGAAACCCAGCAGCCTTCATTCTGTTTTTATCTGAAAAGTGTCTCTTATGGAATCTGCTGCTTTCTTTACTGACATACAAACATTTTTCTGTAGCATTTCATTTTGTGCCGGAAAACTAATGTTTGGAAAACATGGTTAGCACTGACACGATAATGCAGAAGTCATAAAATAAAAATCTATACAAAAGTTTGTGGGTGCCTAAGACTTTTGCACAGTACTATTCATACATACCACCAGACCTCGGGTATTCTCATGAGGTTTAATCTGCTCCTCTTTGGGGGGGGGAAGTTTTGGCACCCCATGTACTAACGTCTCACAGGAATAACAAACCAGCACCAAAACCTTTACGCACATCGCGAATATTCCACGTGTGTTTCAAGACGTTGAAAAGTTATCCTTTAATTTTAGTACTTCCCAAAAAAAAAAAAAGAAAGAAAGAAAGAAAAGAGAAAAAAGAAAAAGTATTCAGCTCTATCTGTGTTATATGGAAACTTCGAATTTTCTATGCAAATTCCATTTTATGTCACGGACAGACTGACAAAAACGTTTCACTACACGTCGTACTGTGTAGGGTCGTGTGTGTGGGTGTGTGTGTGTCAAACAAAATCTGAATTTATCATACCATGACTTCTTTCAGTGTGTCCCAAAGAGCATATGCCATCATAAAGGGACACAAAGACATGTTGAATGGAAGCCTCCTGACTTTTGTGTGTCTCTGAGTGCAGCTGGGACACATGGCACATATATATATGTGTGTGTGTGTGTGAGTATGTGTGTGTGTGTGTGTTTGTGTATCAGTGTGAATGCTGCTGCTGCATTGTAACACATCCTCTCCCAATCCATCCTGTCCCTTCTGCAACTTTGTGTGCAACTGCAACAATTTAACACAAAAGCAGCAGGACATGAGGAAGTTTGGACACAGTCCAGCCGGTGCACTTGTGTGAACACTGGCACTGCTTTCAGCTAAACACTTACAAAAGAACACAATCTGCCATGCAACTAGACAACACCTGGATGACCATGCAGTAATAATAATAATAATAATAATAATAGTAATAGTAAGCAGAAGTCAGCAGTTGCATGTGCTTCTCCAGATTTCTCTCCTCAGATGGACAGGCGGAAGACACCCGAGTCCCAACTTAGACGAGTGGAATTATTGTTCTCCATAAACAAAACCCGCACATTTAGAAGTATGTGCACATTTGGGTCTGATCCCTGCAAGCTTTTGGGAGCTCCTGGGTTTACATGGCCGGCTAAGCTGTTTGGCCAGGATACAAATTAGAAAGGAAAAGAAAAAAAAAAAATAAAAGCATGTAAACTGAGTAATGCTTATCCCGGACAAGAGCAGTTTTACCTGATGTTCCTTAGTTTCACCTTTCCTCTTTCTTTCAGCTTGTGCTCCGTGACCAATTGCCCAACTTTTTTTCGGTCTTTATTTTTTATTTCCTATTACTTCTATTCGCCAAACAATCACTCCGCGCATCAAAGATGGCCACCAGGAACACCTCCTCCGTTGAGCGTTGCTGCTCCCTGTCCCCGCCTCCTTCATTCCTATTGGATGTCGCAGCTCGGTGGTCGCTGTTGATTGGATGCGAGCTCACGTTCGTCTGGCGTGTGATTCGCATGATGGTTGGAGTGCTGTGCGGATTTAAAGGTGTACCGGCCACTAGAAATGCTTAGTTGACCAACTGTTAATTGCAACATCATTTTATGCATATTTGACTACCACTACTATGATAATAATCTAATATAATTATTAATAATGTTACTCATAATGATAGTATGAGTCCTTTGGATGTTTGCATCTTAAACATCTTAAAAACAAATATATAAATACGTTTATATATAACAATTAGTTCTGGGCCCCTTCACATTTCACTGGTTGTATCACTCCGCGTGTCTGTGTTTGCTACATAAGTTCCAGTTGTAGCAATAGCTTATTACACTGAACCCCTTACTACGCTTATTATGGGCTGTCGGTCAGTCTGTGCTTTACCATGGCGACACTGTGGCAAAAGCTGTGGCTTTTTTGGGAGCTATTTTTTTTTGTTGTTGAAGGAGCAAAAAAAAAAAAAATAAATCAACTAAGTATTGGGCAATGTGTCTGAAATGTAAGTTACTCTACATTCATTTCTTGTTTACAGAACTGTAATGTCTAACCATCGTACACGGGGTAACCTGGAACTCGGGGCACAAGGCAAGGGACACCCTGGACGAGGTACCAGTCCATCGCAGGGCACACTCGCACACTACGGACAATTTGGAAATGATAGTCAGCCTACATCACATGTCTTTGGACTGGGGAGGAAACCGGAGTACCCAGAGGAAACCCCTGAAGCACGGGGAGAACATACAAACTCCATGCACACACTGTAGAGGTGGGATTCGAACCCCCAACCCTGAAGGTGCGAGGCAACACCACTAAGTCACCGTGCCCCCCGAACTGTAACATATAAAAAGCAATATTAAACTTTCAATTGTGCTGCGGTACTGAATATCAGCGCGGACGTGATTACCTGCAGCCGAAATCACAGCCATGCCGATATTCGCTACGCTCTTGCTCATGCGACATTGCTTAATTATGCAGCAGTTATTTCCAGTCCACTAATCTGATATTTAGTATAACCACACTGGGACGTTTCACCGCTTGTATCACGCCGCTTGTCTGTGCTCGCCACGTAAAATTCCAGTTCTAGCAACAGTTCCACTGAAACGGTTACTACAGTAGCAGACATGGTAAAACGATACATTTTTCATGAATATAACTTCTGAATTAAAATACAAAAGCTTGTATTTGAAGTTTTTGATTATCATCGTATTCGATTATCATTGTCATGAAGATGGAAAGGAAGAAGGGAAGCCAGAATTTCACCAGAAGCCCCTTTAATGCACAAATGTACAAATCATTGTCATCTAATTCAGTTTGCAGAGCAAAAATAAACACATTATTTGGCTATACTGTGTCTGAAATGTCAGTTACTCGATATTAAGTTCTTATTTATAACAGCTGTCTAAAAGGAGGAGTATGGTGGCTTAGTGGTTAGCACAGTTGCCTTGCACCTCTGGGGTTGGAGGTTTGAGTCCCACCTCTACCCTGTGTCCCCAGAGTTTGCATGTTCCCTGTGTTTTGAGGGTTTCCTCCCCCAAAGACATGCATTGTAGGCTGATGGGCATCTCTTCATTGTCCATAGTGTGTGTGATTGTGCCCTGCGATGGGTTGACACCCTGGTCAGGGTGCCCCCTGGGACAGGCTCCAGGTTACACTGCAACCCTGTGTAGCAGTACAGAAAATGCACGGATGTATAAAAGCAATATTGTACTCACAATATTCTATTATACTAATCGCAGCCATGCTGATATTCAGTATAACTGCACTCTTGCTTATGCGATATTGCTTAATTATAACAGTGCAGCCTGCTTTTTAAAGCAGTACAACAAATGTACCAGGTTAAAATCTGATAAAGATGGAACATATGTAGCTGTGGTTCTACACCTAAGTGCTGGGCCATAAGATCGATTTCCTTCTGAACTAGTGGAGTAGTCCCATGTGCTCATTTCCTGGCCAAGTACCAATAGCAAAGTGACCATCTTGTGACGATGACCCCAACTGGTCTGACTCATCAACCACAGTGACCCAGCTGGCTTAACGGTCTTCCACATGGTTACATACTGTTTCTATTCTATTCTACTTCCTTATGTTTCAGACCTCTACTTCTATTTCCTTCAGACCTAATGGAGGCTATATCAAATTTGATACGAGGGTTTATCAAAGCTGCCACTGATAGTGCATCCCACCAGACAATAAAAGACAGTAAAATTAGTAAAAGTAGTAAAAGTACGATATCAGCACTACCGTACTTTACATAGCAGTTTCTCCTTAATTTGGTCTTGGCCAATTCCGACCCACCACCTCCCCTACCATATAACAACCACCAACCAGGGAGGTTGGTAAATGCTCCCAGCCATGCTGGGACACAAGTGCTGTGACTATTTCCTTCTTTGCAGAAAGAAGACATTTGTTGGACCAAAGTCTCAGGGTGCACACGTGCCATCTGGTATGGCTGACAGCCACTGGGCATTCAGCCAACTATCTGCAGTGCAATGTTCTCAGTTTTTACTACTGGGCAATATGTGGTCACTTGCGGTTCCCATCAAAAAGGCTCATAGCACACGGTTGTGCCTCGTGGTACTGAATAATCTGTAGAGGAGTCAAGTAAGTAACTGGCTATATCACTTCACCGAGGTAAAAGCAGGGAACTCTTGTATTCCATCTCTCAGGTCATTGATCAACGCTCACATGACATCTCTTAAACATAGCAGACAGAGCAGCATTTGTTTTTAAGAACACATTTAGGCTTCTTAGATCCAGAATGGGTCAGATTTTGCCTCATTTTATTTTTTTTTTATCAGAAAATAACTCGAAAAGAACCCAGCCAGGTGCTCTGGTCCACTATAGTAGAACCTGCATTTCAGTATAGCCAGTTGGCATGGGTCTCCCACACCTTTGACTGGTGGTGGTTGAAAATGAAACTGTAAGTGACTATTTATTTTTCAGATATGATCCCAAAATGCCTTGGCACTAATATGGCATGAACCTGTTGAGTTTCGTGGCTGGATCTGCTCTGCATCCAGAGTAACCCTATCCATCTGTTGCAGTTTTTGAAACCCAAGTTTGTGAGCATGCTGGCTAGATCTCGTTTTAATCATAATGACTCAGTCTTTTTGAGCAGGTCACTAAGGTGAACGAATCAGTATTGGTCGCTGCCATCGCTGTCATTACTCAAATTTAGAGAATGAGAAGCAGCCACATCAGCCACATAGCTCCTCTGAAGTCTCTGCTTCATAAATTCATTTTTGTGAAGCTTCATAAATTTCATTTGTTTCATGCCTGCCGCTAACCCCTTCCCATTTCCATGATTGTAAAGGTGCTCACTTTGCACATTCCTGGTTTTGCCGTGACCATGCAGCGAAGAAGATGACCATTTCTTCTTAGAGGGCTCCCAAGCTGTGTCTGCTGCTCTCTTTACTCCTAGCTACAACAACAGAATGTCAGAGCAAGGATAATGAATAGGCAGCAGTATATATCCACACCTATCCTGTGAGCTTCACACAGAAGTATGAGAATCATGAGGGGTGAGAACTATTAGAAGAAGAAGCAGCAGCCCTTAATTCGTCACATGCACATTACAGCACAGTGAAATTCTTTTCTTCGCATATCCCAGCTTGTTAGGAAGCTGGGGTCAGAGAGCAGGGTCAGCCATGATACAGCGCCCCTGGAGCAGAGAGGGTTAACGGCCTTGCTCAAGGGCACAACAGAGTCAGCTTGGCAGTGCTGGGGCTTAAACCCCCAACCTTTTGATCAGTAACCCAGAGGCTTAACTGTTGCCATGAGATGGCTCTGCCCCACATGTGAAAATTAAGTATCAAGTATCTTGAAACTTGTGGGGGTGGTAGTTATAAATCAGGATTGAGGACAGAAAATAAGGGAAAAAAAAGGAATGACATAGGGATTAAAAAAGAGAGATGTGCCATGGCATTAAGTACACACTGAAGCACATTGGCTGTTGGCCAAAAGTATTATTAAAAACTTTGATAATTGATAGATGATTGTTAATTATTGTTGCAGCATGGTGGCACAAAAGTTACCATTGCTGCCACACAGCTCCCCAGTAGATAGATAGATAGATAGATAGATAGATAGATAGATAGACAGACAGACAAGCTATAGATCACAACGGAAATTGTAGTGTTACAGTAGCAGCATAAGAGTGAATTGTAAACATACAGTCAAGTACATAAACATTTGGACATTGACATTTCAGCTGTCTACCAGAGTCTATTGGATTGAACTTAAATAATACGAGCTCAAAGTGCAGACTTTCAGCTTTAATTTGATGGTATTTACGGCACTTTTTATATGCTTTGTAACAAACTGTGTAATAATCTTGGCAGTACACTGCTCAGAGAACACAGCAGACCCAGGACTCGTGAGCTTGGTGCTCGTGCCTCTTGGCACGGACACTAACGGAAAAATTAAAACAAACAAAAGTGCAGCTATTCAGTTCACTCACCGCTTATCTTACTAAGCTTTAGCTTTGCTCAGCTCACAGTAACACACAAGCTCAGCTCACTGCTCTAGGAGAGAGAAAAGATATAAATAGAGCATTATCTGGTCATCCCCCAAATGTCACCCTTCAGCAGCAGGCTCCTGCCAAATCTTGCCCCCACCTGCTACATACCCCAAGGCAGGCCAAGGAGCTGTCCAGCCAGTGACTGACTTCCCCCAACAACAGAGGAAGTCCACCACCATCTGAACCCCTGACCTGTGGACCACAGTAAATTTAAAAGGTAGTAATGCCAGATACCAAAGAATGATTCCTATGCTGGCATCTGGCATGCGGTGGAGCCGTGGAAGAGTGGTGTGGTCCAAACAGAAGGTGAAAGGGTAGTACGACCCATGAGGAAGTAAAATAGTGAGGATCACCCACTTGGGGAGACTCCTATGATCTATCGTGCTGTACCTCATTGGGTAAGGCATTGGACTACTGATCGGAAGGTTGAGAGCATCACCAAATCCCAGCGTCACCAAGCTGCTCCTGCTGGGGCAAGGCCCTTAATCCTCAACTGCTCAAAAAAACTTTCGTAAGTCACTCTGGATAAGGGCATCTGCCAAATACCATAAATGTAAAATGTACTTGTACCTAAACTCTCTGACAGACAGCATCCTGCTTAGCACGTCCTGGACAAATTGTTCTGACTACTGGATCTGGTGCTATTTTAAGGAGAGATCAGTCAGTGGGATGGTCTGGTGAGATCAATTAATGAATTCTTCTTCTTCTTATTATTATTATTATTATTATTACTGATGATGCATCTACTATGAGCTCAATTACCATACCTCCACCTGTCTGATTTCACATTTTACCCAAATAGCTGCTGTAGTGACAAAATAGTAAAAAAAAAAAAATCATCGTTTAATAAATAGGCTATGTAAAAGCCTCGGACCTAGGAAGCCTCGGACCTAGGAAAGCCACTTTATAATGAGAGCTTAGTATGAAGGGGTTTTAGATTAAATGTAACTTGAACACTGAGATATTATACTTACAGCAGTAACAAAGATTATTGTTTGGAATCAGATACATTAAGTTAACCTAGTAAACTGGAGTTAAAACACCTGTTTCTGTCCTTGGTCATAGGAGAGCAGCGGAGTAAGATAATATAATTTGATATTTCAGTCCTACATTGCATATCAGTATCAGAACGCGTTCCATGAGCTGCTGAAATGCAGTGGGCTCCAAAAACCCTGCACAGAAAGAGGACAAATACACTGAAACAGGGTGTAGCAACCCATTTTTCTTTTGACAAGGGAGACGAATGAACCTGTCCATAGCCCTTGGTTAAATCCAGTGTTGAATAAAATTGAGCTGCACCCAGCCTATTCATAGGTTTGTCAATACGCAGCATTGGATATGCATCAAATTTCACAACCGCATTCACCCTGTAAAAATTCACGTAGAACTGGAACTCTCCATCCTGGGCACTCCCATGTCAAGCACTTTACCCCTCTTGTGATCAAGCAGCCTATATGTCTGACTACGCAAACTGACAACCTCTGCTCTCCGAGACAGTGACTGATGGTTTCTCACAACGGTTGTAAGTAGGGTTTCGATTATTTTTTGGACACTCTGGCCTCAACTCATCTCCCTTTGCCACCGCTGTCGTCAGAGCAAAAGGGACCACCTCACTACACTACAGGCTGAGATGGCAAATCTGACAAGTTTCCCCTGTCCTCATAGTCGACCTCCCCGACTCAATGTGTTACCTCAACTCTGATGTGACAAACTTTTAATTAGTCGTTCGACGGGCAGCCAACGGTTAGGCTATGCTAACTAATTTAACTTTGTATAAACATTGTTCACAATATTTAACTGGGAAAATGTGCTGCTGGTTGACTACCTACTGTACTTACTGAGCATAATTATTACAAATTGGCTTTACCAATTAAAAGATACCCAAAATACAATGATACTAGTTAATCGTAATGTTCCAACATGCCAACCCTACGCATACCGAGAAAGCTGCACTGGAGTGGTTCAAAACCAAGAACGTGAACGTGTTATAATGGCCCAGTCACAACACAGACCTTAATCCATTTGAGAATCTGTGGCAAAAGACTTGAAAATTGCTGTTGGTCAACCATTTCCATCCAGTCTTACACAGCTCGAGCAATTTTGCCAAAAACATCACGATCCAGATGTTAAAAGCTGATAGAGACATTACAGCTGCAAGTCTTCAGTGGCATCACAGCCAGTGATGGTTCTTTCCAGTAGAGACCCAAGAAAGTGCTGCTTTTTTTTTTTTTGTTTGTTTGTTTAAATGAATTTTTATTTTGTGTCAAAATAAAAATATACTCAAATGTACTTTTCAGTTCCAGGTTCTAACACTACAAAATGTGGTACAAAAATGGCATGGGGATGAGTGTCTGATGTAAATCTAAAACAAGTCGAACTCGACAGGAATTCCTCCATCGCCACCAAGCCTAGTCCTTCTTGTTAGTGTGTACGCCAGAAATACCCTTAAAATATATTTTAAACCTAAAGGAAGCTATTGATGGAAAACTAGGAAAAAGCTAATGACCATTCCGTGACCTTGACCCTGTTCGGATCACTTCCGAAATCTCATCAGATCATCTGCTGGTTGCGTTATTTATATGGATCATTCCTTCCTTCAAATGTTCAACTACTTGTTCTTTGAGATCATGGATATCATCTGCTGGTTATGATGATATTTCCACGCAAATCAGCCGAAATCACCGATAGCCAGAAATCTTGCCTCGAGTTCCTGAACGTGAACGTGTAAGTAACATGTCTATGATAAACAGAAATGTAAAAATATTTTAGATATTCGACCTTGCTGTGACCTTGATCATTTTCAGATCAATTGCGGTGATCAAACGTTAAACACTCAAAAATATATCTTCCTCCGTGTCGGAGGCATAAACAGATCAGCGTGCCATTTCTTCTTTTTTTCCAGCTCTTTAACCCTTTCCTGCAGTACGTTCCGCTCTGCCAGCGGAATGGAAACCGACTTATTACTGATTGAAAATGTCTGATGACAAATGATTTATTTTACTGCTGCAAGTCTGTTGTAAAGTTAGTCAGTTCACCGTTGGGTTTCTGTGTGTAGAGTATCGTGACTGTTTAGCTGTTGGTGAGCAGGGCGATGGGCAAACAATTCACACCTCTCCACAATAACACTGGTACAGAGCTAAACATACAGCGCAACTACAACTCTGTATACAACTGACTCAATAAAATTCTAACATTTAAACCTAATAGGCAAAATAAATACTTATGAAATACTGCAAATTCTTAAAGCCCAGAGTGTCTGCTTTCATATGAGAGATTAAACACTACTGTGGAGTGTGAAATAAATTCAATGCTGAACACGGGCAGCCCCAAAACAGGTCAAAGTTTCATTTTTTTTGTCTGCAGGTGAAGAGAGTTAAAATAAACCTTATTGATGTTAATTCTATAATCATGCATTAACATTACTAAAATGTTCACTGAGCTGCGAGGGCACAGCGTGTGTTTAATTTGGCCGCTTTAATGAATGGATATCACTATTAAGTGAAATCTGAGAGATCTTTATTTACAGTATTGTTAAAGCATATACTACAGTGTGCTTAAAACTTACATTAAACTACTTACATAAAAGCAGAAGTGGAAATCAAGCAAGACTATTATTTATTTCATTATACTTAAGACCGTCGGCTCAGAATCCATATTTTTCTCCATCTGGCTTCAAATAAGCAGTGTCTGGACATCACGTCATTACGATAGTATGAAAAGTATTTTTGAACAAAAACATGAGAAACGGAACAAATCCATTACAAAAAAAGTTTAAATGTGGAGCTTTTCCCCCTTCATCTTTTAATATAGCATGTAAATTACTGTATTTTCTGTAATCGGCCAAGAAGAACGCACTCCACTGATCAACTTTTTCAAATTCTCACTAAGTTTATTATCAAAAGAGGGTTATGTTCACACACAGAGAGACACAAAGGTGCCATGCTAGACTTGAAGTTACATTACCAATATAAGAGGCAGTCGTGTACTGGGAACAGGACAGACAGAGCTGGATAGAAACTAACACACAGTTGAACTAAACTAATTTCGGAGATAAAAAGACTGAAAAATTGAGAGTGTAGTAGCATCAAGGTGGTTAGGTCACCAACAGCAAAATTGTATGACAATAGAGGGATCGAAGTAAAGTGAACGGAAGCAATTTATTTCCTTCACTCATGCCATTGACAAC
>CM041003.1:11676857-11718991 GCA_022985145.1 Pangasius djambal
CTATTTTTGCCTTTTAAAAAAAAAAAAAAAAAAAAAAAAAAAACAAACATGAAAAGCCACCTTGAACTACAAGAAAAGATCCCCCTTTTGCCATCCCTCCATTCACTCCTCGTTCATAATACAGCCTTTCGTCCGGTTTCTCCTGCGCCGCACACTCGTCTTCTCCGCTCCCATGCACTCTGATCTAGCCAAAATCTCGGCGGTGGTAGGCATCAGGGTCGCAGTATTTGGTCACAACCACTCTGTTGGCAAACTTCCTCCCCGTCAAGGCTTGCATGGCTTTCTGGGAGTCAAACACTGTTGTGAACTCCACGAAGATCTGGAATGAGCAGAAACACAGGATGGCATTGTTACGGTGAGACGGTGAGAAATATGCGTTTTCGCCTCGCGTGTGTGCGCTACAATTTTCCGCTGCTGCTACAACGTTGATTTATTGTGTGCGGCTATAGTTTTCTGTCTCCTGAAAAATAAGACGTTTCTTAACCTTTAACAGAAGGGCTCGAGCAGAAAAAAGAGAAAACAAAATGTT
Organism: Pangasius djambal; assembly: GCA_022985145.1. NCBI lineage: Eukaryota > Metazoa > Chordata > Actinopteri > Siluriformes > Pangasiidae > Pangasius > Pangasius djambal. The sequence continues at coordinate 11,677,387 of CM041003.1, forward strand.
GTTGGATGTGGCAGCTCCATGACTGGCTTTAAGCTCTAATGATTTGAATTTTTTTTGTAGAATTATCTGAATAAAGTGATAATTCCTGCCTCTGAGGGCTGCAGCAAACACTGGGACCTCGAACATTTCTGTCTCTGTCCATTAGGAGGTGATATGCACTTCTTACTCCACACGCAGAAAGGGAGAAAGGATGTAGCCGTGCATTTCTAAAGGCCTGGTTTAGAGATCTTGCTGAAATATGCCTGGAAGCACGTCAGGGGCTTACCCCGGTGACGCGAGCGTGTGTATCGCACCAGAAACGACAGACAGCAGAACGAGAAAAAGAGACGTCTCTGAGTGAAAAACAAAGATGAGTTCCATGTTCCATTGTATGAATAATAATGATTTATATTCACACGTGCCACGTGTGTATGACGCACAGCACAGCACAGCACACACACACCCCCCCAGCGCGCTGTTAGGAGTTGTGCACATGCAAATACACCTTAACACCAATGTATAAACCAGTCTACAGCAAAGCGCCAATCAGCTAGCTATACTGAAATTATGGAAAATGTGCCTCAGAACACGAGAGGATTGAGGAACAAAAACAAAAAACAAAAACCCTTTCTTAAACAAGACGTCATGAAGTGCAGCATTGTTCTCAAAGTTTGCTGGAGACAGAAGGCCAACTGGTAATTCCAGCTAAAAACATAACCAGAAAAACAAATAAATACCACAAGCACGATTTATATTTAACTTAAACTGAACTTCATACCAGGTTTTCTTCTGCTTCATGTTTATGTCACGGACAAAGCTGAATTCTCTCTCTCTCTCTCTCTCTCTCTCTCATTTACATTTTAATTACCATTTATATTCATAGAGTCATTATAATTTTTAAAAAAAGAATTTTGCTTTTCAAAATATTGTCTGGATGTAAAAAAAAAAAAAAAAAAATGATCAGGAAATATAAATAATGATCAAATTACATTGATCTAGAAATGAAATATACATCATGAAGGTTTTGGGCTGCAGCTGAAAGACAAGCCTAAGTATCTGTGTACCTTTCCGGTTCCGGGGATCTCCAGGCCGTCGACAGGGCGAGGGATCTCGATGCTCTTGACCTGACCGTACTTGGAGCACTCGTCCCTGACGTCCTCCATAATCTCTTCGTACTCGTCATCATCCAGAAGTTCCTCAGGAGCCACCATGTTCATCAGGCACAGAACCTCAGTGGGAATCCCACCCATCTGATTCACAGAGCTGTTCATCAGGCCGGGAACCTGAAGCGTCACCGGGGTCTCGTTTATGCTCGTCTGTAATTCAGGAGACAAAAGTTCGACAGATGAGAAACAAGATTCATGGGGTACACTTCTGGAGCCACCCAGGTTCTTGTGCTCAAAGGCATTTAAATACATCTACTAGGGGAAGAGAGAAATAGACAACGAAGAGAGTAGAGGAGAGGAGAGGAGTGGAGAGGAGAGGGGGAAAAAATACAAAAAAGCAAAACAGGGGGGAAAAAAAGGTGAAAGTTTGGCATTAGGGCAAAAGACAATGCGTGTTTTTTTTGGATCGTCTTCTTACTAGAGTTGCGTTCTTGGCTCCTACACTTGCTCTCTGGACCAGGAGCTTCTTATCCCCTAACTGCATCCCATTTAGTCCTGCAATAGCCTGAAGTTCACACACACACACACGCATTACTGACTGAAGTGAAATGAAACACACTTAATTAAACGTGCTTATCTGGATGATGAGTATTGAGAATTCTCTAACCCACCTGATCATTAAGATTGACATCGACATATTCGCAGAAGGCATAGCCTTTGGAGAGCCCTGTGGCACTGTCCTTCACTAGGTTGAATGCCTTTAAAGGCCCAAAGGACGTCAACAACTCTTTTACCTAAAATATAAAACAGGTGGCAGAGGTGGTGGTGAAGTCCTTTCTTTGTTCCAAGTTGTGTGCATGTTTCAAAGAGCCAATGAAGATTAGAGAAAATGCCGGTTGGAACCAGTCATGTTAATAAAAAACAAAAAAACAAAAACAAAAAAAAAAAAAACAGGACAAGATTAAGTCTCGATCATTTCCAAATTTAACTGGTAAGTCAAAAGGAGAAAGATTCTTCAGTGGATAATAAATGTTTCTCTGTTCATTCAGATCAGCTGTACATGATTTTCGCAATCGTGCAATTTTGCCAAAGTACAAACTGACCTGGTCATCGCTGAGATAGTTGGGCAGGCCTCCAATAAAAAGCTTATGAGCAGAGTCGGGGACTACAGTGGACACCACTCCTGAAAAACATAAAACTCTTCAAACATGTCCAATCCAAATGAATCATACAGACCATGGAGCAAGCAGAAAACCATGCCAACTTCATCTGAATAAAAAAAAAAAAATCCTGTTATATATTAATCAAAGTAATTAATATAATTAATGAAATGTGTGAGGCTTTAAAATAATCCTTAGCTCTGTCTAGATGTTACTATGATATATGCTGTGGTTGTCCAGTAAACCCACCTGGCACGTACACACTGGGATTCTCGCTCATGCCTGGCAACGGCTGGTAATCGTGTGGCCGGCGGATCTTCAGACTCTGGCCTTGGAATATGATGCCATCGAACGCCATTGCCTGTGTGGTCTCGTCCACTGAGCGCAACTAAAGCAGGCAGTGAGATTCATTATTTATTGTACTTTTTAAAAAAAAGTCACCGACTTCAAAAAGTGGTTGTTCTTCACAATATTCCTGGTACATTTCCAGGATTATGTCCCACACTTGTTTTGATAGCTCCTTGGTCTTCATGGTACTGTTTACTTAAATTATGTTCTGCAGTATTTCGACATGATCTTAGTATCTCCGCTGCACCGTATCTCTCTGTCCAGTTGAAAAGAAATATTTGGGTTTTTTTAAATAAATAAATTTTTTTTAAAAAGGGGGGGTGGGGTGGTGGTGGACTGGAGTCCAAAGGTGCTTTCACATTTGCAGTGTTTAGTCTGTTCGAATCGAACCCTGGCGCATTTCCCCTCTCGGTGCAGTTTGTCAGGTAAGAACACAGCAATCGCGCGCAGGTGCGGACGAAAGTGAGGTTCCGTTCGCACCTGCCATTAACATACGATCCTTTCACCCAGGACGCACGTGGACAGCACCGAGTACAGGTGTGAACGGGGTCAAATGCATCTCTACGACGCGCTGTGATCTGATCACTCGAACCTCATTCAGAGGTGGTCTGGGACACGCATGGCCACATCACATTTGTAGCGTGAACGCAACTGTGTCCCGATACGCCCCAGACAGCGACGGAGGCCCGACTAATCAACTGCGTCATTGCCTTGGAGGGATTACATGTAACTGTTTGGAAATCGCACTGAACGCTGGAGCTCTCTGCTGCTAAGGTAATGGATAAAGGTGACGCCATAACAGCAGAAAAGGAGGCAGCTGCTTTTCACGGCTTCATGCATTAGTATCTCTCGTTAGCAGACCACACGATTAAACCGTCTGAAACAGTGCGTGCAGGTGCATGAGACAGGATTCACAGGACGTTTCTGCCTGTGCGTAAATGGGGCGGAAAACTGATGTAATAAATGTGCGCGACAGCCTTCCTCCAGCGGAAACGACGTACGAAATACGATCACAGTTGCTCACTGGAGACATGAGCATTCATAATGCCAGATGTGAACATGTGATCTCATCACCCAGGACGCATGTTAATGCCCGGTGTGAACGGAGGCCTGAGGTGGTCTCGTATCAGTTCCAACTCCGGTGCAGTTCGATTGCAGTGAGAAAGGGATTCGACTCTGAATTGGGTTTTGGATTCTGTCAGTTTTCTGTAGATGTGAGCTGCTAAACTGACCTGTTGGGCACAAACTGGAGCCAAAGGACAGAGCTGTGGCACTGCAGAAATGGGATGTGTTCTGGATTTGGACTAACGAACAAAAAGAGGGGAACAAAAAAAAACAGATGAATGTACTGCGTTAGCGTTCCCTGTGCTCGGGTGATTTTTCTGATTTCTGTGCACACTCGGCATGGTTAGTTTTACTGTTTTACGTCAACGTATTTCTGGCCAAAGAAAAAGCTTTAAAAGCTAAATTTCACATTTTCAGCCCTACACACTCCTTACTTGTTTTTGCTTTATGATTCATTTAATTATGTGCAGCACAAAACTGAACCAATCCATATCCATTCATACTCGGGGAGAAAAAGAGGAAAAAAAAAAAAAACACTCACAGGTGTGAAAGCACCTCAAAGGAGGTTAAGGATCCGCGTTATATTTGGGTCCAAGTCCAAGGTTTAGTTGGAGAATAAAGATTGGATAAAAAACTGGATTACATGGATATCGATTTTCTGTTGTGTGTAAAACCATCCTACCTCAAGGAAGGCAAAGTTCTTATCCTGGTTAATCTGGACAGCAAGGACGGGGTTTCCTGGAGCCTGAATAAGACCCCCTAGTCTCATCTGAGCGTTGAAGAAGTCCATCATCGATTCCTGAGGATCGTCAAGGTGAAGCGTTAACAGGATGCGAAACTTCGTGTTCTGTTTAGGATTCATACACCAGTACGCACTAGAGGATGATGCTATGAATGTAGAATGTGCTTAAAAAAAATGAAGGTGGTCTGTAGTGAGACAGGACGTCTGCAATCTCCGCTTGGAGTTGGTACCGCGGTTAACATCCAAAAATACGTAAATACTGCAAATGCAGTGGTGCTTAAATATCGCTGTCAAAATTTACAAGTTGTGACGTGGAAAGCTAATGACTGTGTAATCATTTGCTCTAGTGGTAAAATTGGCTTAAATAATTACTTAAGAGACATTCACCATATTTTTAATATATTAATATAAGCAGTGTGGTTAGTAAAGATGATCAGCAGATTTTGCGTGCTCGTGTGTGGAGATCGTGTCGCCCATCACACAGCACAAAATGTCATTTACCGTAATTTACGGAAAAATAGAACCCCCTATCTACAATATACGGCCAAATGTATGAGGACACCTGAACATCACATGCATATGTGCTTGTTAAACATCTCATTCCAGATTCATTCCCTCTTTGCTGTTATAATGAGCTCCACTCTTCTGGGAAGCTTTCCACTAGATGTTGGAGTGTGGCTGTGGGGATTTGGGTTCATTCAGCTACAAGAGCATTAGTGAGATCAGGCGCTGATGTTGGTGAGGAGGTCTGGGGTGCAGTCGGTGTTCCAGTTCATCCCAAAGGTGTTCAGTGGGGTTGAGGTCAGGGCTCTGTGCAGGACACTCGAGTTCCTCCACTCCAACCTTCACACACCATGTCTTCATGGAGCTCGCTTTGTGCACAGGGGCATCGTCGTGCTGGAACAGGTTTGGGCCTCTTAGCTCCGGCGAAGAGGAAATTCTTAATGCTTCAAAACACAGACATTCTATACAATTGTGTGCTTCCAATTTTGAGGCAAACAGTTTGGGGAAGAAGCACATATGGGTGTGATGGTCAGGTGTCCACATACTGCATTTTTTTTAAAAGAAGAAGAATAGTCATTCATGATGAAGCGGTGTTCAATCGGTGTAGTGCATTCCAACATACCTCTGTGATGCCGAACGGGATGTTGCCCACGTACAGCCTTCGAGCCTGGCGGGTCATCTGGCTGCCTACTACAGGCACTGGTGTAGGTGTAACGGCCAGTCCATCTGGAGTCATAGTGGGCAGCAGCGCTGTGGCAGGAATCTGCCCAGCAGCTGAAACATGCACATACAGACAGAGAACAGTGATTGAACGAAGAAGCTCAAACTTGTGGTTTTCAAACTAGCATGCTTGTGAAGAAAAGAGATTAAAAATTGGGTAAATAAATAGATATATATCAAAAGCGTTGAACAAAGCAACTTAAAAAAAAAAAATTTAAATGAAAGGGAAAGGCAAAACAGAGAAAGGCAAGTATTAGAAAACATCTGAACACGACAAAAAATATCAGGCGGAGCTGCACTGAGCGGCTGCACCACATGCTGCTCAGTGTTTCACTCACCCTGCATGGCCTTGTACTGCATCGGTGTGATGTGCTCAAAGCCCGGAGGAGGGACATCCCAGTACTTTTTGATTTTCTTCTTCTTCTCCCTCGGTGGGGAACGACTGAATTCAGAGACAAAGCTTAGGTATGAGTATTTATAATACACAGTCCTATATATTAAGCCAAGGTTGTTTTTTTTTTCCTTAACAAAAGTGCCGCAGGTCGTTTTAAAGTCAGGACCTTCTTCATGTTTTTTGACCACTTGTGTATCCGGTTTACTCCAAAAACTTCATTATTTGAAAAAATCTAAAGGCAAAGCTATTCGATATTAACTCACAATGCTATCCTCTTTTCTTTTATTGTTTGTTGACTTGCTACTGTTAAAGTAAAAATATTAAATTTCATGCATTCGTTTGCTTGGCCCACATACTCATAAATAATAAACGGGCAAATCCTCGCTATTTTGCCGTAATCTGGTGCAGAGTGACCGATTTAGCCAAACGACACTTTAGAGTACGACTGTCAAAAATAATGTTCTCCAAAATGATATTTGTTGAACTAACAAATTGTAACAGAATACAATAATTGTTAAAATGGATGCGCTTAAAAATTTAGTTCGACCAACATTTGTCTACTGAGGAACTTCAGTTTCTTTTGCCTGTTCCTCAAGCAAAGTTCACACTTCTGAACAGTGGTGCAACGGATCACTAAACTCACGATTCGGATCATTTTTCGGACCGGGGGAAAAAAAAAAATTCTTTTGATTTATTACTGAAAGCTTATTTTAAGTGCTTCTATACCACAGCAAAAACTACTAGCTTAACTAGTAATGTCAGTAATAAACAAGAACAATTACACAATTACAGACAGAGATGAATAACAAAGTTACAAATAAAGTCAGTAACAGTAGTGTCCAGGTGCAGAAATGTAATAATTCAGTGTATAATAGCACTATAGTGCTCAGTGCATAAGCTACATGCAGATTACTCTGTTAAAGCTGTGGTGGTGTTTGATTAGCAGACAGAAGCAGATTATTTATAGGCTGCTGTCTCTTTAATACCAAATGCACGGACCCGGTGCTGACACACGTCCTGTTTCTGTCTCAGCTGTTTACGTTTTCGGTTAACCGACTGTTTACCACGATACTTGCCAAAATGGGTATTTTAACAGAACTTGGTGTGTACGTGTCCGTTCAAGCACAAAGCGGCATGAAAAGAGGCATCGGTTCGGTGCTCACGCGCTGCCTGAATCGCGCCTCTCTCTTTCTGCGTGTGCGCTTCGGGTGGTTTAAAATTGCTTGAATGGGTAAATTGTCAGGACAAAACACCAGCAAATGATCAACTTTCACTCTGTGATGGTTAAATAATTGGAGTTGCAGCGAGGGTGCAATAAATTTGATGATACTTTTATTTAATGCTGAGAAAAATTAAATTGCAGTGCTGACAAAGGGAAAAAAATATATATATATATTTTAAGGATTAAGTAAAAAAAAAAAAAACAATTACATCAAATCAACTGGTTCCATTCAGTCTGGAATTATTAAAAACATTTCTAAAATTGTTTTTTTTAAATCACGATACCAACAATACCTCAAAAGTGTATCATGGTGTAATTTATTACAGTGTGTGTGTGTGTGTGTGTGTGTGTGTGTGTGTATTAGGCATGAGACGATACACTAAAGCCGCTATATGAGAGAGAGATCCTGATAAAGGCTTCACAGGACGATACTGAATGAAACATTACATTTTAATATTTATTTTGTAATGACAACAAACCGAACCACTGCAATATCAATACACTGAACTGTAAGAAAATGACATCAGGATTTATAACATAAGGTTTAACTCTCCTCTATTTTTAACATGTCATTTTAATCTTTTTTTCATGTCAAATGTATTTCATGGCAACGTTATTAATGTGGAAAGATTGTCTGATGGTAGATTGCACCATAAATGATTAAATAAGTGTGTTTTCACCGCTCCTACTACTGTCGGACATCCAGCGGAAACACACGGGTGCGTCACGTCTACACGTTAACTGTACAGATGAGAAAAACAATCGTGTTTTTAGTTTCCTCATCCCTCCAAAAATTAAATTCTGGTTACGTCACTGCGAGCACGGCACACGTCGCGCTTCTGAATTGGCAGCACACAGGCGTCGATTTTAACACGTGCTTCGGACCGCGCTCAAGCCGGCCGTAAGAGGACCTGCAGTGCACATGTGTGTGTGTGTGTGTGTGTGTGTGTGTGTGTGTATATATATATACACATACATATATACACGGCGGGTTACAGTAACTACCTTCGGATCTTAACGTGGTGTTAAAATGCTGAGTAGTAGGGTACCGTGGGCCGTCTCAGTATTATCTTTATTTCTTTTAACTTCACGCAGGCTAAATGAAACGAGGCTGCGGGGCTTGTGTTTGACACGCGTGCCATAACGCTTCCTTCTGATCAGCTTCGCTTTTTGGATTACTCGGTAAGCATGCATCAAGGCGGTGAGGCTCCCATTCACAAACTCCATGCTCTGTATGCTGCTACCTCCGGTGCTGCCGTCTAGTGTGTAAGGAGAGGTAGAGCTCATGAAGAATGAAGATTGGACGGAAGTATCGCGACACGCCTCAGACAAGTTTTGTACCACAACATTCAGGACTCGTTCAATTCCGTCTCAAGCCTGGTGTCTAGCATAAGAACGTTTTTGTTCCAATAATGTGATGATAATACACGATAACATTTTATAAAAAGGCGCGTATTGAATGAAGCTGCGTGGACACGCGAATCACACACGGGATTCGTATTACATGTATGAATAATGTAAATTGACAGGAATGGCTTGGTGACGGATTGTGCTTCCGCTCTCACCTGCGTCTATGCCTGCGATCTTTGCTGCTGCTGCGTCGCTCCCTGCTCCTCCTCTCCCTGCTCCTCCTCTTCCTCTCACGGCTACGGCTACGCGAGCCGCTCCGACGCCTGTGCCTATTCTCTTTGTCCCGCTCTAAAGAGAGAGGCAAGAGAGCAAGCGGGATTAAGGCAGTAGGAAGACGATGTCGCAAAAAATACACCTAGCTGAAGGCAGACCGGAGGAAATATAATGCTGTGGAGGACAGAGGAACCGACAGAAGCAGCAGCAGCAAGAAAAAAAAAAAAAAAAAACAGAAAAAAAAACAGACAAAGAAGACCTGCCTGAGCCCTACACTAGAAAAGCTTTAAAAATGTTTGCATGTAAAAAATCTGGCATAAGAGTAATTTTTTTTTTTTTTAAACATATGAAATAAGAAGAAACAGAAAGGTTAAAAAGTTATTGTATTTGTATTACTGAGCACTGGATAAGTGAGCACGCCAAACTGATACCCACCATGGCCGTTAACGCCGTCACCTGTATTGAAAGAGAACGAGAGTGAGAATCAGAAGGTGCCATAATTTTCTTTCTTCTTTTACCAAACACACCAACAGGTCACGGCTGCGCTGACTTGGTGTAGTGACATGAAAAAACACTAGTAAACAGAGTCAACACAGAACTCAACACAGTACAATCCTGGGAAACACTATCATCTTGTATTTAAGTGATAGGAAGGTTTCCGCACGCACATTAAATACATGTACATGGTTAAGAAAAAACGTGACACTGTCACGTTATGTAATTATATATATAAAAAAAAAGCTCTTTTAGATGAACGTTGAGAGCCGACCTGCATATATATGAGCTTGTTTTTTTTTTTCCTTTCTTTTGCTACAGAAGTCCAGAAAGGCCACGAGTTATTTATTTCTGTTCTGTTATCTTGAGAGCACAACTTTTTTTTTTTTTTCTTGTGATCTCAAGATAACACAAGTTATTTCCTGCGATCACGGAGCAAACGGCATGCTGTTATACTGGTGTTACGGCAATCCTGCAGTAATTATATCCTATTTCTATGCAATTCCAGTAAGGCAAAGAGTTATTTTTAGATTTCTGTACTGTTATCTCCAGATCACAACTTAATTGTTCTTGTGATCCCAATATAACAAAAGCTGTTTTCTCAAGATCGTGACATTTTCCCCATGATGTACAGATGCGTTAATAAACATATATGATGTTTCCTGATTATTAACATCTGGAGCAGTGGTGGTGTAATCACTTTGCGGCTCCTGGGTTCGTGTCACTGTGTGGAGCTGCTCTATTATTTTCCGCTTCTATCTATCCAGCCGGATGTTCGACAGCGCTAGACAATTTGCAAACTGGTGTCTGTCACCTGAGAGAGCGAGTCAGAACTCTGCAGCCACACCGTCGTGGACACTACAGTGACCCTGAACGGGTGATCAGTTTCACTACCAGTCGATTTTAGTGACCGGGCCGTCTCCATGGTTACCGCATGATGTTTAATAGATGTCGCCGTTGCTCGCGAGACAAAGAGTGATCAGAATCTTCAGAAACGGGATGGAATTACTGCAGGATCGCCGTAATACCGATTGTACGACGATGTAATGCTCGAAGGGTCCTGCTAATTCGTGAATTCGGAAAATCACTTTCGTTATCTTGAGATCACGAGTTGAGAAGCAAGTTGTGATCTCAAGAAAACAGAGAGAGAGAGAGAGAGAGGGGAGGGGAAAGGAAAAAAAAAAAAAAAACCCTCATGGCCTTTCTGGACTTCCATATATTACCAAAGTTTGTGCCTCGTGAGTTGGCGTCTCTCAAACCTCGTGCGGTAACCATGGAGACGTCCCAGGCCCTCAGATTGGCTGAGTGTCCGTGACAGTAAAGTACAGATTTCTGAGTTACCTTCTCAGGTGACGGAAACTAATTTGGACATTGTGTAGCACTGACAAACAGATGGACGGACAGATGTGCTTTATTGATCCCGAAGGGGAAAAAGAAAAGAAGAAAAAAAAAAAAAAAAAAAAAAAAAAAAAAAAAAAAAAAAAAAAAAAAAAAAAAAAAAAAAAAAAAAAAAAAAAAAAAAAAAAAAAAAAAAAAAAAAAAAAAAAAAAAGAGTCGAACTCGACACAGTCACTCGAACTCAGGACCTTGGAGCTGTATAGCAATAAATCTACTATCTCTTAAAGCACAGTGCGGTTGAATTCTCAAATCTGATTGGTCAGAAGCCGTGCATTATTTCTGTATAACAGCAGCACGGCTCGGAAAGAAGTTCCAGCTGCATGAACGACAGGTTAATATTAATGCGCTCGTTCTAATAATGAATTGTTTCTATAGTAACAGCTCACACACAGGTGTATAGCAGACGCTGCACACAATCTGAGGCTAAAAATAAATGAATTTTAAAGAAGTGTTTACAAAAGTACTTCTTATAATCGCTGATATGGTGACGTTTTATGGAAAAAAAAAAGTTATGAGACATTTATTTAACATTTATAGAAGGCGTCTCGGTTGTAAGCGCTCTCGGTCTCGGTTACGCTTTCCGGTTACTGACTGCGCTTTCTGAGAGAGTGAGCAAACAGAAAGAAAGAAAGAAAGAAAGAAAGAAAGAGAGAGACAGAGACACACACAGAGAGAGACACACAGAGAGACACACAGAGAGACACACAGAGAGACACACAGAGAGACACACAGAGAGACACACAGAGAGACACACAGAGAGACAGAGAGAGACACAGAGAGAGAGACAGAGAGAGACACACAGAGAGACACACAGAGAGACACACAGAGAGACAGAGAGAGAGAGACAGAGAGAGAGAGACAGAGAGAGAGAGAGACACACAGAGAGACACACAGAGAGACACACAGAGAGACACACAGAGAGACAGAGAGAGAGAGAAACACACAGAGAGAGAGACAGAGAGAGAGAGAGACACAGAGAGAGACACAGAGAGAGACACAGAGAGAGACACAGAGAGAGAGAGAGACACACAGAGAGACACACAGAGAGACACACAGAGACAGAGAGAGACAGAGACACACAGAGAGACACACAGAGAGAGAGAGACACACAGAGAGAGAGAGAGACACAGAGAGAGAGACACACAGAGAGAGACACACAGAGAGAGACACACAGAGAGAGACACACAGAGAGAGCGCAACACTGGTGAGAAAAGGACTTCATATAGCGACTGTAACTCAGGTGAGGACAGGAACTGTTAAAACGAGTGTCACGTTGTTCATTAATAAATTAAACATTATAATCTTTTGGCAAATGGCTGTCGTGTAAGTGGAATAAAACACTCCAGACTGTGCAGTTAAATGAAAACGATGCACTTCAGAGGGTAGCGGCACTCCGCCGTGCGCCGCATCACGCCACCCCCTCGCTGTTGTCGTAAGTCAGTCCCTGATTAGAGTAAAACACGGACACACGCATCCCTGATGTACAGCATGGACGCCGAACGCATTTCGACATCATGAGGAAAAACAAGTCGCGATCTCGAGAAAACAACCTGAGATCACAGGAAGAATGAAAAAAAATAAATAAAACAATGACTCGAGGCCTTTCGGGATTTCGGTGCGACGGCGTTCCTCCTGCACTGTAATTTAATCAGCATCTGATCGCGAATGCCGAGCGTGTGTTTGACTCTCAGCTGTGTGAATGGAGACAGTATGACAGGAAGCGTCCAAATGCAAATGAAGCTCCTTCATAAAAACACAGGCACAATATCATTAAAATGATTCTTATCGTGTTTATCAGCGCACATTCGGAGTGAGTATGTAAATATTGTGAGGATATATATATATATATTTTATTTAGGAGATTCCTTGAAAAGTAACATTATATAGTTCATTTGAAGTTAAGAGCAAAATTTCATCTGTACTAGGGCTGCACGATATTGTAGAAAAATGCGATAAATAATATGATGTGTGAGATACAAGTGTGTAAATTATATTTACAGCTTTAAAAACAGAAAATGATCGTTTCTGAGGAAAAGAAAGTGTTCTCTGTGTCACCCTAAAACTTTCTGAAGTATTAAAAATCATTCAGTTATCGCAAAAACCCTTATCGCGATATTTACATTTCGATATATTGTGCAGCCCTAATTTGAACCACCTTTGTCCTGTGGTTGAGTCGATTGAGAGTCGGTTCTTCTGAGTGAGCCGAGTCAAATGATTCGACTCACTCAAAAGACTCGAATGCGGTGCATTTAGCATTAATGTCTTTTTTTTTTTTTATCTCTTCTTGCGCGTTATATGGGTCAGGAGAACAATAAAGCAAACAACATAAACACACGAATCAGTGAAATTCAGTGCTAATGAAGCATGCTAGGAGATACACACCTTGTTTGTTTTCGGTCAGTTGTCTCTCAAATTCGTCAAACTCCGACATTTTGAATTCGCAGCGGATGAATGGAGCGAGTGAAACCTGGGAACGCTTAGCCGACCACGTTATCTTACTTCAAAAGTGAGAAGTCTTTGTCTGTTATGAAACATTCGGCCAAACGGAGAAACCTGGGTTTATTAAAGCTGCATGCACAAAAAATAGCTGCACAGAAACTTCCTCTAAGTCGCGTTGTTATATTGCCGCGGTGTTGTTTTTTTCCCCCCTGTTCTGCTAAGTTAGCTAACTAGCTAACAAGACTGACTAGCTGATTCGAAGCTCGCGCAAAAAAAAAACAACCTTCCACCCTTTATAGCTAAATAACAGACAAATATGTGAATATGTAGTTGAATTTCTTTCTGGTGTGTATATGAAATAAAGTATAAAATGTTAGTTAGTAATCCTCCGCACAAATACAATACCAGCTAGGCGAGCGACTCAGCGTAGCTAGTTTACAGCAGGTTCGTTTCTCTCTGCGCAGGCGGAAGTGAAATGAGGCCGGATCCAAAATGGCTGCGTGTGGAACAGTGAAGTGCACTGCGTTTGCGCTGGAAAGCCTTGCTTTCGTACCCTACTTAGTGCGCTTACACAGGAAGTAGTGTGGCTTTTGTGTCTCACCCAGCGCTCTCACGTTCACGGGCCTCAGAGTCGTGCGCCATCTGGCGGCCTGGAGGATTATTACACCTGATCATCATGAGCGTAAATTCAAATACAAATTCAAATTTTATTTGTCACATGCATAACCATAACCATAAAAATACACAGTACGACTGTTCCAACATAGAAAACAAACATATCAAATATAAGAAAAATATATACATAAAATAGGGATAAATTCAAATATTTACAATATATTTGTCGTGAATCCATTTATTTCTGTAAAGCTGCTCTGTGACAGTGTCCATTGTTAAAAGCGCCATACAAATAAAATTGAATTGAATTGAATATATATATATATATATATATATATATATATATATATATATATATATATATATATATATATATATATAAAGAAAAATATTAAATATAAGAAAATATATACATAAACTAATGTATAAGGATATATATATGAATGGTGGCAGCAGCAGTCTGACAGTATTGATATAAAGTGCAGATATGTGCAGTTTTGTAATGCAGTAATGTACAATAATGTGTAACGTGTACGAAGTAATGTGTGTGGACACCTGACCACCACACTCATATGTGCTTGTTGAACATCTCATTCCAGATTTATTCCCCTATTTACTGTTATAATAAGCTCCACTCTTCTGGGAAGGCTTTCCACTAGAGTTTGGAGCGTGGCTGTGGGGATTCGTGTTCATTCCGCCACAAGAGCATTAGATTAGGTTCGACTTTATTGTCATTGCCAGAGTACGAGTACGGAGACGAATTAATGCGGTCGGCATCCAACCAGTAGTGCAAACAGCAAATAAGTCAAAATGAGGTAATTCAATTCAGTTCAGTTTTATTTGTATAGCGCCGTTAACAATGGACATTGTCACGAAGCAGCTTTACAGAAATAAATTCATTCAAATTACATTAAATCAAGATAAATTGTAAATATGTGAATTTCTCCCTAATGAGTAAGCCAGAGTAAGCGACGGCGGTGAGGAAAAACTCCCCGAGATGATATGAGGAAGAGGAACCTTGAGAGGAGCCAGGCTCAAAAGGGAAGCCGTCCTCATCTGGGTGATAACGGATAGGTAACAAGGTTATGGTGCGATAAGTTAACAGTGTACAGGTAAACAATACGATGCATACCAGTAATGCAAATGGCAATGAGATAAACAGTACATACAGGTAGAGGTAAGCAGCATGATGCATGCAATATGATGCAGTGGATGAAAATGCAGATGTGCAAATAACATTTTGATATGAATAATAGTAATAATGACAGAATGCAGTAAAGTGAAAGTACTTGCAAATAATTGCAATTGTGTCTAATGCTAATGTTTAGGTATGAGGTGGAGCCTGGAAGTCTTAACTCTTAGAAGCTGAGTTCAGCATTAGTACAGCTAGTACATTAGTGAGATCAGGCGCTGATGTTGGGATGTCGAGGAGGTCTGGGGTGCAGTCGGTGTTCCAGTTCATCCCAAAGGTGTTCAGTGGGGTTGAGGTCAGGGCTCTGTGCAGGACACTCGAGTTCTTCCGCTCCAACCTTCACACACCATGTCTTCATGGAGCTCGCTTTGTCACGAGTCAAGAGTGGTTTATTTGTCATTTTGCACAGTTACACTGGATACGCCGCGCGCTGAAATGCTTGTGACGAGGCTCATATTAGACCCTGACAGCACAAACACTTATTAGACATGAACAAACTCATATTTGGACATGAAGGTAGAGATGATGTGGTGTGTAATATGATGGAAAATGAGACAGTGGCGTACAATGGCAGGCTGAAGTGACGTGTGCTATTAAACAGGCAGGACAGTAAATGCAAGTACAGTAAATGGTACATAGTAAATATCTAAATGTCCATGAGTGGCACTTAGTAATAAAGTGTCACAGTCCCTTAACTGCTTAAAAACTTTGTCGAACGTTATCGATAATGTTTAGTTTGAACTTAAGTTAAATATCCATATCTCTAAGATATGGCTTAGTGGTTAGCACTGTTGCCTCGCACCTCCAGGGTTGGGGGTTGAATCCCATCTTCTCCCTGTGTGTGTGTGTGTGTGTGTGTGTGTGTGTGTGTGTGTGTGTGTGTGTGTGTGTGTGCGCGCGGAGTTTGCATGTTCTCCCCCGTGCTTCGGGGGTTTCCTCCACCAGTCCAAAGACATGAATGGGTGAGTGAGTGTGAGATTGTGCCCTGTGATGGGTTGGCATCCTGTCCAGGGTGTCCCCTGCCTAGTTCCCTGGGATAGGCTCCAGGCTCCCTGCGTCCCTGTGTAGGATAAGCACGATGGGATGGATGGATGGATATTTCCAAGGGCCTGTGTGATTACTAGCTCTGTGAACATAAGCTATTTTTTTTTGCTATTATAAACGTTCCCAGTAACTGATAAGTCTTCTCTGGGCAAATCTGACTTCCAAGACCCAGAAGGTGGCCTGATCTCTGCTGGTGTTTGGATTCTCCACAAGGCTCGTGTGAAGCTGCAATCCGAACAGCAGAGTAAGATCAACTGAAAGATCTGCACAGTCACATCTCACACGAATCATTTCATTATAATAAATTGCCAGGCTAGATGAGGCCGCTGGGCAACTCCACCACGTTACACCTCAGGAAGAGCCACTGAAATCACCAGCTTCTAACGACGAGCAAAGAAACGCAACTGGACTCGTGCACAGATGTCATTTCTTCTTCTCTAAAAAAAAAACAAAACCTGTAAACCTTCTTTAAAGCCTCTG
This sequence comes from Pangasius djambal, assembly GCA_022985145.1. Taxonomy (NCBI): domain Eukaryota; kingdom Metazoa; phylum Chordata; class Actinopteri; order Siluriformes; family Pangasiidae; genus Pangasius; species Pangasius djambal. The sequence continues at coordinate 11,693,913 of CM041003.1, forward strand.
TGCTTTAAAGCAGCAGCCTTTCACTAATATAACATTACTAAGGCTTCCTTGGAGAGGAAAGGAAACCTCAGGAAACTCTCAGGAAAGGAACCTCAAAATTCATATGACAATTTTTAGTACAAAGAATCTGGATATGTTTTTTTTTTAAATAATTTATGCATGAATGGATTAATCGTAATTCTTCCTCATGGACACTTTTTTTTTTTTAAAGAAAAACAACAAAGGGCAGACTTTGATACCGTACTTGATACTGAGAAACACAGGAGAAAGTTGTCATGTGCTTGTTATGTACTAGGGTAAAGTTCAGGGTGATGGAGAGACCACAGCGTATAAATACCAAAAGATTTTGAATATTTTACAGCCGGCATGTTGACACGAACAGCCAAAGCAGAACCATTTCTCTGGGGTTAAGCAAGGCCACAATAATAAAGAAAACCCAACACTAACTCTAAAAACAAAAAAAAGAAAGAAACTATTAAAAAAGGGTTCCCCAAACCAGGAGAAAAGGCGGTAACAAAAACAAAAGAAAACAAAAAAAAGGCACCCTTTTCTGGCAGTAGTAACAAAAGATACACGGACGATATACAAATATCGTCCCCCACACAGGGAGAACATGTGAACAAACTATTTGGTAAGTTTAAAAACGGAAGAAAGGTGGATTAAGCTGGAGATGAATGGATTTTCCATGTAAATCGTTAGTACGTGTGTTTACACAAGAATCATTTGCATGGATTCTTGCACTTGTGTGTGTATGGAACATTCTGTCACATTTAAATAGCTTATTTTTTTTAAAATCACATTCGTAGCTTTAGCAGATGACCTCATCCAGAGCGACTCGGAGTCTCGATCGAAAACACATCCTCATGCTAGTTCACCACATCAGGGACTAAGAGTACCATCCAGAACATTTTGCAAAAAACAGTGGTTTTTAAAATGTTTTTTATTTATTTATTACTTAGCGCTTGCTTATTATTGTTAATATTATTGCATATTGCAGAAGCGAGTCAAAATAACTTCCACTTCTGTTTCTCAGGCTTTACCCTGAGCGGTCGTTTCGTGCTCCCAGCTGTCTGTGCACTCGACCTTTTATGGAGTTTTGTGGGCGTCGCTAAATGTAAATGAGCCGCGCCGTGCGCGTGCTTGGTAACGTACGGGTGATTCATCAACATACACGTGCAAGTGGGAAAACTTTCATGTGTTTCTGAAACTTCAGTAAATCCGACTTTTAGTTCGGTTTGGTTTACACAAACGTTTACACACAACTTTACTAAAATAGTGATAAATGACGTCTAGGAGCCGATGACTTGGATTACACTGAGACCGCAGACGCTTTGTCCTTTCAGTTGCTTTTTCATCGCAGTCCAAACCAGAAAATAAAGCCGGAGCAATGTAAGTCAAATGCTACACTAACCAGTCGGCAGGTTATGACAATTCTGGACGTACAAAAATGAAATATTCTCTCTAACAGGAGTATTCAATACATTTTTTTTGTAAAGTTCTAGTTATATAAAATTCCTTTCTTACAAATTCCATATAAACTGGCATGACTGAACGCTGACAAGAGTTTTACTGCTTAAATGTTAGTGATTAGTTCATGACTATAAATAAGTTTTGACTAACACCATGGACTCTGACCATGATATATTATATATATATATATAGGTCAAAAGTTTACATCCCCCTTTCAGAATCTGCAAAATGTATGTTGGATCATACAAAATGCATGTTATTGTTTATTTAGTGCTGACCTGAATAAGATATTTCATGTAAAAGATGTTTACATATAGTCCACAAGAGAAAATAATAGCTGAATTTATAATAATGACCCCGTTCAAAAGTTTACACCCCCTTGATTCTTAATACTGTGTTTTTTTGTTCAGTGATAGTTATTCACGAGTCCCTCGTTTGTCCTGAACAGTTAAACTGCCTGCTGTTCTTCAGAAAAATCCTTCAGCTCCCACAGATTCTTTGGTTTTCCAGCATTTTTGTGTATTTGAACCCTTTCCAACGACGACTGCATGATTCTGAGATCCATCTTGTCACTTTTTGAATTTGAAGATCAGGGTAAATTGAACTTATTTTGTCTTCTGGGAAACATGTAACTATCTTCTGTAGCCTCTGAAGGGCAGGACGAAATGAAAGAAATATGATGTTTAGGCAAAACAAGAAAAATGTACACATCTCCGTTCTGTTCAAAGTACGAAATATGAGCAGGGTTCCTTTTCATATGATTATCTGTTGTGCCACAGTAGTTTTTTTTTTTTTTTTTTAAAGTAAGTTGTTTGTTCGATCCTTTGAAATATGTTGTGGGTCCACATCCAGTCACCTGTTAATGACCCCTGCTTCTATACCATCTAGTTTATGTGCACTTTCTAACAGGAAACCGGATAATTTAAAGGCAGTACTGGAAAGCAGGCTAAAACTGATCAGATATAAAGTGTTCCTCCTATGTGACTTAGTAAACCTAGGTATGCTGCTTCATGAACATAGAAAAAAAGTCCATAAATCATCTTTGTGTCCCAAATCTTATCATTTCAGCACTCACTGCTGAGATATACTGTGTGTGTGTATATATATATGTATATATGTATATATATATGTATGTGTGTGTGTGTGTGTGTGTGTGTGTGTATGTATGTATATAATATATATGTATGTATGCGTGTGTAATATATATACATATATATATAAAAATAAAGGATAAGAACCATATGATTAAAAAATAAATAAAGCCAATAACAAAATGTTATGTATTATTTCCTGAGAAGTAAATTAGCACCTTAAATGAACATACGGTTTATTCCCCTCTACAGAAACGGAAAAAAGAAAAAAAAACAACAACAACAACAACAACAACAACCAGATAGTCAAAAAGAAAATTCTCTGAATCACAGAAAGGTACTCAACTGAAAGGCAGGACAGAACCGAACAATCGTCCTTTACCTGGACTTAAAGACAGGCATTCGCCACATCACTGATCTATGATTACACAGTGTATTAGACCTCAGTAATATAATAAGGCAGACAAGTGAAGATTTACAGCTTTAGTGATCAGACGGAGTTAGCAGGCTCCATCCCTGAGGATACGGACATAACTACACACTGTATCTTTGGTCTTAGCTCTAGATAAGCGTAGTCAGGTGTTTACAGGAATGTGTATAGGTGTATGATTGAACACAGCTACTGAAGGAATGATACAGTATAAAAAAAAAAAAAAGAAAAGAAAAAAAGGTTTATCAAAAATACTTCTCACCATCTGAAGGCTAAACATCTACAACCAAACTGAAAAGAGCAGACCGTCCTTACAGGCTCCTTTGATTCATATGAACTACGGATGACTGAACTGCTGTTTCTTAAAATAAATATCATGGTAATGAACGCTGGTAAATCTGTAAATCTTTTTTTTTTTTCTTCCCCCCCATATCTTCAAACTTAGGCCAAGAGCACGGTTTAATCTCTTTTTCATAATCATAAATCAGAAGAGTTCACATAATCTAGGAAGCTACATTAAAAAGTGTTAATGAACGGGGGAATAAGTGTTACATTCGTCTGAGGACTGAGGAAGTTAGCAGTTATTTCCCAAATAATAACGAACAAGTACAAAAATATACATATACAGTCTTTAAATACAGTGATTTTCTTCACAGGGTAATGGATGAAACTTATAGCTTAGTCACTCCTTCCCTTTGTTTCTTTTCTGCTTCTTTCTTACTTTTTCCCCCCCATCATCAAATCTCTGTCAATGCCTCGTCTAACACTTCAGTCTCCTCGAGCCCATGCTGTCTGACGCTGACTGTCTGACGCTGACTGTCTGACGCTGACTGTCTGACGCTGACTGTCTGACGCTGACTGTCTGACGCTGACTGTCTGACGCTGACTGTCTGACGCTGACTGTCTGACGCTGACTGTCTGACGCTGACTGTCTGACGCATTCAAACTCAGACTAAAAACCAACCAACAAAGGAGTGGCCTTCCCATCAACCTTAACCAGGATTACCAATACCAGCAATGCTACTGGATTTCTTTTTTTTTTTTTTTTTTTTTAAATGTGTTTTTATCCAAATAATAACCAATAGCTGAGGTAGAAAAAAAATAAACCCAGCACAGTTCTTTGTTTAGACGCTGCAACATCCAGTCAGCAACCTTGAATCCTCCTTCCGTTATTCTTCGCAGCAGATTTCAAGGAAACAGGTTTTTTTTTTTTTTTTTTTTTGGTGCATCAGTTCCTGAATCTGTAGGAGATGGGCAGCAGGAGGTTGTTTTTCTTCAAGGCCTGCACCTTGGCGTGAGCGGTCTCATCGAGGGCCTTGTAGCAGCGCCGTGCATAGTCTAGAAGCTTCTCCTTGGAAGAGTCAAACTCGCCGACTTCTTCCACTTTCTCTGGAGCAACCAGGAGCAGCTCCGCAATGGGAGTGGTGGAGGCTACAGTGTTACGGTCGACCCCGTGAACCTGGAAGGCTCTGGACATGCTCTTCAGCTTCTGGTAGGTCACCAGAATCTTCTTGTAGCGAAAAAGAACTCCAGCAGGGTCTTTCACTGAAAAAAAGCCGAGACTTTCTAGCATCAGCCACACATCACGACCTCAAAATATAACCGTGATACACTGACATAACACCTACCTTGGATATGAAAGTCTGTAACCCCCTGTTAAAATCGCAGGTTTTTGCAAAGTATGAAAAAAAAAAAAAAATGAAAGCGTGATAAATCATGTTTGATCTTTTCCCACCTTTAATGTGATTAATCAACCAACAAAATTCAAATGAAAACAAATAGAAACATGAGGGAAAATAAAAAAAAAAAAAAATTAAAACAGCCTGGTTGCACACCCATGTCCGGGTTATGGGGTAAGGTGGCTAGACAAAAGCCCTCTCTCATTCAAAAAGGGGGAGTGGGGGAAAAAAAAAAGACAGCACAATCACCGAAAGAACACCATACCCTCGGTGAAGCATGGTGGCGGCAGCATCATGCTATAGGGCTGCTTCTCTTCAGCTGGGCCTGGGGCTCTAGTCAAGACAGAGAGAATCGTGGATAGCTCCAATCTACTTTGGCACAAAACCTGGAAGCCTCCGTTAGACTGAAGATGAAGAAAATTGTCACCTTCTAGCACGATAAAAACCAAAATCCTATCAAAAACGTGTGTAATAACCTGAAGAGGGCCGTGTACAGGAGATCGACTCGAACCCAAAAAGTCTAAGTGCTGTATTATCAGCAAAAGGTGTTTTAACAAACTATAAGTTAAGGATTGTGCAACCAGTTTGTTTTTTTCCCCTTAAAATATTTCTGTTTGTTTTTCCACTTGAATTTTTGTTTCATTGCTCTATCATATTAAAGGTGAAAAAAAAAATCAGACATTATTTTTTCTTGGTTTCTTTTTTTTACACACATATCACAAAACCCTGAAATATTAACAGGAGTGTGTAGACTTTCTATATCCACTGTATTATCTTAAGCCTCATGCATTAATCACCAATCAGTTTAACACTCCAAGGTTATTTGTATCATTTGTCTGACTGTTTTGGGACTAGTGTTGGTATCACTCCTGAGTACAAGCTCATATTCACTTCTCTTTCTCTCTCTTTCTCTCTCTCTGTTCTTCCTACGGCAAAATGGCTCTTTCCAGCTTCGTCTTGCGGCACTCGTATCACTCTGGGCTCCTTTTATAGCGCCCTTCTTGTATCATATCCTTCCTCACTTGCAGTTGGTTTGGATAAACTGTAAAAAAAAAAAAAAAAAAAAAAGTTCCCGCTCACCTCTTTGTCTCTCCATTCCACGTGCTATGCGGAATACCCGAGTTCTTTTCACTCTCGTCGGCCCACCGTTGGACCTGCTTTTAGCCCTGCTTCTTCTGCAGCTTTTGCTGTCAGAGTCGTCATCATTTGATACAATCTCCTCCTCTTCAAGGTAGCCATCCTCCTCTATATACTCTTCTTCCTCTATCACTTCATCATCGTCCTCATCTTCAAAAAAATAATAATAATAATAATTACAGGATGGACAAATGAAATAGGCATCGACACAGACACAGACACACGAAAACCAAATTTCAGTCTTTTGCAAAATACTGAAAGTCGGCAACTAACCTTGGACGCTGTTCTTTTTCTTTTTTCGCTTTAGGGTCTGGCTGCGCGATTGTCCAGAACGAGTCATCATGGGCAGTGAAGATGGGGCCGAAGCCCTGCGAAGGACATTCTTCTGGGATGTGGGTTGTTGGGGAACCTCAGGCTGAAGCTCTGGAATTTAAAAAAAAAAATAAAATAAATATTGCACTGAAATTCTTTCACAAAAGTTTCGTTTATATTTGACAATTTTTCCAGACTCACAGAATTCACCTGCTGCGTCACATTCTGCGAATATTTCTGATCGAAATGTATATAATATGAGCGAGCCTAGCAGTCTCCTAGTCGTAAAAAACCGATCCAACACGGTTCCTGTCATCTCTCCCCACCTTTCCGCAATCCTCACCATTCCTCTCCTGACTCTTGGTGGTGAAGATGAACCGGTCGAGCTGGCAGCGCAGAAAGTCTCTTTCCTCTTCCAGGTCCTCGATGCGTTTCTGTAGCCAGGAGTTCTTTTCCAGGGAGATCTGCAGCTGGGCACGAAGGTTGGAAATCAGCAGGTACGGGTTGCAGGGAGGTGTCTGTCCTGACGCACTTTCTGCTGAAAGTAAGAACAGAGACGCCGTTATTTCTGCAACGAGGGCGCGTATTGTCGCTATTCGTCATGCGTAATTCATGTAAGGGCTAGTGACTTGAAAATACTTCATAAAAAAAAATTATTCTATCTAACATTTTATATGCAATGATGCTGAAACTGGTGCATGTTAACTGCTACATTTTGCACAAGTTTTCATTCATCTGTTGTGATTTTTTAGGGAAATTAACACTTTTTTTTAGCAAAATGTCTTCCAAATTTTATCCATAATTAATTTATATCATGTACATTTTTTCCAGACAGCCTTTAAGAACGCCTTTGACAGAAGAAGAGCGTACTGAAATCATTCTCATGGCTGGATCGGGAAGCTGTCACGAGGTCGCGACGGACTTTAACACGAAACACGGCGAGCACGTCACACACACACACACGACACCAAACTTATTAACAGATTCAAAAAGACTGGAAGTGTCGCCGACCAACCGAGAGGTGGACGTCCACGAACATCCACTGACGAAGACATAGCCGACGTGGTGCTGGTGAACACAGTCCCCTGCGTATGGAGACTTTTGCGACGCCCTGTAGTAGTCTGGGATTTTGCATTCAAGGATCTGATGCACGGTCCATTCCTTAAATCAGCGTTCGCAAATATCAGACCTGGAGGCCCAAGGAGTTAATCACTATGTTTTAGAGCAGAGAAAACACCAAACTGGAGCTTAACTCAGGCCCTCCAGAACCAGAATTGGGAAACTCTGTTGGGAAACTCTTAATAATTCTTCCCATGTGCATCCAAAATTTGTAGAGTCAGATTTTTCGTTTTGTTTTTAGCGCTTATTGCAAGTATAGCTGTCTTCTCTTCAGATGGATATGTTTATTGGGCAATGTGGAGTCAGCTTTCAGTCAGTTGCGTTCAGTCCTTAACCTGCTCTTCACTCAGAGTCGCATGTTATCTGGACGAGGATACCGAATCATTCTGAACTTTTGGGAAAACAGATCTATTCTGTTGTAGGTGTGGAAGCTGCCACGGCCACGGCGTTCTACACACTAGTGCATTAGCAGCACTGGAAACCGAGGCTCCTGCCACTTTAGGTTCACAGAAAGAGTTCTGTGGTCTCTGTGGTGAAGCATGGTGGTGGCAGCATCACAGATAGCTGGATAGAAGGATAGCTAGATAACCACATTTCATGCATGACTATTTCTTCTATCACACTACTAAATACTTTACCATCAAACATATGGTCATTCTGGTTGTAGAAACCAGACTGATCTGCACTACCGTCTTCAAAGGGAATAGAGATTTCATAGCCATCCTCATTTTTCAAATCTGTCAAGAAAACAAACCCGAGAGAGACAACATTTAAATCATCAAAGAAGCAGTAAGCTTTGGTGTTGACATTATGTTCCTAGTAACAATAAAGCCTGTTCCTTACATAGTGATTAAGAGTAACTAAATGGCCAAAAGTTTGTGGACACCATAAAATCATCACACCCATATGTGCCTGTTGAACATCCCATTGCAGATTTATTCCATTGTGCTGTTATAATGAGCTCCACTCTTCTGGGAAGCTTTCCACTAGATGTTGGAGCGCGGCTGTGGGGATTTGTGTTCATTCAGCTACAAGAGCATTAGTGAGGTCAGGCGCTGATGTTGGTGAGGAGGTCTGGGGTGCAGTCGGTGCTCCAGTTCGTCCCAAAGGTGTTCAGTGGGGTTGAGGTCAGGGCTCTGTGCAGGACACTCGAGTTCTTCCACTCCAACCTTCACACACCATGTCTTCATGGAGCTCGCTTTGTGCACAGGGGCATCGTCATGCTGGAACAAGTTTGGGCCTCTTAGTTCCAGTGAAGGGAAACTGTAATGCTACAGCACACAGAGACATTCTGTGCAATTGTGTGCTTCAAAATTTGTGGTAACAGCTGGGAGAAGAACCACATACGGGTGTGATGGTCAGGGGGTGCACATACTTTTGATCATATCGTGTACAATTTAAACCCGGAAATGACATTTGTACGGTCATACCATGATGTACCAAAACAGTAACAATTACCTGTTGAGTTCCTTGTACTTCTCTGTGGTTCAGTCATTATTGCAGTCCGACATGGATCCTCTTACAATTCTGATCCAAGCTCACAAACTACAAAACTACAAACAAACAAACAAACAAACAAACAAACACTCAGAGCAGCACTTGGGCTGGAATCAGGTCAGAGATCATCATCACAGGAACTTTATCCTCTTATCAACGCATTTAACACATGCAGGTCACTTTTACCAACAACTAAATGTACAAACTAACCAAATAATGCTCTTTCCCGGACAAATTCACTAACCAGACAAAAACCTCTCGGAGCTAGTCTCCTACTGTGACCCTAACTCAACTAACCTTGTTAGCTAGTTGGCTAACCTTAGCTAGTTCTGCTAGGTAAATAAACTGGCTGGTTGGAAGACCGCACGTGCTCTCTTCATTATCGTATCAACTTAGCCACAGGCTACACTTCAAACATGTTTCACTCGACTTGCATCATTTGGCAAAAATAAATGTATATATATATTAATAAATCCATCTTGCACCGTTTACTCACGATGTTAACTCTTCGAATTGTTTGCACTTATAAACGCTAGCGGCGGTGCACAAATCCGAGATGATGATGATGTTGTTGTTGTTGTTGTTGTTGTTTTGCGTGGATTACAAACAGTCTGAGACGTTTACTCTGTTTTCATCTTTGGGTGGTGGTGTTTTTTTTTGTGAATTAGTGCAATATTTAACTTCTCTCACAAGTCAACAATCAAAGAAAAAAAAAAAAAAAAAAAAAAAAAAAAAAAAAAAAAAAAAAAAAAAACACCGCCCGCACCCGAATCGTCTTCCGGTCATGCGCACTAGTGACTTGTCCGTGTAACTAAGCAACAGTTTCATATCCTACATCCGAAATGTCCAGATTAACCAGGAGTTTGAATAAATTATTAATTATTTCCATAAAGCACCTCATGTCTCTTTTGCCCAGAAAACCTGCTGTATAGATATGTATATACTCTATAGACTAAGAGTATCTCACAAAGAAATGATAAATTACACTTTTTAAAGCGACGTTTTAAATAAATCACTTGTCAGAAGTATTTATTTTTATTTATTTTTTTCAAATGTGCTGTCAAATGCAGTTTTATACTTTTCACACTGGTACTTGGAAGAGTAACTGTAATTCTTTTGTTTATGTACACACACGTACACACACACACACACACACATACAATATATATATATATATATATATATATGCACACACACACACATACACCTGGGCATAACAACAACAACAACAATAATAATAATAATAATAATAATAATAATAATAATAATAATGGGCCAAGCCATATTTGCCCAAAATGGCAAAACATGAAGCAAAAATGAGCAGGAATTAAACAAATAGATAAAGGAAGTTAGTATGGGAAGCTTTTCCCTTTGATTTCTTTAAATGTTTAAGTCTTATGGCCCTCGATGGACTGCATCAGGTGTGGCAGATAACCAAATAATGACTAATCTTTTAAGAAAAAAAAAAACCAAAAAACATCCCAGAAGACATTTTAATCATTATCATGATTTGACCTTTGTGTACACGAAGACTCTATAAGTGAATTTCCCTTTTTCTAGCTTTTCCCCAAACGGTTCAGTGCAGCAAAAGGAAATGAGTAAATGGAGGCACAGGAGCTCTCAGGAGTGCATCTGTTTCATTCCTGCTCATTTTCTCACCAATGATTTGTCAATAAAAGCTTCATATTTGCCATTTTGGGCTTGGCCCACTTTTTTCCCCCCCGGGTGTGTGTGTGTATGTGTGTGTGTGTATATATGTTTTGTGTTTTGAGTGCTTTTAGGACTATAGACACACCCAAGCTAGTACAGGTGGAATCAAAACAAAGGTGAAACCGGAAGTGACGAAGTTGGACGCGAACAGAAGCGTAACGTCTCTCTTTCTCGATGAACCTGTGAGGAAAAACGTCGATGAAGAAACTATTCGAAACATTTCCGTAAAGTTTCGAAGGGGTAAGTTTTAATTTACAAAAAAAAAAAAAAAAAAAAAAAACAAAACAACAACAGCAACTAGCTTGTAGTTGGCTTTACCTGTGTGTTCAGGACGCTTCCTGCTGTAGCGTCCAAGCCCTCAACACCACACTAAAACCTTTATTTCCTCAAATATTACTCACCCCAGTCACTCTAAACAGCAGGCAGTCGGCATGAACACAGACTCCTCGCTGTTTTGGCTCCATTTTAAAGCTACAGGAGGAAAAAAAAACAACAGAAGTGTCGGATTTGCTGCAGGCTGAAGGCTTTACTGTGTTATACTACAGTAGGTGTGCTGGAGTTGAGCTCCAGTATGCAGGACTCTGTGTGTACTGAAGTGCACACTGCTTCTGAAATACACTGGATATAAAAAGTCTACACACCCCTGAAATGGCTGTTTTTTTTTTGTCCTGTAAAAAAAATAATAAATTAAGCCAAGATTAATAATCCCGGCTGAAAAAAACCCAATAGAACCATCATGTAACGGTTTTAATTATTGTAATGGGAGTTGTATTGGTTTTAATGGAAGCTGTAATGGACCCTCTGGGCCTCTACTGGTCATTTGTTGCCTTCCTTATGTCTAGTGGATACCATTAAGGACCGGTAATGGTTTTAATGGTTAGCTGATGGTTTTTAATGATATTTCTAGAGGAAACCATTTGAATTTCTGAGATGGTTTCTATTTTCTATTGGTTTTTTTGTTGTTTTTCCAGCAGGGATATCAGATCCTTTTCCACCTTTAATGTGATATAGCGACCAACAAAAGTCAAGTGAAAAACAAATAGAAGAGATTTAGAGAGAGAGAGAAAAAAAACCCCAACATCCTTACCTGGTTAATAACCTGGTTGCGAACCCTTTTATAATGAGGCATGTGAATGTGTTCAGAATGAACCAATCACATTCAATCTCATGTTCAAAAGTAATGATCATACACCTGTCTTCGATGAAGTGATCTCCGTGCGTACAGGAGTTTCCCTCGCAATTTTTTGATACATCTGGAGCATTTCTGTAAGGACGATTGGAACAAAATTGCCAAATCAAGATGTGCTAAGTTGGTAGACTCGAACCCAAAACGCCTGAGCAAAAGCATTTGATCAGGTAAGCTGGTGTAAGTACACAAATACTGACTGTTACGGTGCAGAATGTCCCTTTATCCTTTTACCCTGTCCATCAGTAGCAAGGAACCATCATAAGACCGCACTGATCAGACGTTATTTGGAGAGTTGACCACTTTACGAACAACCCAGATATGGTTTGTTTGTGAACTATCAGTTCTTTTTTGAACGAGTCACCGAGGCCCCACTTGGAGATCGGATCACAAAAGATCAGCACTAAGTGTAACCGGGATGAAATGCATCTCGGCAGAACGCCCAACGGTTCAATCAGGAAATGTTTAATATATGTATATATATATGTATGTATGTATGTATGTGTTTGAGTTTTGATGTTAAGCTAATGTGGGGGCTGACAACATGACCTTGTGTCACTTTTGGTATATTTGGCAACCCTCAGGTGTGATGTCAAGGTCCATCACAGTTCTGAATCAGTTCTTCTGACGCTGTGTAATGTTGGACTGTAACGCCACTGCAAGAAGTATCGTCTCTGCTACTGTGCAGCTAAATCAAAATAAGAAAAATGAATGTAGTGGATTTGAATGTTAGTTTTAATTTGTTTGAAAAGATGCAATGGGATGTCGTTATTTTCTTATATCAGGACACATTGTTGGGAGTTACGTCTTAATTTTCTGTGTTTTATGTACTGTATTTATACATGTATATTATACTATATAATACATTGTTATACTATTATTTAAAAAATAGTTTCTCCTATTGTTTGAGTGGAAAAATGTAATCATTGTGTAAAGTTTCTTTTATACAATCGTCACTCATTTCATTTTTGCTCATTTCTTCTTAAGCTGTGCAGTCCTGTGTATTTTTTTTCCCTCTCTGAGTGGATGATGTGTTTTACACTTGAATCAGAATGTTGTGTTTTATGCTCCACCAGACCTGACCCAGTCAGTATGACGTCCTGCACGGGCCTGGCACACTGCAAAGTGGCGCTGGCATTTGCGGTCATTTTTGACCTGGTGGGTGTGGTGGTGTTGCTCGCGGGAGTCTTCGTTCCTCTGGAGGTGAAAGGCAGAGACTTTGGTGACTTGTTAGTGTACACAGGAGCTCTTCTGGTGTTGATGTCCCTCGGCGGCTGGGTGATGTGGTACAGCGGCAACATCGAAGGCCTGACTTCACGCAAGGAGATGGGCCACATTGGCAACGCAGTGGACCGCATTGCACGCACGCTCAGCCGCAAAATGCGCACCCACCGCGGCCATCAGGGTCCCTGAAGCAGATGGGCAGAAATTCTCATCAAGCTGCATGGGTAATTTCACATTAACTACATAATTGTATTGTTGTTCTTTTTAAGCCTATATATATATATATATATATATATATATATATATATATATATATATATTTTTTTTTTTTATCAGCAAAGCAGAGATGACTTAAAATAATAATAATAATAATAATATTACACTGTTCACGTTTGTGTCTCCTCGGCCTTTTATTCCCTCACTCCATCACTCGCAGGTTCCATGAAGTCTGAAAGCTGTGATTATGCATCAAGCAGTTCAAGAACTGTACATCATTCAGCCGTTAGGAGTCAACGTTACATAGCACATGAGAATATTTAGCTCTACCAGTTATCTGTATCTTACATCCGTATCAGCACACATTGACACGCGTTACGTTGTGTTACATATCCTTCTATTTCAATTGCGGTAAAGTAGGATCAGTTTTTCCTCAGTTTTTTTTTTTTTTTTTCTCATACTTTAATTTAGAACAGTTTGCATTTCAGTGTAAGTTTACATGCCTAGTTAAACGCTTCTCTCTTTTAACCGTGCAGTTTGTAGTACTGTAATATTTAAAAGTCTTTCTAGACATACTGAATAATAGTCAAGTGATTTTTAAGGCTGATATTATTCTCAGTATTGCATAACTGCTCTGCTACAGCACCTGAGAGGAGATGGATTTTTAGAAAGCTCTAAAAAAAAAAAAAAAAAATAAATAAAAGCTTTTTTATTTCCGGCCACTGTTAAAGCCTGGCTGAAAAATATACAGCGTATATAAATACAATATTTTGTTAATGCCGTGTTTTTTTTTTTATGAGTACTGAGAAGATTTTGAACATTTGGCTAATAAAGTGTTGACTGTTGTGCACGAATGATATGTGAGCTTTTGCTTATTCACCCATGACTATTATTTTCATCTGATGATTCTTTATGCTGTTTTGTGAATTCCTCTCATGCTCTTTTGATTTGTTCCCCCCCCCACCCAATTTTCTTTGCTAATTTGGTCACCTGCCAGTTCCCTTCCACCAGTCAGCTCTCCCCTGTCATACGACAGCTACCGGGCAGGCTGGGTGAAGGTTAACACGTGCTTCCTCTGAGACGTACGAAGACAGGCAGATGAGTGAAAGCTCATCTTTTTGAACTACTGCTCATGCTGCATCACAAAGTCAACGTAGCACGCTCAGACGAAAGTGCTGTCTGCCTTCTTCCACATACACGAGCCCATGATTGGCTAGCGTCACTGTGACTGCCACTCCTCCCACCCTCGGTGCACGGCTCCCATTGCTCCCGATGAGGGCTGTGGCATCATTGGGCTTTAGACTTGTGATTTCCGGACTGTAGAACGTGACTTTTCTATTGCGCCACTTAGGAGCCCTGCTGTTTCTTTGATTTGTCTCATCTCTAGTCATGACTGCAGTGAGGTCGTATAGACATTACTTATATAATGTTGTTCCTCTTTTGGTATTTAGTTTTGGTGTGAATTATTTTTTATTTTATTTTTTTTTAGGTAATACATTTGTTTAACTGGTGCTGCATATCCTGGTTTGCTGTTTGATGTTAGGCTGCTGCTAAGGTCTCGATATTTTGTATATCGAGAAATGCTTGTTTTGCTAAGGTTAAGACCTTTTATTTCCTGATATATAAAGTAGATTTTTCTTGATGAAGAGGTATTTATGTGATCTCTAATTTAGTGGGAACCTTTTGAATGATTTTCATGGAGTTTGTATCATTACCCAGGTGTAAAGTTACCTCGCTACAGAACTCAGACCCCCCTCCAAACACAGCTGTGGCGAGAGCACGCACAGACAGCGCACAGTCTCTACACTGACAGAAACCCGAGCTCTGGATTGACCCCTGGCCCCTGGAGCTGTGTGGTGGCACCACGCCACTCTGCCCTCCCGTTCTTATACAGTACAATGAGAATCAAAGGACAACACTACAACTCATTTTGAAGCAATGAAGCTTCAATATAGGCTACTTTAATCTTTAATTCATGAGTCATTAGTAAGGTTCCAAACTGAAGTGTGCAAACGAAGCATTTATTTCAATGCGAGCACTACAGAGCATCAGCAGATAAAGATCTTCAGGCACAGTGTGATTTTTGTAAATAAAATGGACTTGTGATAGAATCCTAGATCTGCCACTTTGGTAAGATCAGCTTCCGGCTTGAGCGTCATGGAAAGGCTTTGATTACTCTCCTGTAATGTGCATGTCCTGAATTTGGCGTATGGGCCCTGATTGCCATCACTGTGGTATTAAGAGAAAAAAAAAAAAAAACAGATTCTTGGCTCTTCTGTGAAATTAACTGGCTATAAACGTAAACATGCAGGTATATTGTTTAAGGTCTCATTTATTGATTGTTGTGTAGAAATAATCTTGAAATGCAGTATTCCAATAAATGCCTTTTCAGCCACGTCCATATCACGTCCAAGTGGAAATTTCAGACTTTGATACAAATAAAATGGGTGGACCTGACATACCAACGTGCAAGGGATAATTAACTAGGTTAGTAATTACTTAGACAAGTTGATAATTAGTCATATGCAATACATTACATATTCTAAGTAATTAACCACTTATTTTACACGTACACGCCATCCACGTGCATCTTAATGGTGGATAACACGTTTGGCCATCGACACGATTGGAACATTTGTGAAAAACGAGGAAAAGCATCATTAATAAAAAATATTAACGCTTTTGGGCTGTTTTCCAGGGACTCCTGTGAATATTCATGAAATATGAAAGTGGCAGGATGATTAACCCCAAACCCGGTTCCCATAGATGAATCTTCGCATAAGAGAATGAGCCCAAATATACATCTAAGAACACAAAAGTCAGTGTTTTTCGATGATCAGCTCAGTCTCCGGATTTGACCCCTATATGACCCCTAAGCCTGTGGTCTAAACAGAAGATGGCAGTTCACATTAGCATCTATACAGAGAATATACAGTAAATGCTCTGCCTGGAGGAGTGGTCCAAGCTTGTGCTACAAATGTTCTTCGGTTTTGTCTATTATATGAATAGGTACAATGTTGTTATCCTCTGCGGGAAATTCATCACGAAATAACTGCGGGGGTGCAAATAACTTTGGAACGAGTTTGCTTAACAATATACCACAAGTCATTGAATGTATGCACAGTATTCCTTTTCTCATTTTCGGGAAGTCTGCAAATAATTCTACATTTGCCTGGACATCATTTTTTCAGATGAATCATGAGTCAGAAGGATCCAGAGTCATGTGTCCGGTAGCTCATGTTGGGGTTAAGTCTTGGATTATGTTTGTTATCCCAATGTCTACTTAATGAAAGTGCCAGATATATACAGTATTCCCAAATAACAAGGGTGAGTCAAACGAAAATCTTATTATTATTAGGTTTTTTTTGCACTTCTTATAGCAAATAGATGCCACAAAAGTACATCATATTTATACACCATCTTCATTTTGTTCAGTGTAAGTGTTCCAGCAATTAACAAGTGTTTGGATTCCTGTAGAGAAAAAAAAAATTCTTCTGGCTGCTCATTTATGTTGGACTTGGAAGGTTTTCATTTGAAGTGCCCTCGTATTTTAAGCAGTTAAAAAAAACATTAGCAATGTATTTGGCAAAAATACACACACACACACACACACAATACTCAATCCAATGTTTGGATATGGAAATGTTTTCTTTATTTTTTTCCTATTTCTCATATTTTAGAATAATAAGGAAGATTTTAAAACTATGGACCGGTAAAAAAAAAAAAAAAAAGTGGAAATTTGACTGGGGAACAAACTTTATTTCCCACCTCGCCTTTCAGGGCTTCTGTATACATCCTATTCCACCACCCCTTCCTACTCTTTTTCTTTTTCTGCTTCCTTCCATCCATGTCCTCTCAGCATATGTCATCATCCTCTTCATCGCCTTCTTTCTCCAATACATCCTTTATCTTGTCTATCTCTCTCTCGCAGTCTTCGCACCCCTGCGTCCCACACCTTCCTAACAGCACCAGTCCCTCAGAGTTCATTCCGTCCATCATCACCGCAGGCAGACACTCCTTCCTAGAAGGCCATGTGGTGTCAATCAACTTCCCCTGCTGACAGTGCTGAAGAGGAAGGTTGATGGAGTAGATGCTGCCGCTAGCATCGGCCATGATTATATCGTCATAAGGGGGAGCGTGGTTGGCAGCCTCTTCCAGACGAATACGAGCACGGTGTTTCAACTCAATCACCATCTTGGTGTAGGAGTTGAGGGTGAAGACAGCAGCAGCCATGCAACAGCTGAAAGAAATCCAAGCCAGACTGGAAGGAAAGGTAGCTGTGTGTTAGTGTTAAACCAAACAGAATGGAGAATATTACTTAGTTACATCAAAAATGTTTAAAAGAGAAGGAGACAAAAAGGTAAAGCTTACGTGAATGACCAGCCGTAGTCCCAGGTCTGCGGTCTCCAGTCTTTAGGACCGATGCTCACAGTCAACTGAAATACTGTAGTGTACATCATATGTGCTACCATCCCCATCATTCCTGAAACAGGGACAATGGCATGGAAATTTACAACAGGAAATAAAAGGACATCATTAAACGTTGCCCAGCATTATACACTACATGGCCAAAATTATGTGGACACCTGATCTTCACTCTCTTATGTGGTTCTTCCCCAAACTCTTGCCACAAAGTTCGAAGCATGGAATTATCTAGAATGCCTTTGTATGCTGTAGCTTTACAATTTCCCTTCACTGGAGCTAAGAGGCCCAAACCTGTTCCAGCACGACGATGCCTCTGTGCACAAAGCGAGCTCCATGAAGACATGGTGTGTGAAGGTTGGAGTAGAAGAACTCGAGTGTCCTGCACAGAGCCCTGACCTCAACCCCACTGAACCCCTTTGGGACGAACTGGAACACCGACTGCACCCCAGACCTCCTCACCAACATCAGCGCCTGATCTCACTAATGCTCTTGTAGCTGAATGAACACAAATCCCCACAGCCACGCTCCAACATCTAGTGGAAAGCTTCCCAGAAGAGTGGAGCTTATTATAACAGCAAAGGGAGAATGAATCTGGAATGGGATGCGCAACAAGCACATATGTTTGTGATGGTCAGGTGTCCACAAACTAGTGTATGTTACCTTCATTACTACCATCAAGGTATTAAACTGAATACACAATATTCACACCTGAGAGAACGGTGCAAATGGCAGCAAAGGCATTGATCTTGAGTGCATACATCTCCTTATTTAAGCAAAGTAACAGCAACTCCATCCACATCATCAGGAATCCCATGGCCAGCAGAGTGATGTACATGAACTCCGAGAACAAGGAGAGCCAAAGAACCCCTGAAGACATAAAAAGAAATAAACAAACTAAAACTAAAAAAAAACCCAGACATGTAAGATAATGACATTCTTCTTTATTATTTGAAAAAAATCCACTGTTAAAAACAAAATGACTCTAACTGTAACCTCAAAAACCCATTCTCTTTATATACGGTGGCTAATATATAGTTGGAATCACACACTTTGTACAAGCACTTTGTAAAATTTGTTCGATTGCACCCCTGCTAACTGCCAGGGGTGGTGAATATTACCCGGATACCCTCTTGTGCGTGAATGCAAGCATACTGAGATCTTCAACAAAAGCACAAACTGACTGTATTTGATATGATCACCATTATCATACAGCCAGCATTCCTCCTCCTTCCTCTTGTCTCGTATACATGACAGACATCATGTGCAAATTGTCCTCCACAGCAGGAGACAGACTCCCATCTCTCCTATCATCTGCTTTCATCTCAGCTGTAGTGAGTGTACGTAATTTCTCTGGAACCATTTGGAAATACTACTAGCTGGAGTCGGGTTCCTTCATTTACCTGCTAGCGTTCTCATCTGTCATGTCACAGTGCCTGCTATCTGTTTACCTGTGGGCTGGGGAATATGTACTGCTAGATGGTTGAGTGGTCAAACTCCACGCTTTCCACCACTTATCCTGCGAGGTTAGATGGACTCTGCTAACATGCATGTAGTAGCCAGAGATGGAGTTTCCTTCATTTCCCCTGTACCTCTGCTGAGTGGGGGTCTTCCAGCCCATACAGTCTCCTCCACTCAGTCTTATCCATTCCTATGCTCTCAGGTGGAAAGTGTTCGGCAAATGGTGTGTACTCCATCATCTGGATCCTGTGCACTGGCCAGTTCCTGGAGTACTAGTCTTCCTGCAGGGATGTCTAGACAGTGGAAATTCCCCATTTGTGTTGAAGGTCTATGCGGTGACCTTGGCAGCAAGTATGGATGGAATCTCACCATTTGTACTCCCTGGTGGTCTAGTGTCTAGGATTTGGCGCTCTCACTGCTGCGGCCGGGGTTCAAACAACCCCACCACCCCGGTCAGGGAAATGAGGTTTTTAGGGCAGTGGTTGTTCAATGGTTCAGGCTCTGGGTTACTGATTAAAGGATTGAGGGTTCAAGGCTCATGGCTGAGTCTGTGCTCTGACCCCAGCTTCCTAAGAAAAGAATTTCACTGTGCTGTAATGTGCATGTGACAAATAAAGGCTTCTTCTTCTTCTACACGAGTCCCTCCCCTTATAAGCCCTTGCAGGATACTGAAGTGAAATGAGTATCTCTACAGACTGACCTTTTTACTAGCCACCACTTAAGCAAAAAACAGTGGGAGAACTGCATGCTTTGGAGCAGGAAGACCCTGGGGTTTTGTTAACCAATCAACTGACCTAGCTGAGTGTTCTTGTTATGCACAGTACCCACCCTATGGTGCTATTTGGACAAGTCAGCAGCAATTCAGACCAACTGTTCATCTGCCACAGAGGTAAGACACAATCCCCCTGTCACCCTGGGGACACCAGGCCCCTAATGTGACATGTCTTCTCCTTATTAGCATTACTTAGACGGATGATGCTCCAGGAAGTCTGCACTGTAGCTACCTGGGCATCACTGTGCACCTTCTCCAGGTTGTATAAGGCTAACATGGCCCCTCCCAGACGAATGAGCAGAGAGGTCACCTCCAAACATCATTCTAGTCAGTCCTAAGGTGGGTTGGTTCTTTGTGGCATTATGGTACATGTTATCCAGGTGCTATTTACTGCCTGGAGGCTAACAGGAGTGAAAAATAATGCTAGTTACATATGTAACTGTGGTTCTATGAACACCAGATAACCACCAGCAAAACGTGGTGAGAAGGTTCCAAAAGAATGTTGGCTGTATGACGAGAGGATTTATACCATCAATACATCAAGTAGTCACTTCATGGTTTTGGTGAAGGTACTGGAAGGCCTGTATGCACACAACAGGGTATCCAGGTGATATCCACCACCCCTGCTGTTCATAGAAGTATCGTTACGTGTATGCGTGTTTACGTTACGTTCACATGCGTACGTGTTTACCTTGTGCTTCTCCAGGCGTCAATTCAATAAAACTTCGACATTTCTCTCCTGAAACAGAAACAAAATTACGTCCTGTTTCATTTTAAACCCATTTAAATTGTAATTAAGAAATGATTTTGTTCAATATCATTAGGAAACTGCATAAGGTTAAAATTAAAATGACAATTTCTGGGGGATTGTACCATTCATGTGACTCTGCAAAAGAAGTGAATGCACAATGCCAAGCAAGTTTTAAGCAGATGTGCTTTAGTTTAGTTTACTGGTTAAACATGGAAGTTATAATCTCGAAAAATGGCATAAAGATTCTTTTCTTCCTTTCTCAGACTCATTTTGTTGATCTACAATTTTTTTTTTGCAATGCTTATGAATTTGTACCTTTTTGTAAGTACAATGTTAAAAAACAAAATTTGAAGTAGATATACTGAATTTCCCTCACTGTAGCAGCAATAATAATAATAATAATAATAATAATAATAATAGCATATTTCTATCAAAGTTAGAGGTCAAAAAAAACCTTCACCATTATGGTGTTTCTCACAAGATAGCCAGAAACCAGTGTGAAAGTATCGAAGCATGTATTTGTCCTCTCCTGTTTCCCAGATATAGTGGACTGCATTGGCCAGCTTCTTTGCCTTCATTAGGGTTTGCTCCTCCTTCTGCTTTGGGGAAATTGTCACATTGGACTCAGGCTTTTTGGGGTCTGGAGTTGGGCTCTCTACGTTAGGGTTTGGAGTGGAGATAGAGGGGGAAAAAATGTGTGGAACAAATGGAGAAGGGTTAACTTTTCCATGTCACATGGTCCAATTTGAACATTTTCTACTGTACAGAGTTCTACAGGTTTTCCTCTCCAAAGACATATTTCCCTTTTGCACACATTATATCTAAACCCATCCGTTTCCTGTACCGCTTATCCTACACAGGGTTGCAGGGAGACTATCCCAGTGGACTTGCAGGGGACACCCTGGACAGGGTGCCAATCCATCAAAGGGCACAATCACACACATTCACACACTAAGGACAATTTAAGAGATGCCAGTCAGCCTACAGTGCACATCTTTGGACTGGGTGAGGAAACCCCTGAAGCATGGGGAGAGCATGCAAACTCCACACACACACACACACACACACACACACACACACACACACACACACACACACACACACACAGGGTGGAGGTGGGAATCGAACCCCGAGCCCAGGAAGTGCAAGGTAAATGTGCAAACCATAAGCCACCATGCCCCCCAACAGATGATATATTATGGATATATGATTATTAAATGATTTTCAAGAATCCAATTATAAAAATGCAGCATCATAAATACATTAATGGAACCATAAGACTGATTAATTAATACTTATAAATCTGTGTATAATGCATTATGAGCATAGGCATTGAAAAAGCAAGTGCATCACTCAAAATTAATTATAAAAATAATATAAATGTAACTATAATGACATGTAGGTCTTGATGTGTCGTTATAAATGTATTTATAGAACAGTAATATTTGCTTATAAATAATTATAATTGGGGTTATAATGAGCATAGATTATGAGCATGGGCTTCATACCAGTGGTAAAGGGCTGGCTGTTGTTCTGGCCACAGTTCTTCATTTTCACAGGAGACAGGCAGAGAGGTTTGACCACTTTGTGTGTCCCCTCACACCAGTAGGAGGTGCAGAAGGCCAGTACAGAGAGAGTCAGGGCCAGAGAGGTTAGACAGAGGGACAGCAGGGAGCGGCTGCGTCTGGACACGCGCTTCAGCATAATGAATGAATGAATGAAAGAGCAAGAGTGTGCGTGAAGACAAAAAGAAGCAAATGTACAATTATGGAACGTGGCTACACCTGATTAAAAAATATTCCAAAGGAGGTGAACACGGGAAAGAGGAAAGCGGGGAAAGATCCACAACAAGAGCTACAAGGGAAGATGGAGAGAAAGTGTCATGGATGAGATGATGATAGGAGGTGATATGAGGAGAGCTGTCTAGGAGGGGAGGAGGGCTCTGATCGGTGGAGAGAGATAAAAATAGAGAAATAATCTCAGTGGCAAAGATCAGCAAATCTGTGGGAGTAAAACAGAGGATTTAGAGAGTGAGGACAAGAACAGACAGAAGTGACAGATGTGCTTAGATGACAACAGGCTTTAGCGTGTCTTCAGGTGGACGCTGGACTAAATAAACATGCCATCCACGAGTGGTGGTTTAAAGCATTACAGTTTTTCTCCTTTCGATACACAATGAATGATTACACTAAATAACTGATTCCTTATGCTAAAATCCCATAATCGCACAATATTCCTTCACAACAATAAACACATTCTCGATGTCAACACTTCTGTTTGCACTTCTGCTGCATTCATTTTGCAAAAATCTACACACACTTCTGTTCTTATGACATCGTTTTTTTCTTCTTTGCATCCTCTGAGTGATCAGTTTCCTTGAGAGATTAAGGTTTTATGTGTTTCATTTGTGACTGGTCCATGTCTCGGTCGCCATCGACAATTTCTGTTTAATCCTTTTGCCAATGATGTTAATCTTTCAGATAAAAGTGCATCTGCTCTGAATCTTTCTGCCTCGATCTTACTTGGCTGTCAGGCAAAGCAGCTGAACCAAGCGGGTGAGAAGTCTGACTAGCACAGACGATAGCTGCTAGTAATACTGGATAACTAAATGGTTAACAGAGTTTAAATGAGGTTTAGTCAATGCTATATCTATCTGCCTGGCTGCCTGGCTGTCTAAGAGCTTACTTCTTACAAAGTACATCACACGCCACAATTGAAAGTTTCACATGCGAATGCTGAACTGTTTTGTTCACCCTCAGTGTAGTTGTAGTATTTGTAAAAACACACAAACATTATTGTACCTGTTTCACAAGAGCCTAACAGCCACTGGATGTTTAAAGGCACAAGAGAGGAACTCAATCCCTTTCATTTAACACTAAAACAAATGTGCTGCTGCTCAGTGAAACCTGGCTGAACCAGCTCACTGCTAGACTACTCGATATCAAAATCTATCAAAACACAACTGACAAAACACAAGTGGCTAAAACGAGGTGGCCTGGCTGTTGTTTATCGCAATAATCTCAAAACTCTAAATCCTCTCCGACTTTCATGAAGTAAACTAAGTTTATTATTATCATTATTATTATTAATAGTAGTAGTGGTAGTCAATTAATGAATTTTTATTATAATTTTTTTAAATTATTATAAAGAACCACCTACTGCCTGGTATCTCAATCAGTCATACAATGCATAAAGCACCACTGACTGTATGGATTGCCTACTAATACATCCATTTTGACGATTTTTTAAAAAAAAAATCAAAAGGAACTTACCTCTTCGACAGACACGACCCAGCTTACGCTTCTTCCATCATCCTGAATTCTCTTGTCACCTTTTTCACGCTTTCTCTCTTTTCACTCTGTCACTGTGTTTTTTTGTTTTTTTTTTATCTCAAACCCACCCGGTTTCCTTTAATCCATCCTTTAAGGCCATCTGTTCCTTCTGCTCTCGTCTACTACATCTTCTGCATCACCCTTTTCCTCGGCCTTTCCCTCCAACCAGGTCTCAGTCTCTGGTGGGATACTTTGTAAAAAAAAGAAGAAAAAAAAAGTGGTATGTGTCACTTCACAAGTATGGATGCTATGGGACTCTTTTTTATTTTTACTCCCAACCAGCAACAGCTCAAGCAAATCAGATCTTATATACGATTTTACATTTCAAGGAAAAATATTGAGAGGTATTCATATTTATCTGCTCACTTTTAGTGCATGTTGTAGAAGAAGAAGCTACAAGAAATGCAACTTTAATTACAAACAAGGAGGGATAAGAAGTCAAGTAAGAAAGTTCCAGGTTTATTTGTCATCTGCACAAAATGTCAGGGACAAATGTACATTGAAATGCTTGTTGTGAGGCTCAGGTACTCTACAGCTGTGCAATCCAAAAAGTATACATAAGAAGATAAGGGGGAAGGAGAAGAGGAAAGAGAAGGAAAGAGAAAGGAGAAGGAATTTTAATTAAAAGAAGTTAAGTATGGCTGCGTATGACACACTAAGCTGCGAGCTGCTAGGCTAACAGCCTGCTATTTCACTTACAAGGTTGATGTCAAAGGGCAATGAAGCAGGTGATAATCTGTGCTTAAGGTCTTCAAGGACGTGTTGAAGTCACGATATGACTTCGTTCTTTCTTGCAGTGGCCATTAGCAAAACTTCCTGTAAATTTTCAGTGGCCAGTAGCAAGACTCCAAATGAAATAAATCCATTATTAAAGAAGAGCCCAGTTCGAAAAGGCAGCAGTTTCATTCAGCAGTGTATTGAGGGAGACATGGGTTTGTAGCGGCGGGAAATAAAGGGTGTGTGTGTGTGTGTGTGGTATGAATGTCTGTTGCTTTGTTAGTGCACACAGGCTTTAAAGAAGGTTTACAGTTCCTGAGATTTAAAAAAAAAAAAAAAAAAAGTACATATGATAGTCGCATGTACATCTGTAAATGCAAATGCAATGAACATTTACAGTTAGCCCATGCTTAAAATGCAAACTATACTATATCTGACCATCACACTCATATGTGTCTATTCCAAAACTATGGGCAATAACACAGATTTATTCCCCTGTGCTGTTATAATGAGCTCCACTCTTCTGGGAAGCTTTCCACTAGAGTTTGGAGTC
>CM041003.1:11719091-11733378 GCA_022985145.1 Pangasius djambal
CTACAAGAGCATTAGTGAGATCAGGCGCTGATGTTGGTGAGGAGGTCTGGGGTGCAGTCGGTGTTCCAGTTCATCCCAAAGGTGTTCAGTGGGGTTGAGGTCAGGGCTCTGTGCAGGACACTCGAGTTCTTCCACTCCAACCTTCACACACCATGTCTTCATGGAGCTCGCTTTGTGCACAGGGGCATCGTCATGCTGGGACAGGTTTGGGCCTCTTAGTTCCAGTGAAGGGAAATTGTAACGCTACAGCATACAGAGACAATCTATACAATTGTGTGCTTCCAACTTTGTGGCAACAGTTTGGGGAAGAAGCACATATGGGTGTAATTTTAAGGGGGTGCACATACTTTTGGCCATGTAGTGTACAGTACACAGTATCCATGCAGAGCTTTCATTATGAAGGAAAATAGAATTAGTATCACACCTGACACTCACACTACTCACCACCAGAGGTCACTCTCTCCGAGATATTACTGCACACTTTGCCTGTTTATTAACTTTTGCCTGTTTGCTAAAGTTAAGCAACCACATTTAAGGTTAACAGCATTTGCACTGTGTGCCATAAAACGCCCAATTTTTTTTTCCTTTTAACTTTGTCGATCACTAGGACTAGGCGGAAACTCCTTACTATCTATTAAAGTGCTATAGTGATTTTCTTTGTCAAAATCAGAATCAATCAAAATTTTACTTGATAAACAAGAATGAAACCTGTTACAACAGTAACATTGTCCACTTAGGTTATAACAGGACAAGAGTGGTAAAAAAAAAATTTAGACAGACAGACATACAGAATGTCCTCATGAAAATATAAACATCCCACACCCTCAGTTTGAGTCTCACAGTCCCGCGTATAGCCCACCTGAAGACGCGATCATTCGGTCCATTATTTATGAAATTTTAATGATAAACTTTGAAACAACATCTCACAAACTCATGAGCTTTTCTCAACTGATAAAAGAAGTCGGAGATTTTTGTACGGAAACGCAATAAGATAATAATGACAATCGTGGCCAAATTCTGATCATTCGAAAATCCGCTCCACTCAAACTCCAAATAACAAAAACGCATCAATCATACAAATCATATCAGTCATATCATACAAATACACAACAAACACTGCAGCGTTACAGTGTTTAATACTCACACACAGCCCAAACCTGGACATAGTGAGGGGGTCAGTCGTGGCCTAATGGTCCGAGAGTCGGACTTGTAACCCGAAGGTGAACCTGAAGGTTGTGGGTTCGAGTCTCAGGCCGGCAGGGATTGTAGGTGGGGGGAGTGAATGACCAGCGCTCTCCTCCACCCTCAATACCACGACCGAGGTGAGACCCTTGAGCAAGGCACCGAACCCCCAACTGCTCCCCGGGCGCTGCAGCAAAAAAGGCTGCCCACTGCTCTGGGTGTGTGTTCATTACTGTGTGTGTGCACTTGGATGGGTTAAAAATGCAGAGCACAAGTTCCAGTCACCGTACTTGGCCACATGTCACTTCACTTTCACTAAATGAACTGCGGGTAATAAAGTTGGTTGTGTATTCAATTTTACTGAAGTAATTTAATTTCGACTATAAATTTGTAAATTTGATTAGAATAACCTGGGCTGAGTTGTACGAGACGTCTGCTCGCAAATTTATTGGAAAAGAGACACGAAACCACAATGAATAAGATCAGTTTTTTTCAGTTCACTGTTACTCAGGCCTATGTGGTTTCAGACAATGAAATTAGTCATCATTTCTATGCAGCAACTGTGGTCTAATTATATTCATAAAAGGTATATAAGGTATATAATGAGCTGCGCTGTAGTTCTACGTGTTATGTTAATAATCACAAGCAAGAATTTGGAACTGGGTTCATCCCCAAATCCATCCCCCTAGCTATGACTAACATGCATGCATACACACACACACACACACACACACACACACACACACTTTCACCTGGGGGCAAGTTATCTTAACCAATTCATCTAATGAATACCTTTTTTGAAGGTGGGAGGAAACCAGCGAACCCAGAGGAAATCCATGCAGACACAGAAACTTCACCCAGACAGTAACCCGAGCTCAGGATTGGGGACTGGATCTGCGATCTACGATCTACGATCTACGACCCTGGACGCTGAATCTTCGGGATGGCTATCCATTGTGCCACAGTGCCATCCCTTTTAAAGTATCCAACTATATCCTACTATAATTTCGAAACTAAGGTACACAAGTACACTAAATTATGCTAGAGCACACTTACTAATGATTAATAAACTTAATCCGTGCTAAAACGGAGCAATTATTTCTGTGCATAGTACATTTTAATTGTACTTTCTGCCTTTGAGGCTATGTTCACAGTGCTGTGATGCACCTTGATGCCGTAACTATATCACAAGCTAGGGCTGAACGATTTGGAGGAAAAAATCTAATTGCGATTTTTCTGATTAAAATTGCCCCTGTGTGGTCAACGGGAAAGTATGACGTTTGTAAACAATGACTCTTTAATTCGGAATTCTCACGTATGAAATGAACGGCAAGTCTTTGATATGGTTTATTGGTCCTTCTGGACCAAATGTCAGTTGTTGTCGTGTAATATTCCACATCTTTCAACTCTGCTTCAACCTTCTTCCTGCACGTACAGTTCTGGGATGGCAACTTGATTAAAGAATGTACGAGAGGGAATTCAATATCTTTTATCGAGTGTTTGGATAAGATTCTTAAAACCATCTTTTGATATGGGTTGGTTGTGTTGCCTCGCGAGGTTGACACGGACATGGATGCATGCGCATGTTGTTACCATATTTGAATTCCCTTGTTTAAAGAAATAATCTCAGTCTTTGCGATTTGAAAATCGCGCCCTTTCGAATCGCGATTTCGGTTTAAAAACGATTCATCATTCAGCCCTAGGGCAAGCTACTCGCTCTGAATCTCACTGCACTACACACATCAACGGAGGCATGATCTGCTGTCATAGAATTGTTTTTCCCAGGAGGATTGATTAACATGAATGGATGATGACAGATGATCTTTTCAGAATCGGGAACACTGAGGTGGAAACTCTGATCAACCTGATTAAAATACAGTGCAGGGCAAAGTAATGTTAGAGTGCCATCTGTCTGATTTATACAACTGTTCTTGTTTCAGATTCTGAATCCTATGCTCTTCTCTCCAGGGCTTCTTTGACCACAGGCTTTGACCGCAGCCCAGGAATGCAAGATACTGTAGATTACTGTAGATTTCGCAGAGTTGATTGCATGTGTCCCGCAGTGTAGATTGTGCCAACCACATCTGCTGTCATTCATACACCAAAGTGGTGGGGATCTGTCCTCTCCTATGTGTCTCACTGGCAGGAGCGAAGTTTGAGGTTTGGATCAGCTCTGTCACAGAGGGACCAAACAGCTGCAGATTGGAAAGATCACTCCAACGCAAGCAGTAAAATTGTAGCGAATTGCCTTCATGGAATTGATATCAGCAGGATATCAGCAGTGCATCCATATTCAGTGTTTAAACATCATGTACAAAGCTGGATGTAGCTCTTTCTTTGGTGGAGCACCAGTGACACACTGCAAGTGACAAGGCAGACCAAGCTGCAAGCTCGGGCATTGTACAGTAGGTAGTTAAAAAAAAAGGCAGGTGCTGCATAAATGAATCCACAGTAACTAGTAGCCAACTGAAAAAAATAGAAGTTAATATGAGCCAATAACCAGCTTTGGATTACCTGATTACCTTTGGTTACCTGTAGCTGTGACAGTAGTCACAAGCTTTTAGCATAAAGCTCAAAAAAAGCCTGACGCATATGAGGTAAGAGGACCAAAGCGAACGATGCTCCAAAACAATGGGCACTGGTGATCATAATTTATAGCGAAATACTAAGTCATACAATCACCAGGTGTCTGGTGAAACAGAACTGCTAGGTACACAAGATTTAGGCAAATATTGCTAATGCTAAGGGTGTAATTTATTATTTTCAGTTGCTTCTGGTAGTATTGAATTCAATTCAATTCAATTTTATTTGTATAGCGTGACAGCTGCAAAGCAGCTGTACAGAAGTATATAAATTCATGATATAAATTTTAAACTTATGAATTTAGCCCTAGTGAGCAAGCCAGAGGCAACGGCGGTGAGGAAGCCAGAGGCAACGGCGGTGAGGAAAAACTCTCTGAGACCATATGAAGAAGAAAACTTGAGAGGAACCAGACTCAAAAGGGAACCCATCCTCATCTGACACTGAATAGTACAATTATAAATAAATCCCTTCTATTCTATTATTACTATAGTTTTCACATGAAGTCTGTTTTGTTGGAGTTACCAACTGTTCACTGATGTAAAACTGTTCGTGGGAATTGCAGTCCTAAAGCTATCATAGCAATTGTAGTCCTAAGCCATCTTTGCAAAACTGTTCATATCAACTGAAGTCCAAAGCCATCTTCACGGTTTCTAAGTGGTACCATCCAAAGTAATCTCACCTAACCTCGGGCCATCCTCAGCAATAGGGAGTGATTTCCAAGTGATGAGAACTCCAACCAGAAGTAGGGCATCAGGATGGATCAGGCAGGACTGGAGAGCAGAAGCGGTCGGGATCACTGATATCTCAGGAGTAGCACGTGTAGAGAGAGAGAGATCGTTAGGTAAGCTTTTGTCCTGTAATGGTTAAGTATAATGTACTTTGTGTGCAGAGTGCAAGCAGGGACTCCATCAAGACTAGCTGTGAGAGCATAACTAAAAGGGAGAGCCAGAAGGTAACACAGACACGAGGGCACCCTGGGACATAAAGCAGCCAGACACTCCACCGTCAACAAACCTGAGTAGTATTGCTGATTTCGAGGAGCAAATTCGTGTAATTAATTCAGTCTGGGGTAAATTCGCTCTACCAATGAGATTATATTGGCCTTTACATAACAATACGATATAATCAAGTTATACTGTAAAATAAGCACAGTTATGTGTTTATGATATGCATCACTAATAACATTAACATTATTATTACTGTATTAGATTATAGTACACTATTGCTAATTTTAGGATCCTTAGCTAATACCTAATGAACTGGCAACTCAGTATAGATCTCTGCAACATAATGCCATAAATATGGTCTATTCTCAATTAACATTCTATAATGACAGTAGTAGAGAAACAAAAGCTCCACCCCATCTCAAAAACCGCATGTAAAATATACCGCACGTATATTATATACAGACAGGTGACAAACATGAAAGGATGAACCAACATAAGGCGTCTTAGTAACGTGTTTGACCACCTTACTGTTTTTGCTGACTTCTCCCGCACTGACATTCTCAGTTACCTGAAGAACAGATGCTCATATTACATATCGATAAGCATGAGCATCTTAGTCAACAAATGTGCACTTTCAACCCCAATTTCCAACCTTACAATGGATATAAAAGTCTACACACCCCTGTTAAAATGTTAAAATGACCTTTTGATTTTATTACGCCACTCAGTCTTTTTGGCTAAGAGTCTATCAGTCTATTGGCAATATTTTCTCACTCTTTCTTCCAAAAAACTTATTTAGATCCATCAGATTGTAAAGGCATCTCCTGTGCACAGCCCGCTTCAGGTCACCCAACAGATTTTTAGCTGGATTCAGGTCTGGGCTCTGGCTAGCCATTCAGAAACATTGGTCTTCTTTTGGTTAAGCCATTCCTTTGTTGATTTGGATGTATGCTTTGGGTCATTGTCGTTCTGAAAGATTAAATTTCTTTTCATCTTCAGTTTACTAGCAGACACCTGAAGGTTTTGCACTAAAATTGACTGGTATTTGTAGCTATTCATGATTCCCTCCACCTTGATGAAAGCCCCAGTTCTGGCTGAAGAAAAGCAACCCTAAAGCATGATGCTGCCACCACCATGTTTCACCATGGGTATGGTGTTCTTTTGGTGATGTGCTTCTATTTGCGCCAAACATAGCTTTTGGAATTATGGAAATATTATACCTTTCGGAATTGGTCTCATCAGACCATAACACAGTTTGCCACATATACTTAGTTGAGATTGGATGTTTTTTGTGAGAAAGGGCTTCCATCTAGCCACCCTACCTCATACCCCAGACATGTGTAGAACACGAGAGATTGTTGTCATATGCAGAGAGTACTTGTCCGATATTCCTGCAGCCCATTTAATGTTGCTGTAGGTCTC
Source organism: Pangasius djambal (assembly GCA_022985145.1). Lineage (NCBI taxonomy): Eukaryota > Metazoa > Chordata > Actinopteri > Siluriformes > Pangasiidae > Pangasius > Pangasius djambal. Next base: position 11,725,226 of record CM041003.1, read on the forward strand.
TTGGCAGCCTCCCTGGTAAGATTTTGTCTTGTCCTTTTATAAATTTTGGAGCAATGTCCTGTTCTTGTTGATGTCACTATGGTGCTCCATTTTTTCTATTTGTTGATGATGGCCTTCTTGGTGTTCCATGGTATATGGCACATCTAATGTTTTGGAAATTCTATTATACCCCTCTCCTGATCGATACTTTTCAACAAGTGAGATACCATGCATGCTTTGTAAACAGCAATTCGGCTTCAGCGATTGAATGAAACCAAGAAGTTGTGAAGAAAATCCTACAGAAACAGCTGGTCTTTATTTGAGGTTAATCAGAATAATTTCATTGATGACAGCTGTATGATAATTACTTTTGAACATGAGATTGAATGTAATTGTTTAATTCTGAACACAGCCACAACCCCTATTATGCAACCAGATTATTGTGTTTTTTGTTTTTTTTTTCCTATTTATCCCTAAAATGTTTCTGATTGCTTTTCACTTAATTTCTGCACGCTGTAATTTCACATGGAGGGTGGGGGAAAAAAGTAACTGTAGAAAAATATAATGCAGAAAGATTTAGACCTGAATTCGTACCTTTGTTTGATTTTATTCTTCCAGTGTACACATTCACAAGAAACAACACTCATAATAGAATAAATATATTCCTTTACCATCCAAAATACAACTTATATTTACAGCACAGCACTCATTCGAATTTCCTTTCATAATAGTGAAATGAAATTATTCTGTATGTCCAGCATTAATGTTAAGATGTTAAGGTCAATATAGAAGGCTACAAAATCACAATAAATAAATAAATAAATAAATAAATAAATAAATAAATAAATAAATGTGGACACATAGATAGATAGATGGATAGTCACTCTTGTCTCAATGACAAAATACGGATTGTTTTTTTCTTTTTACATTTGAGTACGATATTCAATACTTACTTGAAATTTGAATTTGAGTTGCTCATTCAGACGACCAAGATCACAACACAGAATGTGCAGGTTTAAAGCTCGACTACTTTACTAGGTATATTTACTCTATAGCTGTGCCAAATACACCGCCATACCGTCAACTGTAAGTTGTATTTTCGCTGACATAACCTACACAGGATACAAGGCACCCTGTGTAAAAAAAAAAAAAATAGGCAAAATGTTGATGAACTAATGGAAACTTAAGCTAAATCCATCACTGACTGATTGATTTCTGTCAACTGACAAATAATAGCTAACTGAAAAATACAGGAAACTGCCTGACAAATTTGTTCACAAACAATTTGGTTTCATGAAGCAGCCTGAGCCATTTGTCTTGTTTCTTCCCAATAGACAAGAACAGACGGATAAATAACCTCTTGGATTAAAATGCATATTGGGCAGACTAAGAAATAAAAAATAGTGTTTATCAGTGTTACTATACAGCTCTATCAACAAGACAGTTTAATTAATTATAAAGTATTGATATAAAAAGCAGTGAGGCTACCACCCTGGGTATAGCGTGAGAAGGAAACAGCTTTAGCATCAGCCGTCAGCATTGAGAGTTTTACATATGAAAAGTTGACACTGCGAGAATCTTGCATCGCATTTTGAGAATGTCAACTCAACTTTCTCTTTAATACCAGATCGACAGTATAAACGTGTTGCCAAATCTGTGTGGTTCCCAACTTACAGTTGACTGTAAAACGTATGACAACGTATCTGGACGGCTGTAGCAAGGATTAAAGTGAGAAGAAAAAAAAACGCAGGTATTTTGGTATGTTGTAAAAGGGCAGTTATTAAAAAAAGAATCTATATATACGCAGGTAAGGAACTGCTCTTCCTTTCTGTGCTTTTGAGCCATGTAGAAGCATTGCTGAAACTTTGATAGTTTCTCCATGGTCTTTTTTTTCTGTTGCGTCACACGTACTGTTCTTCTGCTCGAAATTTTGGATATTAGAATGTCGCACAAATGTCGAAAAACATTTACCCTGTACAACAACCTCCCAATTTCACGCTACGCTTGTTGAGGAGCATCGGGGCCATGCAGGGGAGCGAAGATAACTTGTATGAAAACACAGCAATACATTTTTTTTCCACTAATTATGTGAAAGCGCTTCTCTGTGCGTGCCCTCGTATACACTGCATCGATCACATCGAGGTTTATATGACAGAAATCCACTGTGGTGACAGAGAGCTTTAATCTGTGGCTTTAGAGTAGGGAGTAAAGTAGCATTAATCAGGGAACGGCTTCATGGCTTCAAATGTTTTGGCTTTGAACCCAATGAACCCAAAAGCACAATGTATTCACCAGATTAAATTATAAAACTTTATCCATATAAATTAAAAAAAAAAATTCATAACTTGCTCCTGTTCTCATCAGATATGTCATTAATGTCTTAGAAGAATACTAGTTGAGAAGGACCAACAACAATAAACCAAGTTTTGTAATTTCCAGACTACCACTGTGGAAAAAAAAGGCTACACATAAAGCATATTACTGCTCATTGATTTTAAATATTGTCACATATACACACGCCCAGTAGGCTCTAAGCTGGCATTTAGTAAGGGAATGTATGAAAGGTGAAGGGTGATTGAAAAACTGAAAAAAAAAAGAATGAAATACCCCCCACGGATTTCATCGTTCCACTCCTAAAGAACTCTCCAAATGATAACACTGGCAATTTCCCCATGAAGACGTCCCATACTGCTGCTGTACCACTCTGTATATCCTTTTTAGGCAGGACCAAGTGAAAGAAGGTGGTCTCATGGGCTGGAGGTGCTACCGGCGGGTTTTAGAATGCAGCAGATGATCAAACCATCATGGGGTTAGTAAAAAAATATAAAATAAAAATTAAAAATAAAAAAAAACCATGCTGGATGGAAACTGCAAAAACGGCGCAACCATGGGACGCTGATTTAGTACAAAGCAAAAAGAGCAAGCGGTAAGCAGCACAAGCGAAACAAACGAAAACAGAAAGCAGAGAGATGGAAGAAATGAACGGAGTGCTGAAAACGGAGGGGAAAGGAGGACAGTTACACCTACAGTGATAACATCTATCCACGAAACTTTATCTAATCTGAATGGTCCGGAGTAGACACGCAGGTAATTTAATTCCCTGTCAACATGAGACAGTCGAGATCCACCAATGAGGCTCCTTCCCCCAAGAAACTGGATGGCTTTTTGGAGTCTTCAGTGGGCACGGATGAGGATACGTCACCTGTGGATGAACAGAAATAAGTTAGAACTAAAATGTGACAGTTACATAGAATATGAAAAAGGCAGAACTGTTTATAAATTGTTTGTAACAGACACAACTCGGTGGCCTAGGAGCCAAAACGATTTCCATAACTAAAAGCTCACTGTGGCACGATACATTACGCTTCCCTTAACTGACATTATTAACACATTTGTTAACTGATTTTTTAAAAACCCAATACGCCAAATAATAATATTCACTTGCATTAACCAGTGTTCATACCATCAATGAGTAAAATTAAGTCACAATGTCCAACCTGAACTGAGGATGAATAGAAAGATCCAATATTTACATCAGGAGATCGGATTTCAGTAAGTTACCAACCTCGGAACATGCTGCAATTAAATTTTTGCAAATTTATGTAGACTTATCTTTTACTGTGACATTTAAACAAATGTCAATACATCTGAGGCATTTGGTTACGACTTATAGCTACGTTCTCTGGTTATATGGCGGCATTTCTTTCGTCAGATTTGAATGGTTAGTTTTATTTGTCTTAATTTATAGGTTTGTGTTAGGCCTGGGTTTCGCAAAATTTTCTTGATAGGACTCTTAGTCCCTGACCTAGCAAACTAATATGAGGATGAGTTTTTGAGAGAGACTACAAAGCACTTCTATAAGTCGCTCTGGATAAGGGCTTCTGCTAAACGCTGTAAACATAAAAAAAACCAAACAATTTAAACTTGACCGTATAATCCAAGTATAAAAGTGCAAATCGATCAAATGTAAAAGTCAGCATTTACATTAGTTAATATTCTAATGCGTAAATTTACGCACACTCACGAGGAGCACAAGTAGGATATGAACGTTTTCCCGAAATTACAGGATTTTTATGAATACCAAATTTGTGTAAACGCTCCTACAAACGATTTATGAATAAATCTGCTCATATCCAGTTTGATAAACTGTTAGTTAAGGGAAATTTAATGCAAAGTGTGACTACAATCAATTTATAGGAAAGTTAAAAGACTGTTCATTGGTCCTACTCTCTGCAGGAACCCCCCAAGCAGCTGAGTTTCCTCCATCACCAAAGGGGTCAGCTTTTGCTGATGCATCAGTGGGAGTCGCTGGAGCACCCCAGGGATCATTAGTTGGAAGTGGTGAAGAGGCTAAAGGTGGGTGAAAAAAATGCACAGAAAGTTCACTGTTAAAAAGTATTATGATATGGAGAATATCTAATTATGTTGGAAAGTACTAAACTAGTATGTCATGACCTGTATTAATGTGCATCATCAAGCCAATCCAACACCCAGGTACTTCTCCAGAAGCTAGCTAAAGTGGTCTGCTGTACTCAGAGTAAAAGCGATGATGAAAATATACCATACAAAACAAAGTTACTTGATCTCTTTGGAGATTTTTTTTGAACTGCAAGCCAATGGTTTTGATGTAGCAGGAAAGAACAAAGAGGTGAGAGCTCATATTATTCTGGTCAGATATCTAAAGCTGCAGCGTGTAAGATTTACACCATTACAGTCAAAACTGTCAGGTGTAATTTGGTGGAAGTATTTTTGGCCACATGCACGTCTTATGCCTTCTCAGATACGATATGCCAAAATAGAAATTTGGCTTCACACTGAGCTGATGGCAGTGAGTAGAGGTGCAAGACTCCCCACAGATATTAATTTGGTTTGCATCTGACCTCGATATTTCCTAACAAACTTAGTTGGCTCTATTTCCAAAACTAACCAAAAATGTGTCTTTATATGTGTCGCAAAGTGTCAGATTTGCAACCTATGTTACTGAGGATTTGCAGATTTGCGCCCATGTTACTGAAAATGGCCTTTCTTTGTCCTAAGAGCTTCGCAGCTGACCGTCCAATCCATCAACTTTTTTGCTGGGTCCCACGGGATCCCAGTTCCGATACAAACCTCTAGTGCTCTAGCTAGCACCGCAAAAAAACAGGCCAGAGAACACAAATAACAAAATATAAGTAAAAAAAAACATCAGATAATAAAAATAGACATGCCGAAAGCAACGAGGTTACATTTGAGCTTGTACTCGACTTTGTCTTTTAGCTAGTCAGCTCTAGTTATCCTGCAAGCATTAATCCCCAAATCTCTAAATCATACCTCCAGCGGCTTAAAGAACCTTAGCGATAAGCCTTATCTTTCAGCAAGACTTGTAGTTTTTTCCATCTCTTTTACATACCTAATGTGCCCCATGGATCCTTATCAGCTTTGGGCCCTTCACTAAATGGATCAGTGGGTGACACTGCTGAAGTTCCATTATCCCCACCCCAGGGATCTGACTTAGCCAGAGGTGGCGCCGACGGTGTCTCCCAGGGGTCTGATGCTGCAGGAGCAGACTCTTCTACAGAATCAACTGGTGCACCCCAAGGATCTGTCTTTGCTGGTTGTGAATTTGCTACCAAGTCATTTGACATGCCCCAGGGGTCATTAGTAGCTACACCTTTGTCTTCTGTAGGGTCTGCTGAGTCACCCCATGGACAGCTTGTGGCAGGAGGTGAAGTCTTCTCATCTGGTAAACCAGCCCATGGATCGTTGGAAGGATTGGCATTGTCTTTCACTTTATCCGCCGACTCACCCCAAGGATCACTGGAACCCATATTTGAATGTGGGGAGTCATTTGTTGGTGTGCCCCACGGGTCATTCGTAGCAGGACCCACGGCTTTTGGAGCATCAGCTGGAGCTCCCCAGGGATCTGAGCGGGAAGGAGGTGCTGCTGTTGCTGCTTGCTCCCACAGGTCAGGCTCTGTGTCGCCTTCCTTTGCCTAACAGAAATGTGCATACATTACACGATCTGCATAATATTATGCACCGAAAAGAAATTACAACATGGTCAAATCTCATGTTAGAGTTGTCCTCCAAATGCAGAACTCACACGTCTCTCTTCTTCTTTCTTCTTTTCCTCTAGTATCCTCCGCTCTTCCTTCTTCTTCGCCATGCTGGCTGCCAGATCTGCCACTGAGGGGATGTTATCCAAGGATGGTAGCCCCGTATACGAAGGAATCTCGGTCTTTGCTTTGTCACTGGCCTCTGAAGAGGCTAAAAATAAAAGACAAAGCCAAAATGAAAATTAAACAAAGAAATTTTAGAATCAAACTCCAAACGTGGTGCATTGTGGCAGTATTTCTGTACATTGTTGTTCAGTCCCAGAGCCCAGCACGAGTTTATCCTGTATGTAGAGTTCATGATTGTTTTTTTTTTTGGTTGTTAGGAGATAAGAGCGATAAAGAGAAAATACTGGACCTTTCAGTAGAAATTGAAACCATTGCCTCATGGGACTTATACAGTAATTTCCAGAAAATTGAATGATTAACAAATTAAGCCATTTTTCTAATAACTCTTTCATGCTTGGTGAATTATTGAACTCATTGGCATTAAAGAAAACATTACCGGTTGCCAGTTTGTCCTTAGTCTTCATGGCAAACTCTCTCTCTTCTTTACGTTTCTCCTCATCTTGTATAAGTAACAACACTATCTTGGCTTTCTCCCTGACATTCACACCCTGAAGAGAAGACATTATTATTATTAAAATTCCACATACAGCTCTCCCAGCAACTAATATATTACTTCCACTGTTCTTATTTACAATGTTTCTACTCTATGGCAGAAACTTCGCAGATGCTGCAGTCCTGTTTGAACTGATGACGTCTACATGAACAGGGACCACCCATGACCAGCCAAAGGTCACATTTAAGAACAATCAATTGGAATAAAACATATGAGACCTCTTTAAAATCAGTTTTATTGCTACCTCAGGTAATAGCCCATAGCTTGTGTATTTGTATTTGTTTGCCTCTGTACATTTCTACAAAATCCAAAATCATACTAAGTGAACAGCAGCTAAACGAAATTGGTGGCAGCTTGGGATATTTTCCCATTGTTGAATTCAGATACTTGTTCTTGTTTGCGTAAGTATCAGTGCTTGTGCAGAAATAAAACACCGGCCTTGGCTTTGAAAAATGACCCTGAAGTCTGTTCAAAATGGCCGACTGCTATTTCTATAGAGGAGTTCTCACAGGAAGAGGTGTAGCCTTCTGAGGGAGCAGGGCATAGCCATGATCACTTCATTACTTCAGTCGTTTTAATGAAAACCATATGAGAACTGTTTTTTTTTTTTTTTTTGGAAAGTTCACATTCAACATAAATCATTAAATATTTATAAATATTATTAACTATTTAAATATCTCCTCACTGTGCATGAGGGCAGTGAATAGTGAGGGAGGCAAAAAAAGAGAATTGTAGTTTAACTGACCCTTGGGCTAGTCTGTTTTTTTATTTTTTTTCAAATGAACTATTACATAACATTACTATTACATTACTATTATAACTCCATAACAACAAGCGGGTTGCAAGAGTAAAAAGAGGCACTGCACATACAGTGGGGGCCGAAAGTTTGAGTTAAAATGCTTCTATTTTGCTTTCTAATTTAATACATCAATTTTGATTACAAATGATCCATTTTAGATCAAATCCGTCGGAATGTCGTCTGATCACACGCTTCAATAGAAGAGATTAGACATGAGGACAATCTGACCTTCTGTACGAAGCAGTGAACATGCTCAGTATTACACCTAGAAATAGTGCAGAATCTTCAGTATTAAATATATTAAACATTTGCTTTCTTTGCTTTAAATATTTCAAAATTCTAAAACCTTCTGTTTATTTTCAATTTTAAATAAAAAAAAAATTCCAGGTTTTCAATGTGGTCTCAGACTTTTGGACCCCACTGTAGTTCATACAGTGAGGTCAATAAGTATTTGATCACCCTGTGATTTTGCAAGTTCTCCTACTTAGAAATCATGGAGGGGTCTAGAATTTTCAGCATAGGTGCATTTCCACTGTGAGAGACAGAATCTAAAAATAAAAATCCGGAAATCACATTGTATGATTTTTTAACAATTTATTTGTGAATTACTGTGTCAAATAAGTATTTGATCACTTGCTTATCAGCCAGATTTCTGACCCTC
>CM041003.1:11733478-11749539 GCA_022985145.1 Pangasius djambal
GCAGAAGGAAAGGAACTGCTCATGATCCTAAGCATACCACCTCATCAGTGAAGCATGGTGGTAGTGGGCATGTATGGCTGCCAATGGAACTGGTTCTCTTGTATTTATTGATGATGTGACTGCTGGCAAAAGCAGCAGGATGAATTCTGAAGTGTTTCGGGCAATATTATCTGCTCATATTCAGCCAAATGCTTCAGAAATCATTGAATCACTGCAAAAGCAACCAAAGAGTTTTTGAAGGGAAAGAAGTCCCAATGTCCCAATATTTATGGACCTGACTGTATATTCTTTTGAATTAGTGCTAAATAATTTACCCAATAAGTGGTAGGATGCATATAAATACAAGATGCTAGCATCAAGATGTTTACAGACAGTGGAACACCGTGTTTATTGCATTTAGACCTTAACAACTTCCTTTAAAGCATGGATAGACAAACTACAGTCTAAAACAGTTGCAGATCAGACCATTATTTCAATCATAAAGTAGCGAATAGTGAGCTTTTTCCATTCATTTATTAAACAAAACGATCCAATGCTAAAGGTCTTGTTTTGAAGGTGAGTTTTGAACTTTTTGACTTTAATGAAAACGACTATGTCTGTGAACTGTGAAACGCGGTGGTGGCGGTATCATAGTTTGGGGCTGTTTTGAGGCCATGAGATGAAGACAGCTATGTCTTAATTGTATGAGTGGATTTTAAAGGATGTCAAGATGATTTTCTGCCTGTGACCTGAAGCACAGCAGAAGGTGTGTCTTAACCTTAACCTCGTCATGACTTTAAAGAAAGCTTTAAGAAAGAATGGGTCGAAATTTGTCTAAGCCGATATGCAGGACTCATGCACTAATAATTTTATGTATGATGTGAGGACAGAACACCACAGCTTATAACCAAACTGTTGACCAGTGACATTTTGACGACGACCCAAACACGACATGCTAGAAGAGGATAATAATCAAATACTTGTTGATTTCCCTTAGTCTTTATTAATGCACCTAATTAGCTAACTAGCTAACTGTACTAGTTATTATGTTATCTATTTGTTTTAACCTAGTCGGTTTCTGGGCAAGAAAACATAAGACGTGTGTTTTATTGAACACCGACACATTGGAATTAGAAGCTAATGACTAGATGTGATTGTCCACTCCTGTAGTGCTAGGGCCTCTCGTAGCAGCACGTCAGTGGTGTATAAACATGAACAAAAGGAAGCACCTGCTCGGTGTGAAAGTGTCATTACAGCACCAGTGTATAAACCTCAAAGTTTAATGAGGCCTATCAGGTTGAGCCTGTTTTAATTGGGCTGGTTCAGGTTTCTCGTTCGGCTTGTTCCTTATGCCAGTCAGATTCCTTATTTGTAATTAAAATATTCATTAGACAATTCGACAGAAAGATAGTTGATAGATTATTTGGATATAAAAATAAGCAACCCTAGTCTAGGGACACTTCTGAATTGCTGGGATTGTAACAGTCTTGCTTAAGGAAATGCCTAGCCCAGGACTGAATTATTTAACATGCTGTAATAAGATAGACAGCTAGCAAACCAGGCTTTTAAACCTTTATTTTAAATGACCAAATTGCCTAATTTACTGATGTAAGTTACTCTTCGAGACTAGCATGTGCGCCTGTAGTAGGAGCTACCACCTTATTTCCTAATCAACATATAGAGCTCAAAACAAATATGATCCAGACAATAAAATATATGATAGTATATGATGGTATTTGTTATTGCAGTGGTTGGGCTTCTAGTCGACTTATATGCACCAGTATTGAATACTATTTAAGTTTCACTCAGCAATTAAAGGCAACCTTAAAGCAACAAATAACTGAACAGTGAATGATTCTGATAGCCAAACTGTATTCTTCCTAATCTTTATCCATCTTTTTTCTGGGCCCTCCACCCTCACCTTGTATACATGCCGCCAGTTTTTGTCGTCGTTCAGGCGCTTCCACAGCATTCCCAGAATTTCGTTGCATGCCACCACGTTGTAGGTCAGGTCCGAGATTTCCGCCATCTGCGAGCTGGACGGCCCCCAGGGGTCATTAGAGGTCGCCTCTCTCACCTAGAAAACACAAGTGAAGTCCCGTCACTAAAGCATATGAGCTTTGAGAACTCCAGCTCTAAGTTAGAAACACCGCTCAATAAGCCTCACTAGAAAATCTGACAACGCGGTGTGGATGAATACACCACACTTAGTGTAGGGTTCAAAAACGAAAGGAGGAGCATTAAGCATGCAGGAGCAAAAATAATGACAATTAAGGTCTCCCTTACCTTCACCTCAGCCTCAGAGAAATTCTGAACGAGATTTTTGAGGGTTCTACGTATCATTGACTGGGTCATGGTACCTGGTGTGTTACCTACAATGCCTGATAAGGACACAGGATAAAAGAAGAACAGTGTAATTACACAGACATGTATCCGTTTGCCAGACGAAACTTTGTTATGCAGTGCGACTTACAAGTCAGGCACAGTACAGTGGTTATAGAAGCTAGATTTCACCAACTAACCAGAAACGAGTGAAAGATGTATTCCTCTACTCCTGTTGGATTTCTAAATATGCAATCACGTTCCTTCTCAAACGTAAAACGCTAACAGTATGAGTGTGATAGATAGATAGATAGATAGATAGATAGATAGATAGATAGATAGATAGATAGATAAAAATCAAATTCCCTTCTTGCATGGGCTGCACAGCTTCTTAGGAGAGAAGGTGGTTTTCACAGAAGTGGATTTTTTCAGTAAACTTCCACGACGACAAACTGAAAAATTCCTCTCTCTTATTTCATATTTAATATCTCAAGTATAATAACGTATAGCACTCATCTGGACCCTCTGCTGAGAAAGAATCTGCCAGATCTCTTACTCTTACTGTAAATACCGTTTCATTGTTCTCGCAGTCGTAGTTTATGTTAGTGTTAAGTATCGTGTTCCTTTTTTTTTTGTATTAGTGCCATTTCCACTTCAATACTATTGCTGTACTGATGACAGTCGCCACACAAGTAATATTTGGTCAGCGATGCCTGTATAGACGCTTTCCATTGATGGACAGGGTAGAGGAGTGTTTGGCAAACAGCAATAGACAGGCTACAGTCAGTGTAGCAGCAATAAAAAAAAAAAAAAGGCCAATGAATATAGGTATAAGCTGGGTGTACCTAATAAACCGGTAAATGAGTGCATATGAATCCTGTACTAGGGTGAATTCAGGTATACTGCAACATCAGGTAAACTGCGACCGTTCAATCCAGCAGCATTTATTTTCTGGCCTGATATGTACAAGTCAAAACGTATGTTTCTGAACCATTGATAGAAATAAACACGACTTAATTCACGTGACATCGTATCAGGAGGGTGTGGTCAGCTGAACCCTAACATCTCGAGGAAAAATGACATGCTTTGGCTATTTATTTATTTTTTTTGGACACTGTCATAACTGAAATATATCACACATATTTATAATGCAGATAGACATAATGTAGGTACTGTGCTCTGCTGTGATAGAATAAGCATCACATTTGCTCAAATCATGCACGGATGTTTTCAAGATGTCCCGAATGACCTCCCACGGCTTGTTCATTTGAGACAGCATGGTTCAGGTTAATTAGGACAGCCTTAAAATACAATAAGCGGAGAAAGGAAAAGCGAAGGGATGGACATAATGGATGCGTGAAACACCAACAACTGCGGTGAAATGATGCACTGACGGATTTTATGCGCATTAACTGGTGTTTTTATGAGGCATCTTAAGAAGCACGGGAATAAGATAGACGTTGATGTTGATGATGTGTGATTATTATTATTATTATTTTGGAAAATTATTTTGCTGCTACTGCAAGGAATAAATTACACGATGCTGCTTACCTTTTAGTGCTGGGCTTTTAAGATGATTCTCACCTACTCTGTTAAACTGAATATGGAAAATACTGAACAATTTCTAAACCCTGTTATTGTTGTTACTGCTGTGAGAAATGAATTCTAGAAATGTTACTTAGGCCAACATCTTACTATGTAGTAAATTTTACTGAGTCTACCGTGTTCAGAAAATATTGTTATAGTGATGATGGCTTTTAGTGATGACAGTTATTTATTCATGCCATGAATAAGTATGCTAATAAACAAATAAATAAATAAAACCAACATTGTCATTGAGAAGGAAAATCCCAAACTGCTGAAAATACATATCCTAGATTACCAGACATCATTAAAAACTGGCTTTAAAAAAGTGGCTTTCATTCTGTCTTGGGGGGAAAAAAAATGGTAAACTATGCTTCCTTGGAATATGAATATTTTTCCTTTTGTAAACTGAGGATTTCAGAAGTGCATCACGTGTTAGGAATTGTGTTTTATTAATTGCAAGACATACGATTATATAGTTATAAAGTATTTAATTAACGACCTATACCACCTCCTGCACATTCAGCCATTTTAATATACATCCATCCATCCATTTTCTGTACCGCTTATCCTACACAGGGTCATGGAGCCTATCCCAAGGAACTCGGGGTACACCCTTGACGGGGTGCCAATGCATCACAGGGCACAATCGCACACCCATACACACACCACGGACAATTTGGAAATGCCAATCAGAGTAAGAAAACAGACATGGCTAAAGGAGAAGGCTAGCTTTTTGATATGATTATTGAGTTATCCATCCATCCGTCTCTGTTCTGCTTATTTTACACAGAGCTGCAGGGAGCCTGAAGCCTTTCCTAGGGAACTTGCGGCACAAGGCGAGAGGACACCAACCCATCACAGGGCGCAATCACACACACACACACACGACAATCTGGAAATGCCAATCAGCCGACAACACGTGTTTGGACTGGAGGAGGAAGCCGGAGGAAACCCTGAAAGCACGGGGGAGAACATGCAAACTCCACGCACACAGGGTGGAGGCGTCATTCGAACCCCCAACCCTGCAGAGGCAAAGCAAAGGTGCTAACCACTAAGCCACCTTGTTATTAACCAACAATAAATATAATAATAATTATTATTATATTATATTATTATACATGGACTAGGAGCATAATGTAACATGTAAGTCAGGGTTATAATGAGATGATGAGATGCATACACTGCTGTAAATCCAGAACCTGCACCTTCACCTGCACAGGGTGATTAGGGTTTTTAGATTGTTATGCTCTAACAGGCTTGACCAGGACTGAACCAGTAACCAGTATAAATCAGCTCAGACTGGGGTCTTTTCCAGGAAATTGCGTACGAATAGAGCAGCGTGCAGAAACCGCTAGCAGCGCGTGCACTAGCAGTAAACACACAGGGTGAAGCTGCCACACACACACTTTATTTATCTGCTGCAACATCCCTGGCATGGGAAACACACACACACACACACACACACACACACACACACACACACACACACACACACACACACACACACATCCAGAGAGCATCCCTAAACCCGGATGGTGCACTTTGTGTCATCATGGAGAGGATGCTAGATTTCCAGCTGGATAAAAGCCTCCCTTGGACAAGGAGGAGAATAACAAACACACAGCTGCACATGGCGTTGTTTGTATTATTTCAGCAATAAAATGATTATTAATACTAACCTTTGAGAAGGTGGATGGATGGATGGACTGATCGGATGGATGGATGGATGACAGGGACGACTGGAAGCTGAGACTCCCCGAACCCAGGGGTAATTTCCGCTTCCGGTTGCTGCTACCTGAGAAAAGCAAACCAACAGCGCCAGAGACTCTGCCTCCCCTCGACACAGACACATAAAGAGCCAGCTGAAGGTCCACCCTGGGCTGAAAGTCCACCCTGAGGTGTCAGATGGACTCCACATGTGCCTGGGGACTGTTCTGCATCTGACTGTGTCAATATAAATAAACATACAGTACACACAGTGTCGTTATTTTCACTGAAAATGTCCAGCACAACAGCACGGAGTAAATAAACACATCTCTGAACACATCCCACTCGACCTCCTGAGCCTCTAGAGATAGATATCTAGAGATAACGCCGTTTTGGAAGATTTAAACGGCAGTATTCATTAGAGATGAAGTACTTGAATCATTTGAGTCGTTTGAGTCATTTCATTCTGCTCAGTTAAACGATTCGTTCAGATTCATTCAGCAATCCCAGACAGCACAGTGGCACTGAGGCAGCACTGATGGTGGAGCTTCCTAGCTTTCGGCTGATAATATATATATATAGTTCTAAAGTATTTAATTAACGACCTATACCACCTCCTGCACATTCAGCCATTTTAATATACATCCATCCATCCATTTTCTGTACCGCTTATCCTACACAGGGTCATGGAGCCTATCCCAAGGAACTCGGGGTACACCCTTGATAATGAAAAATTAATAATGAATATACACTATACTGGTTGTGGAAGATGGTTGAGAAATTAAATGTGTGAATGACTCAACATAGCGATCTCTACTGGTGCTGCCAAGGGGGCAATTGGTGTTACAACAACAACTACAACCACAATCATCATCATCATAATAATAATAATAATAATAATAATAATAATAATAATAATAATAATAATAATAATCATCATCATCATCATCATCACCGTAGTCATCATCATCATTGTCATAATCATCATCGTCATCATCATCATAATCATCACCATTATGATTTGTTTTACATACCATCTTTCTTACACACTTACATGGTCAAAAACAGTGTAACAACACGAAACCCTATAAAAAAAAAAACATTTCAGGTTGCTCTGGCATTCCCCATACTAGGCGGGGAAAAGACTTGATGATGGCATCCTTATTTATGGCTGTTTCTACGGTAACAGAGAGTAGGCCAAATATTAAATGGCTCACCACTCTGTATATGGTACATAGTGGCTAGTGCCCCTAAAATTGAGCTAATTAGGCTTTTTTTTTTTTTTTTTTTTTTTCATTACAGTTCACAAATATGTGTCTTGGTTGAAAGAATGTATTAGCCAGAGTGCAGCTTTTAAACAGACTAGAGATATGTTACAGAATATGGAGCTTTTGTGTAGCTGCTTTGTTTTTACAGGTACATTCCTGTAGCTAATACACAATAAACCATATCTCTTCTGTATTATCTTCGTCATATTGACTCAGCAGGTTAGCGATGAAGTTCGGCTGCTGCTTTTGGCATGGAGAAAACAAGTAGAACTTGACGCCAATGTTGTCGATGGGCACGCCTCCCCCCCCTCCCTCATGTGTGTGCCTGAAATACCCTTAAAATGCACGTCAAACAGGAAAGAAGCTAGTGAAGAAAAACTATTTCAGGCATTTGACCTTGCTGTGACCTTGACCCTTTTTGGATAGATTCCAAAATGTAATCAGATCATCCGCTGGTTACATTGATAATTCCATATCGATCCTATAAACGTTCAACTACTCGTTCTTGAGATCTTGAGATCTTGGATGGATGCATGGACCAGAAAACACAATGTCTCCACCACGTATTGGGAGAAGCATAAAAACAAAGCATATGTCTATTATTAGGACTTTTGTAACATTGCAGAGACAGCGGTAGCCCTATATCTGTGCATGTGTCAGTGGAAGAATCTGATAAGCCTGGCTTTTTTCTCGTTATGTCTTTACTGAAAAAAAAGTGATTGGCTCTTGTTATCAAAGGGTGTGACTTGCGTCATATAGCTGCCATGTTTGAGTGCTCAGTGCTGCTCTAGTTCTGCTTTGCTGCAACATTGTATTGGTCTAAGAAAGGCGTCAAACTAGAAGCTCGCTTTGCACATAGTGCTACAAACTTTACACTTGCCTGAAGACATCCAGCATGTAGATGCAGCACACACAGTCACAAGAGTGCTGACCCTTTGTGCACATTTCAGTATGCTGGGGTCAGACCCTTGATTTCAAGCTACGTGGTCTGCTGTGTCATAGTGACCTGTTTGTCTGGTACCACAGGCCCGGTTCGATGGATAGTGCGTATGGAGTTCCGTCAGTCATATTAACTGGCAGAACAATGATCTGTTCAGACATAATTGGGCTACTGGTACATACCGGTGCTACATAATCTGTTAGATGTGCTGCAAGTGTCATCCAGCAGTAATGTCGGAAATTCTGTAGCTATAGATTTGGCCAATCGTGCACCTCCGGTCCCAAAGTGTTTCTCGCTGGCCTGGCTGTGAACCGTACTGGACAGTGGGTTTCAAGAAAATAACACAAGCGTATGCCAATTAAAAAATCTGAAACATTTATTGATCTATTGAGTCACATTAAAGAAGCTGGAAAATAACTTACCAGCTTGACCTGCTGTGCTTGTGCTTTGGTAGCAGGTAGCTGGTCTAAGACTAAGCTGGATTAGTGAAGCATTAGTGAAGGAAGCGTTGCTAATAATAAATTCCAACCGTTATGAGGGAGAATGATGAGAGGGAAAATCTTTCACCTGAAATAGCCTTAGCCAGAATCGGTAGTTGAAAGTAGCTGTGAACTATTTTGGAAGAATTCTTCCCCCTCATGATTAAGTTGTTTTTTAAGCCTAAGGTGTTTATGCTTCTGCAACATGCATGTTGTCTGTGTTGTCTTGTGCATTGTGCCTAAGGGCAGTGCTTGCAGTTATACTTCTTGTATAATATTACTGCAAAGTGGGGAGAGCTGTTTAAGAAACTAAAGGCTAAAGGAGAAGGCTAGCTTTTTGATATGATACAGTTACTGAGTTATCTATCCATCCATCCATCCATCTCTGTTCTGCTAATCCTACACAGGTTTGCAGGGAGCTTGGAGCCTGTCCCAAGGGACTCGGGGCACAAGGCGGGGGGCACCCTGGGCGGAGTGCCAACCCATCACAGGGCACACTCACACACACATTCACACACTACGGACAATCTGGAAATGCCAATCAGCCTACAACGCATGGCTTTGGACTGGGGGAGGAAACCGGAGTACCCGGAGGAAACCCCTGAAGCACGAGGAGAACAAGCAGACCCTGAGATGCGAGGCAAACGTGCTAACCACTAAGCCACCGTGCCCCCCCCGACATTTATTGAATTATTGAACTTAGAAATGGCAAAAAAACAAAGACAAGCGGAGTGATACACACAGTGAAACGTCCCAGTGCAGTTACAGCAAATATAAACACTCTTGGAACACCGCTCGACCAATCATATTAGTGGACTGGAACTAACTGTTGTTTAAGTTATTTATATAAAACTGATGCAAAAATGACAGCATTGCTCTCTCTGAGAACTCTTGTATCATCATTCCCCTCCTCGCTACCTACCAGGGTTTTACACACACATAAAAACGTTCATAGAAATAAACAAAATCAACACTAATATTTTGTCCAAAGAAAATTATATCTTCCAAATCCATGTTTGAAACAATCACTATGGATGTTAAAAACAGAACACGGAATCATTAATTTATTCGTGAGGTGCCCCCATGCCGCCACACTAAATTAAACACCCCTTCAATTCATTTTAAGGCTTAACATTTAACAACATATATAAAAAAAAATTAACAGATATTCCAGGAGGTTTTTTCTTTATTTGAGGTTAAAATCCGAGCTTAGAGCGTATACAATATGTGGGTCATGATTAAAAACATCTCAGTATGAAACAGATTTTGAAGTAGTCCTAAACAGGATTTATATATTCTTATATTCTTATATATATATATATATATATATTATATATTCAAAAATATATTCTTATATATCTCATGTTGTTGTTGTTAATAATGATGACCAATTTTAGATTTGAGAGGGTTGAAATGGTAACTAAAATAAGTCCTCTTTCGCATGCTGAGAGTGTCAGATGGATGCATCTGGGAGTTGTTTGTACCGATTGATGTATACAGTGTGTAAATTTATTTCCGAAGTTGATGTTTATTACTAAATAAATTACCAAACTAAAATCAGTTCTGCATTTTCCCAGCCTGCAGTATCCCTGTGCACCACATCCCCCTCCACCCCCAGCAGACCACGCCCCATAACATGAATACCACTACATTAGGCCTACAAAAGTATACAACTACTTTGAAAATGATCCTGTTAAAGGACAGCAGAATGGTAAGTCTCTTCATAGCCCACTTCCTGCATGTACTTCTCAATGTCCAGTGGCTCAGGTGCTTGAAGTACCACCGTGTCACTGGCGTGGCTCTCAGCTAATTGGAGCATTGAAATCACCTTCTTCAGTGGCGCTCGGTCTTGTGGTCTCCACTGACAACATGCCTTAATGATGGAGTATCTGAAAAATGTTGATTTTTAGATTAAATATAGATATTATATAAAATATTATTTTACACACACACACACACACACACACACACATATATATATATATATATATATATATATATATATATATATATTTCCTGCTGATCCAATCTAAAAATAAAACAAACAACAACAAAAGTTTGTCCATCCAATCACCTTTGTGGATAACTAGCAATGATTTGTTTCAGATAACAAACAGCTTGAGTGATATAAAATTCACATATAATCATTACTATTTTGTGCTATTTCATAATCCACAAATACTGTACTATGTGTTTAGACTTATTTTTTCCACTCAGCTTGACCCATAGACAAGAGCAGAAAATACAGTATGTCCAAGAGCACAAATTTTTGAATACACTATATTACTACACTTGACCATCACACCCACATGTGCTTGTTGAACATCTCATTCCAGATTTATTCCCCCTTTGCTGTTATAAGCTCCACTCTTCTGGGAAGCTTTCCACTAGATGTTGGAGCGTGGCTGTGGGGATTTGTGTTCATTCAGCTACAAGAGCATTAGTGAGGTCAGGCACTGATGTTGGTGAGGAGGTCTGGGGTGCAGTCGGTGTTCCAGTTCATCCCCCAGGGCTCTGTGCAGGACACTCGAGTTCTTCCACTCCAACCTTCACACACCATGTCTTCATGGAGCTCGCTTTGTGCACAGGGGCAT
This sequence comes from Pangasius djambal, assembly GCA_022985145.1. Lineage (NCBI taxonomy): Eukaryota > Metazoa > Chordata > Actinopteri > Siluriformes > Pangasiidae > Pangasius > Pangasius djambal. The sequence continues at coordinate 11,744,355 of CM041003.1, forward strand.
CGTCATGCTGGAACAGGTTTGGGCCTCTTAGTTCCAGGGAAGGGAAATTATAATGTTACAGCAAACAACTGCTTCGCTTCTTGCACCAAATAAAAACCACTCCTTGACAGTTATGTTTGTGTTTGAAAGTTTGAACCACAGGCAAACACAGAAAAAAACACTGCCTCCTGCATTCCAACTTGCACATTTCATATGACCTTTATATCACATTTGGTTGGTGATATAGGCACAAGTGAACTGCAGTGGTCACTTATTTCATTGCAAAAAAAAATAATTGCTCCAGGAAAATTTGAATCACTCCTGCTACATTTTGTTTGGAGAAGTCAGAAGTCACAGATATTGATTAGGAAATATAGCCTCTTAGACGCCAAGAGGGGCTCCAAGCTTGTTGGCATAGGGGTACTTTGTGTATATAATGAATACATCATTGTTCAGGACTGTGAGTTGTTCAGTCAATTCTCACAGCCAAGGCTCTTCTGATAAATACAGCCCGTTGGGCTATTATTATTATTATTATTATTATTATTATTATTAATTTAACCCAAATGCTGGGTTGAATAAATTGGGTCATCTTGTTGGGTCATTCGCACAGTTTGGATAGTTGGATAGTTTTTGTGTAACCTGGCCACCTAGACTTTATAAACTGTTTGCTTGGTTAGCATTATTTTCTTTGTGACAATAATGGAGCTTATTAAATGTTTCACCTAAACGTCTCGTGTAAAAAATTACAACAATTTTTATTTGTAAGTAAAAGGCTGAGTTTGGAGTAGTCAAATGTCATCAATGTAGTACCTTGGTGGGACAGAAGGTTAATCATCGAGCACAACTTTTCTACACTTCATGGGACTCCATGTTTAAAGGATAGTACCTCTGTTGGTGGGAGTGACTCAAATGAGTCTACAGGAAGCACAAATAAAGTGAATTGCATTTTAGCCTAATTTTGCAGTGTGAGCCACTGATCATTTAGTGGATGTGAATAAAAAATGCTTTAAGGATCCGTGACTTCGGTTCACAAAAAAGCTAACATTGCATTGAATACTATTCCCAAGTGCTATTGTTTCCCTGATGACCAGTCCACGTTGGTGCAGGCGTGGTTTAGAAAATTGGTCCAGAATTTTTCCAAGTATCACCTTGTTGCCTCAGCAAACAGAAACCTTCACAGCTGTAGGTATACCACGTGTGAATGTTGTAGAATTCCTCTCACATAGTTTGGTTATGACATAAAGTGGTATGACACATAATTGGCTAAATGCCATTATAAACTGACAAATGACACCATGAAAAAATCTGCTGCACCCATTGATGGGTCTAGCTTTCTGTCACGATCTGGTAGCGGAGGCATTTGCAAGGGTAGACTAGAATTTAGTCTAACGCGAAACACGAACAACACAAACAACTTGAATCTTAGAATCTTAAACATGAACTATGAACTTGAGGCAAATACACAGACCAGAAGGGGCATGACAACAAAAGACAAAAGCTAGACAATAGCTACCTTTACATGCATATCAAATTCTGTTTAAAGTCTACAAATTTTAAAGTCTATAAAGTCAAAGTGACCACTATATATACTGTATATATATATATATATATATTTATTTATTTTTTTTACATATTTTTACATATAACATCTATATCTTGTCTAATAGATTGTATTGTATTGTATTCTATTTTTCTATTTTAGTCATTATATTCTGCTTTTATTATATTCATTTTTTATTAAAGTCTGTTTTATTATGTATCACTTTTGCACTGTGGGACGAGGCACTAAGGAAAAACATTTCACTACGTTAATACATCACATGTATGCAATGTATGTGACAAATAAAGAACCTTGAACCTTGAACCTTGAACTATAATAACTAAAAAATAAATCTGACAACTTTGATAATGGTGGGTTGTGATTTCCATCGCTGTAACTAAATTTAAAAAACAAAGGTTTCCTGTTGGGCTTCTAGACTCTAGATCATAGATACATAAGACCATTTCTATCTGAGTGGTTCTAAGTTATTTTTAAGATGATGTAAATATAAATTTATTATATACACTGTGTGTCTGTGTGTTTTACTTACAGTGAGTTGGAACAGTTGGTTGGTCTCTTTAGGCTTTTCCCTCTCTGTAAGTACTGCAGGAGTTCACTGGCCATTACTTTAGGGAAGGGAGGCTCCCCTAAAAACAGATGAATGGAGAAATGGTGATTCACACCGATAATTGATTAAGTATATTCCTGAACGAAATTACCGGCTTTTTCTTTCTAAGCATTAGATTGACAGGTTGCCACTGTTGGACAAGTCCAATATTGAGGCAGACTTAATTCAGCAGATGGATATGTTTCCAGCAGCTTGTAATAAAGGTAATTTTAGTTCATGTAAACGGCCCAGGTTTGTCTTTTAATGTCACCGGAAATGGCAAGTAAATAAATTTTGTGAAATTTGGGAACAAACTCACCTAATGTTACCATTTCATACAGCAAGATACCAAATGACCATCTAAATGAGAAAGAACAAAATTAACACGCTTGACCACTTTATGACCCTTGCAGTGAATAATTAAAGCAGCAATATGTAACTTTTGGGTAATTGGAGGACTCTTTGGTAGAAACATGTTATTACATCATGTGCACCCCTCACTTCAACTTAAGTATTCAAGCCATTTTGTGAATGTTTTCTGAGGATGTAATCTGGTGCCATTATTATATTCTTCTCAGTAAAACATAAGTAAAATGACAGTATTGTGCACATAGGTACCAAATACTAGATGAAAAATTTAGTCTAACATTATCCATGAAAGTGGCAAGTTAATCATATGCCTGGCAATGTAGAGCAATGAGAAGGCACAAAAGTGACTAGCTATAGAAATCGGAAGACACAACTTGTCTTGGAGCACCCAAGCCAACCTTGCACACCATGAACAAAACTAACAGCTACCATTAGCTAGTAGAGGTGGCACTTTTTCTTTAGTGATACCAATACTGGTACCCTTGAGTATCAGCCAATATCGATACTCATCTGATTTTTTTTTTAAGAACTAAGATTTAAAATAAAATAAACAAAAAACAAACGAACAAACAAAAAAACGGGAAAAAATACATAGCTAAAAATACGACTATACAAAAGTGAATCTTTCACACAAAAAATCACTTACATTGCAAATGTAATAAATATAATAATGTATAAAGCATTAGTATCATAAAAATCAATTTTAACAAAAAAAAAAAAAAAACAAACAAAAAAAACAATCAAGTCCAAATAAATCTTTTCCAAATCCAATTCCAATTTTTCCCACTTGTTACAAGATCATAACCATAATCATAGGATAGGTAAGGAGCTTTCATTCCTGTGCTTCCTCATATGGGTAAGTCAATATAAGTACAAATGTTTGTGTTAACTGTCAGATTAATATAGGAATGCTTTATTACTTGTATGATCAAACAAAGATTACACCAGCTCTACTCACATATCACTGCTTTGACTGACAGGTCGACGGGCTAACACCTCTGGAGCTTGCCACTTTCTCATTTCTATTTCCTTCACTTCCCCTGAAGTCCCCAACTTCATCCTCGTACGAAAAGCTGGGCCAAAGCCCCAGAGCTTTACGGAGAGGTCTCGACCAACCAAGACACTTCGTGCAGCAACGTTGCCATGAATGCAGTTGTTACTGTGTAGATGTTCCTAAAAGTTCAAGGTTAGTGATGATCTCATTTATTTTATGGCTGTGCTTGAAAGTTAAGTTATAGTTTGCAGATCATGGCATCACACCATCTACTTTATATCTGAAGATTCCTGATTGTTTATGAAAAAATCCAGTACTGTATACTTCATGCACGGAGCATATGCTGCTGCTCCTGGATCAGACATTTAATCATTTATACTGTGAAATAAAGTATCATGTGATCAGATCAATGTAGTACTGACCAGAGCAGAGGCGATCTGTCTTGCCATTGAGAAAAGCACTCTTTCTGTAATAGCACACGGTGCTGCCAGAGTTGGGTGGTCCTGTATGGTTGTGATAATGATTGTAAATCCATTTTAAATTAAATTATAAGTAAGTGTCAACCAATACATGACAGTATACCATATTCATGTCTCCCACTGGAGGTGAAGATGTCTTCACATCACATACAGTCAGGTCCGGAAGTATTTGGACAATGACAGAGTTTTTGTGATTTTGCCTTTATACACCACCAAAATGGATTTGAAATAAAATAATCAAGATGTGATCGAAGTGTAGACTTTCAGCTTTATTTTAAGAGGTTCCACAAAAATATGGCATTTACCATTTAGGAATTACAGCCATTTTCAGCAAAGTACCTCCATTTTCAGGAGCTCAAAGGTATTTGGACATTTGACTGACGAAGTTAATTGACCAGGTGCGGTCCATTCCCTCGTTACTTCAAGACAAATGAAGCAGATAAAAGGTCTGGAGTTGATATCAGGTATTGAGTTGGCATTTGGCAGCTGTTCGACTGGAGCTACCAATATGAAGTCCAAGGAGATCTCAATGCAAGTGAAGGAGGCCATCATTAGGCTGAAAAACCAACATAAATCTATAAGAGAGATAGCAAAAACCTTAGGTGTGGCCAAATCAACAGTTAGATACATTCTTAAAAAGAAGGAAAGCACTGGTGAGCTCAACAACATTGAAAGGCCTGGAAGACCACGGAAGACAACTAAAGTGGATGATCGCAGAATCCTTTCCTTGGTGAAGAACATCAGCAGAAGTCAAGGATACTCTGGAGAAGGTAGGCGTATCATTGTCAAAATCTACAATCAAGAGACGCCTTCATGAATGTAAACTGGAACTGGCTCACTGGTGTTTATTGATGATGTGACTGCTGACAGAAGTAGCAGGATGAATTCTGAGGTGTATAGGGCTCTACTCTCTGCTCACATTCAGCCAAATGCTACAAAACTGATAGGACGCCGCTTCACAGTGCAGGTGGATAACGACCCTAAACATACTGCGAAAGCAACTCAAGTCTTTTTAAAGGCAAAGAAATGGAATATTCTTCAATGGCCAAGTCAGTCGCCTGATCTCAACCCAATAGAGCTGCTTTTCACTTACTGAAGACAAGACTGAAGGCAGAAAGACCCACAAACAAGCAGCAACTGAAGGTGGCTGCAGTGAGGCCTGGCAAAGCATCTCCAGGGAGGAAACTCAGAATTTGAGTTTTGAGAACATGGGC
>CM041003.1:11753485-11782129 GCA_022985145.1 Pangasius djambal
ATTGCACTTGGTGATGTGTGGCTTGGATGCAGCTGCTCGGCCATGGAAACCCATTCCATGAAGCTCTCTGCGTACTGTACTTGGGCTAATCTGAAGGTCACATGAAGTTTGGAGCTCTGTAGCAATTGACTGTGAAGAAAGTCGACGACCTCTTTGCACTATGCGCTTCAGCATCCGCTGACCCTCTCCATCAGTTTACATGGCCTACCACTTCGTGGCTGAGTTGCTGTTGTTCCCAAACTCTTCCATTTTGTTATGATAAAGCTGACAGTTGACTGTGGAATATTTAGGAGCGAGGAAATTTCACGACTGGATTTGTTGCACAGGTGGCATCCTATGACAGTTCCATGCTGGAATTCACTGAGCTCCTGAGAGCGGCCCATTCTTTCACAAATGTTTGGAAAAACAGTCTGCATGCCTAAGTGCTTGATTTTATACACCTGTGGCCAGGCCAAGTGATTAGGACACCTGATTCTGATCATTTGGATGGGTGACCGAATACTTTTGGTAATATAGTGTATGTATGCATATGTTACGTTTGTGTTGAAGCGTTACTAAAATTGATATTAATTGATATCAAAATGTATTCACTTCTTGTAAACTGATTTTAAAAGAACTGTTTTGAGTATGTTTTTAATTGTATAATTCCTTCTTATGCTATACTTTTTGTAACTAACATAAAAGTCTTATTTTTCTTTACCTACATTTACAAATTACTTTGGATATTTTAGTACATATGCCATATTCTAGTCATAAATTCAAAAACATTAATAATCTTATTTTCAATTTTCTCACATGCATGCCAAGACCTTCCAACAAGGTCAATGAAGTGGTGTGCCTCTAAATAATCCCCACAAGGAGGACATGCTTCTCGTAGAATGACATGTCTTTCAAAGTCAGTCTGCTGATTCACAAACCTGGGCGATATGATCTTGAGAGGTATTTCTAGATTCCATGACTGAAATGGCTGCTACGTATACTTTTAGCATAGGTGGGCACCTGCTGCTGTCAAGCACTCTCTGGAGAAAAGTTAGTATTTTGGGAATCAGACAGTGCCCCAGATCCAGCTGATGGTGTGCAAAATATCAGAATAGCTTCCACCCAAGGGCATACAAGACCCATGTGCTAGGGGCTCTTGCATTCAGGAATCTTTCTTGTACTGCTAGGTTGCAGTCCTCAGTTGGCGATTCACACTGTACGGCCAAACCCACAAACACTGGTGACCTTGCTGAGGATGCCAAATCTCTCTACCAGGGTGATCCAGCCACAAGCTAAAGCAATAGTGGAAAGCAAAGTCTTGCTGGCCTTGGGCCTTGGGTCCACAGTCAGGACTCTGGCTCTGCTAAGAGGAACTGCATTGAGCAATGTGTTGACTTGTCACTGAGAGGAGGTCCACGTTGCCAAATTTCTCCCTGCTCTGGGCTACCATCCTGAAACTTTGCTGGCTGCAACAATGTACGGTCCAAGCAGATGAGTTCATTCAGTAGAAAAGCCATCTGAGGAGATTCCTTGAAATGCCAAAAAAGATGCTTGACCTCATGCCACCCTGGTGTTTGATGTAACTGCCACCATGTTGTTGTCTGAGTGAACCAACATGTGGCAATGTCTCAGAACCAGTAAGAAGAATTTAAGGGCCAGATGGCCATCAATTCTGGCTGGTTGATATGTTCTGATCATATAACAAGGGGCCACATGGCCCTGTGCCCATGTGGAAGCACACTGCTCCCACGCCTGTAAGGAAAGCCTATAAAGGAATCTCTCTCTGATGGGGCACCATACCCCATCTAATTGACAAGTATAATAACGCCCACACATTAGGTTGGCTAGCATTCTCAGTGAACCTAGCTTCACATGTGAATACATGTATTGTGTGGCCTTCTTCTTTGTTAAAGAGTGCTTTTTGTGTTCACCATGAGGCAAGGCCAATTTCATTCATCTCGAAAGTAATTTCATTCATCTTGGAAGTTAATCACTAAAAGGGCACAATGATGGCATGACCCTTGTGGGCTCTGAATTATAGGACTGGGTTGCAGTGACTGAAAGTGCCATGCAGATGGTTCTTTTGGTGGCTGTTTTGGTGATTCTGAAACCTGCACTCTTCTATGCAGTGTGTCTTTGGTGGCAGGCCCAAAAAATCGACCCCAGCACACAAGGCAGATTATGCAGGGTTAGGGTTAGGTGATTGTGGTGACCACTCTTGACTCCATGCATTAGCCAGTGAGCCCGAGGTGGCCTCATGCTGGCTGAGATATTTCAATGTTAGGAGTGAGATGTCATTTAGCTGCCTTACAGAGGGATCAGCTTCAGTGGATTGGTGTGATTGCACAAATGCTAGCAATAAGACACTAACATATTACCAGTGCATGCCACACATGATGCAGTAACGTATCATGATCCACCAGATATAAGCTGGAATGCACGCCACAGAGATTGGGAACAGGTGAGTTGTCTGCCCCAAACCCTCTTTAAAGCTCTCAATAAAATCACTGCATTGGGGCATAGTGAATCTTAGTAAATCAAACGCTAATGGCATTGTGCAAAAGATTGAATTTGGTTTAGGGGGTTTGCTAGTATCATAGAATCCTACCATCCAATCAGTGCAGAGCCACTAAGCACATCATTTCCGGCTAACAATGCAGTCAATTGCCATCTGCTTGAGTCTTGCAGCATGGCTCATTAGGTTAGCCACTTTCTGAATGGTGAAAAAAATTAAATGGGAGAAATTCAACCCAAATTACAGAGAATGAGGAGTCTGTTGTGTGGAAGAAAAAAACATGCCACCCCCAGAGCTGCATATTAGCATAAATCCAACTAACTTAGCAGACTTGCCAGTGGCATGTAACCACAGTCCTGCTAGTCAGCAAGAGGAGGGAGGGGGATGTGAAATACGCTGAAGGGACAACGCTGAGGGATAAAATGACTCAGCAGGCAGAACGAAAGGCAACTGGTGAGCCGAGAGGGGAAACAAACATTAAGTTTGTAGAGAATGAAGCAAACTGCGTTTTGCAATTTAATAGCTGTTAAGCTTAATAATAGCTAGCAATGCTAAAAAAGGAAGGCCGACAAACAAATCTAATGAACACCGAAGAATTCTGTGGCCTTCTAAGAAAAAAGATGGTAGTATTGTATAAAAATACGCTCACAGAGGTACAATAGATAAGACAAAATAAGAGGATATTATCCCCAGCTTTGGAGGGCAGGAGATCTGTAGCTCCAGCCATAGTCACATGATTCTAAGTGGATAGCACCATTTGGTGTACACGTGGTCTCACACGGAAGCAACCAGAGGTGCTGGTGTTGTTCTCTATACTGCATCTTAAATAAGTAGCTAGAGTTATTGGGCTAGTTCGTGTCTATCAACATCACAGATGTGCAGAGCCTTGGAATAAATTCACCTGGTGCACCCAGTGCATAGCAAACAATAGGTTTTGTCTGTTCAGCTGGTGGACAGTATCTGTGACAATGTGCACAAGAAAGATGTTCATCCTCATGATGCTTCTGTAAATCTGCATAAAGAGCATTATGAGCCTGCCATAACATTTTCCAAAATCTGACATCCTATAGCTTTAATTGTCCATTTTAAGTTATTTCTTGCTGATTTTTTTTTCTTCATAGGGCAACTGTATGAATCCCTGGACAGGCCATGAAAATAAACTTATTTTCGAAAACAAACTTTAGACTTTGATGTTCATGTTGTACGAAATTCTGTGCTTGATTTCGTTTAGTCAGGAGATGCTAAATCACGTTCATGAAATCATAATGCTTGTGCTAAATTTACTTTATACATTTACTTTTTTTCAGTTATTTACTTTATTTATGTTTACCTAATATTTTAATCTTCTGTTTATCAGGTTCTCGAAATATTTAAATTGTGGCCAGGTTTTGGTTAATTTTTGCTCTCCTTTAAAGACAACATGCCCACTTTGTCCACATCCTACACATTTTCCTTAGAATTCAAGAACTCAACATAGCAAATTATGTGTGCCCATTACTATTTTGTGACCTAACTAAAGGACTGTGAGAAAAGAAATTGTGCTACTTACTGCATAACCTGTCTTCTGAATCACACAGGCTTGTTACATTAGTTGAATTCAACATGCTATCAAAAGAAAACAAACAATCTGTATCACCGCCTTCAAATAGTCTGTAACATTATGAGAAATTTTACAGCAACTTCTGACACAACCTGAATTATAATTACAAATGGACACTGAACCGACTGTCACTTTAGTGGAAACATAGAGCCTTCACCCAGGCACAAATGTAATATGGCTGTGACTTGCTTTTCAGGTGTTATAAAACTCACACATGCAATAGGATGTTGAATTTACCAGAATTGTAAGACAAAAGCTAACTGTTAGTTACAGTGAATAGGAATTAATATAGCAAATGGTAACTAGCAAATGGTGAAAGTGTCTCTAATAACGAAGTGTTAAATGCCTGAAGACATAATGACATTTCTGTAATTATTGCATTTTCTTTTAAATAAAGCTATTCATTAAGCATACAAATCTCTGAAAAAAAGTCATTTCTATTATATCAAATGCCAAATTCACACGGTACAACTGCATTTGAATGTATTAGTTTTAAGGCGAAAATTTCATACAGATGAGGGAAAATTTCTTATTATAATAGGAACATCTGTACCCCTGCTCTTTCATGAAATTATCCAATCAGCCAATCATGCAGCAGCAGTGAAATGCATAAATTCATTCAAATACAAATCAAGAGCTTCAGTTAATATTCACATCAATCATCAAAATGGGAGAAAAAGTGATCTGAGTAACTTCGACTGTGGCATGGTTGCTGGTTTGCGTATGCCAGAAACTTATTTCCTGGGATTTTTGTGCACAACACTCTGTAGAGTTTATGGATAATGGTTCGAAAAACAATAAACATCCAGTGAGCGGCAGTTCTGTGAGGAGAATGGCCAGACTGGTTCAAGCTGACAGGGAGTCTGTGTAGAGTAAGTCAAAAAACCACAAACATTGTAAGCATGGTGGGCACAGGTTCACCAAAATTGGACAGTTGAAGATCGGAAATATGTCGTCTACTCTTTTTCCAGTCTTTACCTGGCACTGACACCTGTATCTGCATGAGTTTATGCATTACATTGCGGCCATATGATTGGCTGATTGGTTACCTGCATGAATCAGCAGATGTACAGGTGTTCCTATTAAAGTGGCCGGTGAGTGTAGGTACAGCTAAACTGGAAAAATCTACATTGGGTCTAGCTGTTACATGTCACAAGTTACATTGAACATACATGTTCTTGTATTCAGGAGGCATTCTATTTCTTTCTAACTCCCTTTTTACCTGTTACTCAACCTGTTTATCTGCATTGCTGAGTCAAACTCAGACATCATGCATTATGTGTACACACGGCTCACTCACCAGCACAAAAATGGTCTTCAAACTATACTGCTATCCACTGAACCCTCAAGCACTACATAATACGACTGAACAGTTGAAAATGTACACTGTATCTAATCTTTGATATACATGTCATTTCATTTACATTACTGTCGTATAAGTTACATTACTGGGTAATATGCTTATTAATAATATTATGAAATGCTATATTGCCTCATTTTTATACAATAAATGAGTTTTGAAAATCATAACCTTGTGGTTATATGATAGGAATAACAATTAATTACAGAGATTGTAGTAAGTAAGTAAACTTACATGCTGAGATGTGTAGGAAAGAGTGACAGTGCTGGTTTGTCTTCTTATCCTGTCATATTCTTTTTTTTTCTGTGATAGATTTTGTTGATATTGTTTCAATCCAACATCCTAGCCATTTACTATTTGGCTTGCCTATATTGATAACCTTAACTGTGTCTACCTTCCGTACTGTCTGCCTTACAGATCAGTGACCAACTTGTTTTGCTTTTCTGGTTGTGTTACAGTTTACTCACCTTAAAGGTATGCCCTGCCCTAACCAGTATTTCCTCATTTCCACATCCAGATTTCTCTTACGGGAAATATATTTTGGCTAAGGAGTAATGCTAAGGTTAATATAATAATCAGGTGTGGCTCATCCCAAGGGGCAGGTGGGGCAGACTCCTATCATATAAGGTACGCTATATTGCCAAAAGTTTTGGGACACCCCTCCAAATCATTGAATTCAGGTGTTCCAATCACTTCCATGGCCACAGGTGTATAAAATCAAGCGCCTAGGCATGCAGACTGCTTCTACAAACATTTGTGAAAGAATGGGTCGCTCTCAGGAGCTCAGTGAATTCAAGCGTGGTAGCGTGATAGGTTGCCACCTGTGCAATAAGTCCATTCGTGAAATTTCCTCACTACTAAATATTCCACGGTCAACTGTTAGTGGTATTATAACAAAGTGGAAGCAATTGGGAACAACAGCAACTCAGCCACGAAGTGGTAGGCCACGTAAAATCACAGAGCGGGTCAGCGCATGCTGAGGCGCACAGTTCGCAGAAGTCGCCAACTTTCTGCAGAGTCAGTAGAGACCTCCAAACTTCAAACAGACCTCCAAACTTCGTGTGGCCTTCAGATTAGCTCAAGAACAGTGCGTAGAGAGCTTCATGGAATGGGTTTCCATGGCCGAGCAGCTGCATCCAAGCCTTACATCACCAAGTGCAATGCAGAGCGTCAGATGCAGTGGTGTAAAGCGCCGCCACTGGACACTAGAGCAGCAGAGACGTGTTCTCTGGAGTGACGAATCACGCTTCTCTGTCTGGCAATCCGATGGATGAGTCTGGGTTTGGCGGTTGCCAGGAGAACGGTACTTGCCTGACTGCATTGTGCCAAGTGTAAAGTTTGGTGGAGGGGGGATTATGGTGTGGGGTTGTTTTTCAGGGGTTGGGCTTGGCCCCTCAGTTCCAGTGAAAGGAACTCTTAATGCTTCAGCATACCAAGATATTTTGGACAATTTCATGCTCCCAACTTTGTGAAAACAGTTTGGAGCGGGCCCCTTCCTCTTCCAACATGACTGCACACCAGTGCACAAAGCAAGGTCCATAAAGACATGGATGAGCGAGTTTGGTGTGGAGGAACTTGACTGGCCTGCACAGAGTCCTGACCTCAACCCGATAGAACACCTTTGGGATGAATTAGAGCGGAGACTGCGAGCCAGGCCTTCTCATCCAACATCAGTGCCTGACCTCACAAATGCGCTTCTAGAAGAATGGTCAAAATTCCCATAAACACACTTCTAAACCTTGTGGAAAGCCTTCACAGAAGAGTTGAAGCTGTTATAGCTGCAAAGGGTGGGCCAACTCCATATTAAACCCTACGGATTAAGAATGGGATGTCAATAAAGTTCATGTGCATGGAAAGGCAGACGTCCCAAAACTTTTGGCAATATAGTGTATATTAGCTATTTAACAGATGTCTTCATAAAGTCCTCATTTACAACTCTATACTTTTTAAATTCTGTTGAAATACTAATGAACACTTCTGAGTGACCAACAATGTTCCATTGAATTGCTCGCCTATAGATGTTGCACAATCATAGGGCAGTGTGTTCACTGCCCCATTTATCTACATAGAGATATTCTTGCACCTAGTGGTAAAAATGGGAACTGAAACAAGCGTGGAGATAGAGAGACACAGTAGTGCAAATGGGTGTGCCACATTAAACCATGCCCTAACCTGCTACAATGCATAAACATACTCTCATAATCTACATTATTAGGAACATCTGAACACCTGCATATTTATGCAGTTATTTAATCAGCCAATCATGTGGCAGCAGCACAATGCAAAAAAACATGTAGATACAGGTCAAGAGCTTCAGTTAATGTTCACATCAAACATCAGAATGGGGAAAAATGTGCTCTCTGTGACTTTAACTGTGGCATGGTTGTTGGTACCAGATGGGCTGGTTTGAGCATTTTAGAAACTGCTGATCTCATGGGATTTTCAGAAAAAACAAAAAAACATCCTGTGAGTGGAGGATCTGCAGGCTGAAATATCTTATTAATGAGAGAGATCAGAGGAAAATGGACAGACTGGTTTGAGCCGACAGGAAGTCTGTAGTAACTCACATAATCACTCTTTACAACTGTGGTGAGCAGAAAAGCATCTCAGAATGCACACATCAAACCTTGAGGTGGATGGGCTACAACAGCAGGAGACCACATTGGGTTCCACTCCTGTCAGCCAAGAACGAGAATCTGAGGTTATCATTAGCACAGACTCACCCAAACTGGACAGCTGAAGACTGGAAAAAGACTGGGTGATTTGTTTTTTAATGTTCAACTGTTCAGTTTAGTGAGTCTGTGCCCATTATAGCCTCAGATTCCTATTCTTGGCTGACAGGAGTGGAACCCTGTCACAAATACCTTTAATGACTTGAACTCACTCTGTGTAAAAGTTATCCAGTTGTAATATAAATATTAATTAATTCATGTACAATCAAATAGTAAAATAAAATGCTATAAAGTGGTAAAATTAAAAAAAAAAAAAATACACAAAGATAGAATAAAAACACTTTATTTCTTTGGCATCCGGATCCTTCACTACCTTACTGAACTGGAAACAGTATAGAAAGAAGGTGTCCTTTTTCAGAGACAGCGTAATCATCCTAAAATATATTCTTGTCCATTCGTTCATTCATTTTCTTACTGATTTTCCCGGTGGAGGCTGAGAGGGACGTCTCGCCTGCAGAGCATAATTACTACACTGGAAATGGAAAACTACTCGCAGGCAGAATGCCCTTGGGAGAATGCAGGAATTGGCCAGCTGGAGTGCAAGAGCCCATGCTGGTTCTCACTGTCCATCACAGTATTGAATACATAAAAACCATGAAAAGGATCAATCCTATGAAAGCCAGATGGGCTCACTTCCTCTCCCATTTTCAGATACACTGTCCCAAATGCATAATGATAGGTGTGCCCCAACAAACCATAACACCGTAGTACCAGAATCATGTCCTCCCTGGGTAGACACCCAGAATCACAATCACAGATCTGCCTTTGCATTATGTACATTGCTCTGTTTGCTGGTTCTATCAATCTGTCTGGTACACGTTTATGCCTTTGCATAAGTATTTTATCATAGCTAGTAGATTTAGTTGATTGTCATTTAACAGTATATACAGCTAATAATAAAGTCAACTATATTACTGTTAACAGTGCGTATATAAGCTAACTGCATAAGTAGATACCTACAATTCCAGTATAGCCATACAGCCTGGTGATTGGCTGACTAGTAGGTCTATGAGTGCTGCTGCTAGCATAGTCACTACAATGATCAGCTACCACTGATTTAGCTGAATTACTAATGCAACAACACTTGGGGAATCTGTTTCACTCCATCAGCTCGTGAATTCTCTCCTTTGGAACATTCTCACTTTCCACCGTTTTTCTGAACATCAAAGACAAGCACCAACTATGTGTTCAATGTCTATATTTTGACTGTCTCAGTAAGCAGTCTTGAATCTTGGTTCAACAAGCGTTGTACTGACTGCCCAGCGACACCAATACCGACAAGGCATTCCAACAGCCAGATTTAGACCCTAATTCCAAGTTGAATCTGACCCAAGCATTGCAACATAAACAACTTGCTAGAGTAGCAGAGTAAGAGTAGCAGAGTAAGAGTAGCAGAGTAAGCAGAGTAAGAAGCCCAGAAAGCTGTCACTATCTACACTTGGCATCATGGCATCAGACTTGGCTCAGTTAGTGATTCTAAAACTGAATCTGCACTAAAAGATTGTTGAACAGAGCCTGTCCTATAGACAAGAAAGCGTTCCTTTCTGTTCCCTGTCTGAGGAGCAAGAGAATGCTATGTCTATGACTGCAGCTGGGAGGTTTTTCTAAACTGACAATGTATAGCATCCTGCTAATGAGAACTGTATCATGTCACTGGTGGTCTCACTAGACAAAGCGCTCCATTCAGGTATGTGTGGAATATTCGCTCCAGGCAGCAGCTATATGCCCAGGACAGTGGTGTCTGTACCCAGAAGTGGTGGTCCAGATCTGGGAAAGGTTTGGCAAGGTGCAGGTAGACCCCTCTGCTGATGACTAAATAACATGGTGTCAACTGTGGTTCTCCCTGTATGTGGTGGCAATTGTAGTGTACGACAGCACCGTGGAAGGTATCTCTTAACCTTATTACAACTTCTCTGAAAAGCACAAAGAGCGTTCATCTGCCATGCTCCTCCATGAGTCTGCATGGGTTCCTTCCCTTGTGCTGGAGTCTCTTAAGGCCTCTCTTTATTAGCCAATGCAGGATGCTTATTGAAATGGGTATCCTTAAAAACTGCTGGTCACTTCAGCAAAAGAGTGGGAGAACTGCATGCCTTGAACCTTCATGCGTTGGCCAAAAGACTTTGAAGTGACATTCTGGCTAAGCCCAGAGTTTATTATTAGGTCATATCACCTAATTGATTGACCTCACACCTTGCGGAGCATTCCTTGTGATGTCCAGTATGTGCCCTACAGTAGAGAGCTTTCCTAAACTGTGTTGTTACCTCATGACCTTGTGGCATACATTATCCAGGTGATTCTGACTACTTTGGAGGTTAGCAGGGGTGAAAGAAACAACATTTGGTTTATTATAATAGCTTTGATCAAAAATTGTAGGTTCTCCCACCAGTACCTGGCATAATAGGGAGCACAACCTTTCCTAAATCCCCCCCCATCTATCAAATAGTCTTCTTGTTCAAGACTTAGACACAGTCTCAATGTTTAAGTCTACACTGAAACCCTACTGGTTTAGTCAGGCATTCTGCTGTCAGCTCCAATTTTAGATAATGGTGCAGATCTGGAGGTTTATGGATATAGAGAGTTATTGTAAAATGGGATGTTAGTGTTGTTGATCTACTTATCTAACATAATGAGTCAGGTTTCCTGATGGTGGAGTTGTAAGTCTCTGATGTACATGGTCTCCCTAATGCTTGTACTACCTACTGACGCTCCCTTTTCTTTTTGCTGCGATAGCAAGATCGGCCTGAACTCCTGATTGCACTGTGATCACCATATGCACCCTTTTAATGTACCTATTAATCTGTTCCTTCTGTTTACATGTACTACTCCTGCCCATTGTGATGCCACTGCAAAATTCTGGTAAATGTCTGATGTGATTCTTCCAGACCCGTCTAATACCTGCTATGGGTTTTTATCAAACTCTGGACTAAGACAGCACTGCTTCTGTTCCTTCTGTGTCTTCATCTTGGAGTTATTTGAGCTTCTGATTTACCTTCCTGTTGCCATGTATAATTATATCTGGAAACATCATACCCTAGACACTAGCACTGCTCTCCTTCTGCAATCACCTGGACACTGTGGATATCCATGAACCGCTGCTAATAAGCTGTCATATTCACGATATGCTCAAATGTACAGTAACATCCAATATATTTTGACATATTTTTTGCCTTTTCACTCTATCAGTTTATTTACCCAAATCCCACTATCCAGGGTTTCCAGGGTCACATGGGTGGTACTCTGGCTTGTTCATTAGGACTCTATAGGACATAAACCTAGATCTAAAGATGATTTATAACAATGTCTATTGTTTAAACCGCTATACACATTTAAAGAAAATACAATGCACATGCATTCACACACACCTAGGGGCAATTTAGAGCCAATCGTTCCTACTGTCATGTTTTTGGGCATGGAAGGAAACCCACACAAACACAAGGAGAACATGCAAAACTCCTTAAAGACAGTAAATAGAACTCAGGATAGAACCAGGGACCCTGGAACTGTGAGGCTGCAATTTACAAAAATACATATTTTATTGTTGTAAATGCATAGCCTATTTTGTCACAGTTCTCAAGAATCAACAGTGGAACAAATGCTTTAGTGGAAGGTGTAATAGCCACCATCAACCATGAAGGTGAGAGGAATCCCTCATCTGGCTTTTAGGGACTTCCCACTCTGGGCCACCATAATATTGGACTGCCCACCAGAGCACTAGGTTCCAGGGAGGCAGTGCTTAATAGGACACTACCCCAGGTTTCTTCTCCAGGCTCTCTTATACCTTGTGCATGAGGTGACCGGTTCAGTGCCGGGATGGAGGGTAATCATCCTTATGGAAATCTATGAAAGGGAGAGAAATTGAGAAAGGGAGACTCACTGCGTGGTAGCTAGCTTTGACAAGCTGCCTCTTTCAGCAGAGAGCAGACAGGCAGACAAAGAGTTGATCGCCCTCCAGCCATGAAACCAACTCCGCCTCAGCAACGCGTGTATTTGCTATTGTTATGGTGGCTGCCCACGTGCTCATGTCGTTGCTGGCCGTGGTGCTGAAGTTACATTCATGCCTTTCTGGAGGTGGTGATGGGGGCCTGGCATCACACAATAAATCAAGTACCATTCATATGTGAAGGCAGGTGTTTGTATTTCTTTTGTTTACCAACAACCAACGAACCTGCAAAGCTAACTGGCTCACAGTCCATTAACCAAGGCATTGTCACATTCTCCACCAGTGTGATTGTGATGAAGTTGGAGGCACCCTAACCCTAATACTGTGACGTGCAATGACGACTGGTTGCAGGCTCCTACTCCTCAAAGGCCTGTGCTTTTTAGCAGAAGGGAAAATCATAGCCAACCCCTCACACCTTTTCCTTCACTCTTGTTTTCACCGCTTCTCTTTCAGCAAAAAAGTGAGGGCAGACTGTAATTAATCACATAAACAGCTTCTTCCCCCATGGCTTGAGTCTTACAAATACTTCACATCTCACACTTTTGACATCAATTACACAGTGTCATTTAACCATACCTGTGAGGCATGTACAGTTAATAGAAAGATTTAGATTCTGTTTTAAAATGCTTATTCTGCCAAATCTTGTGTTACAACTTTTTCTTATAGAAGAGTTGGAATGCTGAGACAGAAGTGTCTGTGTTGTGTCTTGGCTGCTTCTTCCAAGTAGTTCAGAGGTGGACTGTCTACAATGCCACCAAATTAACAGATGATCAAAATGTTTGTGTATTGTTAAGGGCAACAGTATAGTCCATTATTAGACCAATTAACACCCTGGAAGAAGCAGGAATTGAAGTTGTGTCTCAAAGCCATATAATGGCTCTTAATCACTATACTAAGGTCTGTCTTATATGCTCATGCACAAACGCCTAGCTCAGCACACACTGCTGTTTTGTACCATGTGAGAAGGTGTGTATTTGAGAGTTTGATGGCTACGTACATGGTGTGTGTACACGTGTGACTGTGTCTGGGTAAAAGTGCACTCACTCTCCCTCAGACTGTACCACTCAGAGTGGGAATGCTGAGACAGACGCACAGTTTATTTTTGGGTCAGTGACAGTGTGTCAATGGCCGCAGATGCTTCGCAAAGGAAGGCTCTGAGATACCAACAGACCCTGGTTTGTCCCAAATTCTCTCACTCTCTTTGCTCATTCTCCCTCTTTTTTATCCTCTTACACTTTAACCAGCCTCTGTTACATTTGCTGTGTGGTTTACTGTCTTGTACTGACATTCTTTGCTGTATCGTGGTTTGTTCTTTTTCACTCTTTTGAAATCATGGTTTGACGTTACATAAATAATTTCTGCATGACATGACACATTTCTTTAGCTGCAGTGAGACCTTGACTAAGCCAATGTCAGAAGCTTAGCACTGATTTTATCAACAGGTGACTGTGCTTAGTATATCTTTATGGTAGCGCTATGTGCTGTTCCTGAGTTCTCTGTTTATCGTTCATCTAAATTGGTCTGTGAGCAGCCCCATTGCTTACTTACCTTTCCATTCAACTGTCATAATCTCACATTTATGTGTTTTAAATGTTGTTCTATCTAGCTGCTAAATGCTTGAGTTCACACCCGTGTGTTACTTTATATGCACAGACAAATATAAACATACACTGTTGTGTGAAGGGTAAACCCGATCACCCAGTCACAAGGGTTATGAACTTGGCTCTGAGTATTCCCGAACATCTGGGACTGTTTTCATGAGAGAGAGTGAGAGAGAGAGAGAGAGAGAGAGAGAGAGCTTGAAGTAACAGGGTATTATCTGCAATAGTATGAGTTCGCCATGCTGGTCCTTTGTGAATTGCCCACTCATTTACCATTGTGCAACAGTGTGCGTGTGTTCATGTGTGTGTGTGTGTGTTCGCGTGTGTTTGGAAACTATTCAACTGATCATCGTCCTATAGCACAGCTTCAAAGATTTGCTTGTGTTTTCATAATGTTTAAGGGTTGCTGTTAAGGATGACAACCTAGTGTTTATCACCCTGGAGGCAGAGGTAAACTCAGATGTGTTGCCTTATTATACATGTGAGATTCCTTGTGCTGTTTAACATTTACCAAGAGTTATTGTAAAGGGTGTCAGCATAGCAAATCTGTGGCAGGTGCTTTAGCCAAGGGCGATAGGCAGTAGCTTGCAGTAGGCGGGCATGTTGGAATACACGGACAAACATGATCATCACCATGGTGAACAGCATCAGAGGAATGTCTATTTTAGAGAACTTTTTTTTTTTAGAAATTACATTTGACTTTACATAATATCATGTGATGACAACTTATGTGTCTGGCTGTCCATGTAGTAGATATCCATGTACTAGAGTATCCAGTCCATCCTGCGTATTTTCACAGACTGTCATAAATACCAGATCCAGATACTTTGTGTGATGGCATGGGTAAGGTCATATAACATTAACACCTTGCTTAACTTTGGAAATAACAAACATACATTTTAGTCATTTTATACATTTCAGTCAGATAGTTAGAGAATGAAAATGAAAGGAATGAATCAATTAAGACTAACAATATATAAAGAAGCACACCATATAATAACGAATAAAGGAAAGTTACAGAGAGAAAGGTGGGGAAATGAATGTTGGCTCGCTCAGTTTAAAAATAGCCTGTCGGGTTGTGTTACAGAAAGAGAGGGAAAAGGGTTAGCTCCAGTCCAATGAGGGGTGGGGTGGGGGGGTGTTAAAGGGATTGTCCATATGGAGGTATGGGGCAGATCAGAGAAGGAGAAAGAGGAGGGGCGAAATATAGAGAAGACAGGGATTATATGTACTGTGGGAACGGCAAAAGTACCAGGATAGACTAAAGGAATGGAGCCAGACAAATGTGTAATGAGGGAGGGAGATACTTGCAAAATCCATCAGCAGCCCAATTACAATTCAAGAGAAGCACTTAATCATTTTAACCCAACGAATGGTTATACATACACAAGTAATCTTATGTATATTCAAGGCATGACTACATCTGCCAGCAAAATTTCTTACTGATCAGCAATAAGAATTTGATATCTTACTTACTATTGGTTGTTATTAAATCAATATTTTATACTTTAATTTTAATTTGTTGTAAACAAAAGGTGCAAATACAACAGTATTTATTAAGGAAACGCCATTATTCTACGAGATTTAAAGGTGCTTTGACATTGTACTGTATGTGTCACTATGGTGATGTACACACAGTAGTTAGCTTTATCTTATGAAATCAGCCACGTAATGTGAACATATTCACCACTGATACTGCTAACAACAAATTAGTGAGGCAGCACCATGTGAGGCCAGAGACTACACTGACACAGACACATCTGAATTGTTTACGCTAGATCATTGTGTTAGTGATATGGAGTACGATAAAAAAAAAAAAAAATTCAGATTTTATATTTTAAAACAACATATAGAGGGTGCTAAGATCAATGCTATTGGCCTACTAGGTCTGAAGACACTAATTTAGAAGTCACTAATCCACACAAATTGCTATGCTAGTACATCAATTTGATGTATATATTGATTTGTCAGATAAATAAAATTAATTAAAATAAAAATAATTTCTGAAATTCTATTATTCCCCATTTGAAGACTTTAACATAGTCTTGTTCTTTTTTCTGGGCTAATGATGTGTGTGATATTTTATACATTGTGTATATACAATATAGTATGATTTAGGTTTACAACTTGCCAGCGCTATGGATGTGTGTGGAGTGTCTAGGAAAAAATTGCATTTTTTAATAAAATACTACTAATGACTAATGGAGCGTTAAATTCACCCCACAGTAACTGGGTGAACTTTTAGTCTATTATGATCTGCCATGCCTACTTCAATCAACAGCCTTCCAGTTGGATGTTTAGGTCTCAGACACAGTCTTTAAGTCTAGGTTGAAATGCTATTTGTTTAGACAGACATTTTGATGCAACTGAAATAAATAAGCTATTTAAACTTTCAGCATAGTGTGTATAAAATTTGCAGTAACTTATACCACTTATACACTATATGACCAAAAGTATGTGGACACCTGACCATCACACCCATATGTGGTTCTTCTCCAAACTGTTGCTGCCAAGTTTGAAGCACACAATTAGATAGAATGTCTTTGTATGCTGAAGTATTAAGAATTTCCCTTCACTGGAACTAAGAGGCCCAAACCTGTTCCAGCATGACGATGCCCCTGTGCACAAAGCGAGCTCCATGAAGACATGGTGTGTGAAGGTTGGAGTGGAAGAACTCGAGTTTCCTGCACAGAGCCCTGACCTCAACCCCACTGAACACCTTTGGGATGAACTGGAACACCAACTGCACCCCAGACCTCCTCACCAACATCAGCGCCTGACCTCACTAATGCTCTTGTAGCTGAATGAACACATCCACACAGCCACGCTCCAACATCTAGTGGAAAGCCTTCCCCGAAGAGTGGAGCTTATTATAACAGCAAAGAGAGGAATAAATCTGGAATGAGATGTTCAACAAGCACATGGGTGTGATAGTCAGGGGTGCACAAACTTTTGGCACTATGGTGTATGATTTGAGGCTTAACTACATGATCAAGCAAGGTTTACATTAGTGAGTCTCCTTACATGTAATGGATTTTCATGAATACAACATTTCTTGTGTAAATGCTCCAGTGAATGATTTATGAATAAATGTGTTCGTATCAGCTTGATAAATGAGGCATACTATTTCTTCCTTATGTCACATCAGAGTTTTCTTTACCACTCTCACCTCCAGCTTGATCATTACAGATGCATATTTCTGTAAAGCTGCTTTCTGATAGTGTCTATTTTTAGACATCTACAATGAATATACAAATATACTAATAAATTGAATTGGAGATTTCTCATTAATTATCAGAAAATATGTATATGACAAATGTATAATGGGTTATGCGATTCAGAAAGCTATATTGTCTAGTATAATATGAGAGATGTTTGCATTGACATGGATCAAAGAAACCTACCTTTTTTCAAAATGAACAGAAAAAGATGAAATACTGTAGTGGATAAACAGACATAAATAATGAGCAAGGTTTCAAAAATATGGTTAAAGAAAAGACCCCTATTTTTTTCAAAATGGCACTGCTACTATAACAGAGCTCATTCTGACGAATCAGTTGTGCTGTGATTCTTTATTTCCTTCATTCTTTACTCGTAATAGTAATACTAGTCAAGATATATTTTTTTAACTGTTTAGTCAGGGAGACTTTATAGTGGTGGACTTATGGGAGTAATTAAGATGTGTGATGAGAGTGAGGGAGGTCTGATAAAGAATAGCTGGTGTGGTGGGATTCTCAAAGGAAGTATCATGTCAATTATAATATTTTAGTGTTTTTCCTGCCTAGCTGTATGGGGAGTACAGGGAACAGCCCGGAGGGTCCTGTCAACGAGAGGCTGGTCGCCTCCTGACAGAGAATCGGGCGAAGAGACAGTATCGTCATGGACAACAGCAGCATGGTCTTCACGGACACCATCGGCACAGTCACAGCCGACACCACGTGGAACCGGACACAGGACATGACAGAAAAGAATCAGAGAACAGGCGCACATCCTCCCTGAAGAAACAACCCTCCTACTCCAAGTGCAAAGGTGCTATTCAAAGCTTTATTTCTTCAACATGAATAATTCCTGCTGAAGACCTAGATGCCAGTTGTGTTTGCCCCATCAGAAGCTCTCAGAGGAGCATCCTGAATAGTAAAAAACAACAAAACAGTAATAGAGCAATGTCAAACCAAATAGACTGTATGGGTCTTCATATGCTGCTATAAAGAAATTTACATAGCCTGAACAGTCAAATTGCAAATTTAATTTCCATTTGGCATGCTGGAATATCCCAACAACTATCTGCGGTTGGCTAAGCACCTTTGATCCATGCTCTTGTCCATGCAGACTGTTTGGCTCGTGTACAGAGGTTCCTAGTAACTAAATTGGGAGAAGACTGGATCTTCCTAGTGCTCCTGGGTATCACCATGGCATTAGTCAGTTGGACCATGGACTATGCCAGTGCCAAGAGCCTCCAAGGTACCATAACTTTTAGAGTTAAAGAATAGCCATTCCATCTCCAGATTCATACTGTGTAGTGGAGCTCTGTTGTACACTGCGTACAGAAGTAGCTTTAATGAACAGTTGTGTCTACATTCTTGTATTAGTTAATCAAACATGTTCTAAATAACTGGGTTGCTAATCTCCTCTGCTGGTCGGGGTTGTCCATTGGTCAGAAATCATGTCTTAATTTCTTTAATTCTCTCTAACCATTCTGTTTCCTTCTCTTTCCCAATTTGTCTATGTCCTTCTCATTCTATTCTCTTCATCATTTTTCTACACCACCCAACTATTTCCAATCTCTAATGCTCAAATATGATTGGCCATCTCCCTTGTCCATTTCCACTTGCCTCATTCTTTCCTCTTCTTCTATCACTTCTCTCCTCCATTGCTGCTACTACCCCTCATACTCAGCTTATAAGTGGATGTATGGAAAGCTGAGGGGAAATGTTCCACTGCAGTACTTGGTTTGGATTGCCTATCCAATGGTCCTCATCTTGTTCGCCTCCTTCTTCTGCAATCTGGTTGCTCCACAAGCCATCGGTGTGTACTCTTTGCTGTTCCCGGAGCCATTAACATCTGTATGCCCTCTGCTTTCTTGTAGTATTTTCATTCTAACCGCTTCTACTGCGCCTTCAACTGCAACCTTTTAAATCTCTAAAATGCTGTAAACCTCTAAAAGTGTAGCATGTCACTGCATGCCGTATGCTCCCATAACTGATGTGAATTCTGATAGTCCATTTGTTGCAGTGATGGCTGGTTATGTTATTAGACGGGAGGACTAAAATCTAACATCTATCAACTGCTTGATGATGAAACTATTAGGGTTGAGCAATGCATTATATCATGAAGTGTCATCAATGATGTGGATCAAATTATTACACATACTTAAAGACAGATAGCCAGCTACATTCATTATTTCTAACTATTTCTAACTTAAAGTGTTTCAAGTCTGTACTCTTCTACTAGGTTCATACAATATTTCCTCTGAATACCCAACATGGTCAAACAGAAAGCTGTAACCCTTTCATTCATTCAAAAAAACAAAACAAAAAAAACCAAAACAAAAACCAATAAACTTAAAATTCTGTTGTCTGTTCTTTGCTTTTTTTTTGTAATTTGTACTTTGACTGGACAATGTATGCTTAGTCTATTTACTTTTACTTTCTCCTACAAAGGAATTTTGGGGGAAAAGTGTGATGAAGAAAGGAAGCAATCCATCCCGTTCACATTCATTTCACCCATGATGGTATTTCACGTGTCTCTTCAATCACCACTGGTTTTAACTGCTGGATTTCACTCTGCGCTATCACCTGACATAATTGCCAGTGATAGATTGCATGAATCTACTCTCTGGTTTAGAAAGAAATCAGCCCCAGCATCGCTTCTTCATACCATTCTGTGTATATTTTCTTATTCATTAACAGCAGATAATCTAATGTGGATGCCAAAATTAAACCTTATATTAATGTTTTTTTAATCCATGCATTTATACCAGCTGCCCCTGATTTACTATCTATTCATTACTTATACCTTCTATCATTCTTTGTGCTATATTCACTACTAAAAAGGATCCTCAGGGATCAGAAGTTCCACAAGTATGTTCTGTTTTATGCACACATGACATGGATTAGAGTAAAATCCAAATCTGATGTGCATGCCTGAGGCAGGGACTTTGTGGATGGTTGCTGGTCCATGATAAATAGTTGGAACAGCATTACCCTTGATACATTCTGTCCTATCAGTGTCACATTCTTTGCATCTTCTGCCAAGATGCAATGGAAAGATATGAGTGATATTGTTTTAATTACTTAATTCATAATCTGAAACCTCATCATTGTTTATCTTGGGTTATTCTGCCTGGTGTTATCATTTTTCTCTTTACATACATTCCTCCCCCTCCTTTCATCTTCCTCTTATTTCCTCAGGTTCTGGTATCCCTGAGATGAAAACAATCCTTAGAGGAGTTGTGTTGAAAGAGTACCTCACATTTAAAGCGTTTGCAGCAAAAGTAATTGGCCTTACTGCTGGACTAGGAAGCGGAATGCCAGTAGGCAAAGAGGTAAAGTGCTCACATATATAAACTTTGCAACTTATTGGCTGTAAATTATAGGCTGTAACATACCAATCATATTTCTGTTATTTGTTACTCAGGGTCCTTTTGTACACATAGCCAGCATTTGTGCTGCTGTGCTCAGCAGGTTTATGGCCTTTTTTTCTGGAGTCTATCAGGTAAGCAGAGGTTAATAGAAATGTCTCACTCCTTTTCATTACTGTTCAGCTTTAAATAAGTATTTATAAATGCTATAAATACATGTAGTGAGCTGAAAGAAAGATACAGGTTGGCAAGGTCTGGATTAGGTTTTACCAGAGTTTTAACAGAGATGCACTATATGGCCAAAAGTTTGCAGACACCTGACCATCAAACCCATATGTGGTTCTTCCCCAAACTGTTGCCACAAATTTTTAAGCACATAATTTTATACAATGTCCTTCTATGCTGTAGCATTACAATTTCCCTTTACTGGAACTAAGAGGCCCAAACCTGTTCCAGCATGACGATGCCCCTGTGCACAAAGCGAGCTCCATGAAGACATGGTGTGTGAAGGTAGGAGTGGAAGAACTCCAGTGTCCTGCACAGAGCCCTGACCTCAACCCCACTGAACACCTTTGGGATGAACTGGAACACCGACTGCACCCCAGACCTCCTCACCAACATCAGCGCCTGATCTCACTAATGCTCTTGTAGCTGAATGAACACAAATCCCCACAGCCTCGCTCCAACATCTAGTGGAAAGCTTCCCAGAAGAGTGGAGATTATTATGACAGGAAAGGGGAGTAAATCTGGAATGAGATGTTCAACAAGCACATATGGGTGTGATGGTTAGATGTACACAAACTTTCGGCCATATAGACTATGTTGTATTGATCATCTGTAGAAGGGCTATGTTCCAAACGTATATACCAAACCCAAAGTGCACTACAGAAATGTTGCAGTGGCTGCAGTGCAATGCTATTATGCAATTTAATAACTGGGTAATTCAATTTTCAATATAAAATAATGTGTTGGCAAGATCATATTGATATTTGAAGAGTTGCAATAAATAATTGCAATAAATGTTTTTAAAAGGTTTATTTCTATATCTATTTCTATATCCACTAAGCTTTCCTCACCCCTGTATTATCTATACACACCCCTTCTTTCCATTCCTCTGTGTCAGTAGAGCCCATACTGCTACACAGATATTCTCACAGTTGGTTGTGCTGTGGGGGTAGGCTGCTGTTTCGGCACACCACTTGGAGGTAAAATGTAACAATTACTTCATATATTTCTTATGCTTTCTCTATAACTGGTCTTTTATTCATGTACATATTTTAATAGCAGGCTATTGAACTGTAACAGATGGTGGAAAAGTACATTAGAAACACTACATATTTAATATTTATGCCTCTTAATATCTTTTTGACTTTTTATTCTTTCTCTTCATTCTTCTCTAGGAGTGCTGTTCAGCATTGAGGTTACATCAACGTTTTTTGCAGTGAGGAACTATTGGAGGGGGTACTTTGCCGCCACATTTAGTGCCTTCATATTCCGGGTGCTTTCAGTGTTCAATAAAGACGCAGGTGAAATTTATTTATTTATTTATTTTTTTGCCAGTCCTCAGATTTGAACTCATAACCTTTAAGCCATTAGTGCAAAGTGTTATCGCTGCGTGTCCAATAAGGCCATAAATATTATTCACACATAAAGTAGGTGACCACGGAATACGTAGTGTATCCAGTTGCAATATACTCTAGCCCATTTTATGCAGCACCTATATTTTAATCTATTTCCATTTAGCCTTGTAAAATGCAGTGCAGTGCAAAAATCTCTTATTCTTGTTATATTATTTCTCCAAACCCCCATCCTCCTTCTGTCTTCCAGTCACCATCACTGCTCTGTTCCGCACCAAGTTCCGCATGGACTTTCCCTTTGACCTGCAGGAGCTGCCAGCATTCGCCATCATTGGGTGAGAGCGTGGGGCAAGAGCGTGCCGTTCGTGGTGAGGGCACAATCCTGGAGCTATATTTGCTGTACCGCAACCCTCGCAATGCCACAGAACTATTTCGAAAGCACACAACATGATTTGATGCACCATAACATCCCAGTTTTGGTCATCTGAAAACTCAGTTCCACTGTACACATCTGCAGGCTTCTAAAGCTCATTTTTAAAATTGATGCACAGCAGTGAGAAAATTACTGATATTAACACATTTTGCCTTGCATGTCAGTTGATTCATGGTGTGGCATTAACACTGCTGTACTGGGAACAATACTTATCTGACTTCTTTAAAAAAAAATGGAGACAATTAAAATAATTCAAACATCAGTTAAATTACCTTTTGAAAATATTTTTTAAAAGTAACTTTGTGGCATTTTGAAAATCTGAAAATCGTAGGAACGGGTGCTATAAGTTTGAAGGAATAATTCATTTCAGTAGGTGCTTGTTCTTGGGCTTGTGGTACAGTAGATCAAATTTGATCTAATGTTTGTTTCTGTTGCTCTGCTACACAGCATTTTTTGTGGGTTTCTTGGAGCTTTCTTTGTCTACTTGAACCGGCAGGTTGTCCTCTTCATGAGAAGACCCAACTCCTTTACACGGTTTCTTACCAAACAGTAAGACAGAGATAGAAATAGAGGGAACATAGAGCATGTATACTTAGACAATACTTTTCAGCTTTGAGATTTTAGAGAAACATTTTCCAAATTGAAGTGAAGTGGCTGGCCATTCTTTGTCAAAAAATGTTGATTTTAAAACACTTTCACTCCTATACAGTACAAGGCCACACTGATCAGACCCAAATAAAGCACTGTGTACTTTATCTAGTGACTAATTATCCAGTGACTTAGTTTTCCTATATTGGTTGATTTGCAGTTAGCTGACTAGCCTCAACAACTTATTTACAGTGTTTACAATGAAACTACTTTTTTTCCCCGCACAGCCGACTAATTTACCCAAGTGTTGTGACTTTTGTAATCGCAACGCTGACATTCCCTCCAGGATTTGGACAGTTCATGGCAGGAGAGGTTAGACAAAGACAAATTCTTTTTATGTCTGAATTCACTTGGTGTTTTTAGCTGACAGAATCGCAGTCTTTTAATTGTATATTAATAATATTTTAATACAGCTAATGCCCAGAGAGGCTATAAACTCTCTGTTTGATAACTTCACCTGGACCAAAATATGGGGTGCTCCTGCTCCACCTGGTCTGGGACGATCTACTGCCTGGCTTCATCCGGATGTCAATATATTTATCATACTACTTCTCTTCTTCATCATGAAGGTAAAGTTCTTTCTATATTTATTTTACTTTAACATTTTGTTCATCATAGCTTAACATTTTTTGTCTTTGTTTAACTTCTATAATAAAAGCATAACATGGCTTGCCTTGACAGACACAGTCCTGTGCTGAGAGATCAAGTATAGGATCTTTGGCCCGAAGCAGACATCATGCTTCAGGAGAATAGCTATTGCCCATCATAGATGATTGGCAGCAACCACAGTTATCTAGATCACTTCTGCCACATCATTTCTGGTGTATGTTGCAGCATTTTTAAAATTCTGATTTATTATTTATTTAAAATGTTTTGAACTATTGTTATTTCATCATTTATCAAAAACCTTACTCTGTATTACTTATTTTTCACCAATACGTTTGACAATGTGACATGGGTATGAGCCAGAGGCAAAGCTTGAACAAACACACTCACAGTTTCCTAGCTAAACCTAAAAAGTGGTTTTTAGATAAATGAGGGTGAGGAATACAGGCTGCAGATGAGAACTCATCTTATGCTGAATGCACACTACATGATTTTAGCTCAGATTTCCCTGTCACAGACTAATGCTGGGGATTTGTCACCCGCTCAGTGACAAATCGCTGTGTGCCCTCGATGGTGACAGTTTGTCTAGTGTGAGTGGTTCAGCAATGCTATTTTCTCAGTCTGCAAGCTGTCGCAGATGCTGTCTGCAATGAATCTTGTAGTGTGAGCATCTCTATGACAAATACAAAGAACATCGATAAGCTAAAGCCAATGAGAGTTAGAAAACAAACTATTGTGCACACAGTAATGCTTCTATGAGCAATTATTTGGCATTTGAAAACAAACATCACATGATTCATGGTGACACACAGTATAAAATTAGCTATATTTATTTGCACTATACCTACAGTTCTCTTTGCAGAATCCTTTTTCCACATCCATCTATCCTTCCATCCATTCTCTGTACTGCTTATCCTACACAGGGTCATGGGGGAGCCTGAAGCCTATCCCAGGGGACTCGGGGCACAAGGTGGGGGACACTTTGGACGGGGTGCCAACCCATCACAGGGCACAATCGCACACACATTCACGTACAACGGATAATTTGGAAATGTCACTCAACCTGCAACGCATGGCTTTGGACTGGGGGATGAAACCGGAGTACCCGGAGGAAACCCCCGCAGCACGGAGAGAACACGCAAACTCCATGAACATAGGGCAGGGGCAGGATCCCCAACCCTGGAAGCTCTTGTGCTTATTTTTGTAAGAATGTTTGATTTGGGATCAGGCACGCTTTGTCAGCAATCTCTCCAGGTGAAAGATTGTGTATTGTGTGATCCTGGTCAGTGTGATCATCTGGATCTCCCTTGGTGGGTTTTTCTGTAAACGTCCCCATCCCACTCTGTCAGACAAACTAATGGCCTGTAGTTACATATTGCTAGTATGTTTGTGTATTTTTTCCCCATACATTAACACGTGCTGCTCTCATTTAGCTGTTCTAAGTTAGCTGGTTCAAATAATATACAGCTTTTGTATCAAATGACTAAGAAGCCATGCAGCCAGACAAACAATGACTATGTGTGTGCTGCTTTGGCATTGACAACATTAAGGAAGTAACTTTAACCCCTGCTCTGACTGTGTGGCAGTGCCGAAGCCTGCATATTGTCTGGCAGATTTAGAGTCGAATCTGAGCCAACCTCAGGCTAAATAACTTGCTAGTTGCAAACTACTATGTCCAGCAGAGTAAGGAGCCCAGAAAACTGTCTGAGGCACTCTCTAGACCAGGGATGTTCAGTCTTATCCAGAAAAGGGACGATATGGGTGCACATTTTCTTTGCAACCAAGCAGAAGATACATTTGATAGTCTGTTGAAAACCAAGCTCAACTGATTAAACAGGTGGAATCAAGTATGGCTCCTGCTTGATTGAAATGAAAATATGCATCCACACTGGTCTTTTGCAGATAAGATTGGACACCCCTGCTCTAGACAAAGGGACAACTTGGTGTCTGACATGGCTCAGCTAAATCAATTATCCAAGAAATGAAGCTGTGCAAACTGTAAGCTCATGCCTTTCAACAGAGCCCTGCTTATAGCCCAAGGACCAGTCTTCTTTGTCATAAGAATGCAAGGATGCTATATAATACTGTATGGCTGTTTTTCCAAGCTGATAGCAAACAAAATGGTGGAACTGCAGTATTCAACTGTGGCTTCAGTAGCATCCAGAAATGGCATCGGTCCAAATAGAATTGCATTGTGACATTAGCCCAAAGCATTGAATGCATTCTTTCATACAGTGCCAGTCATGAGGGAATTTGTTGTGCCACAGTGCAAAGACTGACAGAGAATTGCTATTCTTGTGAGATCTTATAATATTGCCTCATGAAAGGGACACAAGCACCATTATTTTACTATTTTACCGCTTGTATAGGAGCAGTCTACAGATGGTGATCCCTCTGTGGGGGAGCTGGTTGTGGCCTCTCTCCTAGCAGTGGGATGCCTGGGCCAGGACATGGGGGGCTCTCTGTCAATCTGGTTTATGCATGACAGCAGGTGTGGTTGGACACAGTCTACATTGCCAGACACATTGCTGGACACGTGCCTGGGTCATTTTTTGGCCTGCTGCTGCTGCCCAACAACTCACTGTCAACTGTGGTTCTGCCTGCATGTGTTGCAGCCATTGAAGCATGCCACACCACAATGGATTGTGTCTCACTGAGGCTCATAAACCTATTACAATCTTTCTGAAAGGAGCAAGCTGCTTCTGCCCACCACATTCCCCCAAGAGTCCAGAGTGGAATCTCCCCTTAAGACCTCTCCTCATGAACAGCAATGAGTGTGTTTAATACTGCTTTTTTGCAATCATCCCAGCAAAAAGAGTAATGCCTTGGTGGCCAGCTAACTTGGGGGTGACTTTGTGGCTAAGCACAATCCACCGACAGTCCTAAGGTGTTTCGGTTCCTTGTCTTGGTTAGGACGGGTGAAATAAAACGTTAGTTACATGTGAAACTGTAGTCCTAAGAACACCAGACAAACGCCAGGGTTCCGTATCATTTGGAACCAGCCCTGATCCAGCCTGAAGGTTACAAATTGCAAATACTGCATCATACTGTACACCCCTCTGAGATTTGGTTGGAAGGTCTTGGCATGTGTGTGTACACACAAAAGAAGCCATCCAGGTTATATTCACTGCCCTAAAACAAGTGATAGAATCGAATTAGTAAAACAGGTGTCCTTGTTTCCTGAAGATTAGAAAATTTAAATAAAATGTCCACTTTCTAAAACTATATTCAAAATGCACTGCACCTCACAGAGTTTATCTTCATACAATAGATACCATGAATGCATTATTAGGAAGCTAACATAATATAATACAGGTACCAAAGTGTTTGTTATTG
This sequence comes from Pangasius djambal, assembly GCA_022985145.1. Lineage (NCBI taxonomy): Eukaryota > Metazoa > Chordata > Actinopteri > Siluriformes > Pangasiidae > Pangasius > Pangasius djambal. Next base: position 11,780,393 of record CM041003.1, read on the forward strand.
TTACTCATTTGCTTTCGGACAAAGACAAACCATTCACCGTCTTTCTGGCTATACTCTCTGCAAGCTAGAACTGTTATGGTTATATCTGTTCTTGTCTCCAGGACAACATACAATGTGTAGACACATTCCACCATCCACTAGATAAATGTTTGAGTCTGTTGGAGACTTCTTATATGCTTTGGTCTTTGTCAGGTGAGGTATTATTTTGCAAAATGTTAACAATAAACTTTGTCCATTTCAAAAGCTGGAAAGCTGGTTGTAAAGGTGAAAACCCTGGATTTTTTTTTTGTTGGAAATACTAGAAATGCCCCTGCTTCAAATAAAACAGATCAGTCAACAAAAAATAGTTCCCAAAGAAGCCACAGCTTAATAGAGTGTTGCGTGTTGCCATGCAATGCACAGGCTGACTGACAGTCTGTAGTTAAATGTAGCAATGGTTTTAGTGTCACTATTGCTAGAATTAGATTTTATTTGGCCAACACACAAGTGGAGTGATACATATAATGAAACGTACCTGTGCTGTTATACTTAATATCAGCACTCTTGGAACACTGCTTATTCAATTCAATTCAATTTTATTTGTATAGCGCTTTTAACAGTGGACATTGTCACAAAGCAGCTTTACAGAAATAAATATATTCAAATTAAATTAAGTCAAAATAAATTGCAAATGTGTGAATTTATCCCTAATGAGCAAGCCAGGGGCGAAGGTGGCAAGGAAGAACTCCCTGAGACGCTATGAGGTATAAGGAAGAAACCTTGAGAGGAACCAGACTCAAAAGGGAACTCATCCTCATCTGAGTGACACCGGATAGTGCAATTATAAATAAATCCCTTCTATAACTGTGTACTACATGGACAAATAGTGCAAATTGTGCAACCAGTAAATTCATTACAGTTTTCATATGAAGTCTGATTTGTTGAACCTATCCACTGTCCACTGATGGAGTCCTGAGTGCAAAACTGCTTGTGCAGCCCCAAAAACACTACAGCAATCGCAGTACCAAGCCATCACAGTACAGCTCCCCATATGAGAAGGGGTCCAGATCACCGATATCTCAGGAGTAGCATGTGTGGCTCGAGAGATAGAGAGATGGAGAGAGGAAGAGAGAGGGAGAGAGCGAGAGAGATTATTAGGTACCCTTATTGTTCCATAATGGTTAAGGACAATGTACTTTGCGTGCAGAGCGCAAGGAGGGACTCCAGCAAGACTAGCTAAGACAGCATAACTAAAAGGGAGAGCCAGAAGGTAACACAGACATGAGGGTGCCCTGGGACATAAAGCAGCCAGCCACTCCACCATCAACAAACTTGATTGAACGCGTGAGAGTCAAAATGCTTAACTAAACAAATATGTTTTCAGCCTAGACTTAAACACTGAGACTGTGTCTGAGCCCCAAACACTAATTGGAAGGCTGTTCCATAACTGTGGGACTTTGTAAGAGAAAGCTGTACCTCCTGCTATAGCCTTCACTATTCAGGGTACCAACAAATAGCCTGCATCTTTTGATCAAAGTATGCATGGCAGATCCCAATCCAATACACTATATTACCAAAAGTATTCGGTCACCTGCCTTGACTCACATATGAACTTAAGTGCCATCCCATTCCTAACCCATAGGGTTCAATATGATGTCGGTCCACCTTTTGCAGCTATTACAGCTTCAACTCTTCTGGGAAGGCTTTCCACAAGGTTGAGGAGTGTGTTTATAGGAATTTTTGACCATTCTTCCAAAA
>CM041003.1:11791357-11805725 GCA_022985145.1 Pangasius djambal
GCACTTTGCTGAAAATGGCTGTAATTCCTAAATGATAAATGCCATATTTTTGTGGAACCTCTTAAAATAAAGCTGAAAGTCTACACTTCAATTACATCCTGACTGTTTTATTTCAAATCCATTGTGGTGGTGTATAAAGGCAAAATCACACAAACTCTGTCATTGTCCAAATACTTCCGGACCTGACTGTATATTCTAAATTGTAGTACATTTCTTCAAAATTAAGATTAAAAAAATAATTTCCCCTTGGGATCAATAAAGTGTTATCTCTTATCTTAATTTCAGAACTAATCTTTATGCATATGTATGTTAATGCAAATCAACCAGTAAATGAACTTGGTATGGAATTTTTTTTGTTTTGAGTAACTTATTTACCCAAATAATAATTTCCTGTCGAATGACTGACTAAATTTGATTTACCTACAGTATATTCTTTAGTTATAAGGGTTTAAAACAGGCTGGTGTTGGCCTAGTAAATACATTATGTCAAACTCAAGGCCTGTTAGACAGTTAGTCTCTTGCTAATTGTTTTTGTGGCAAGACATTTCAATAAGTTTATTTATTGAAAAAAAATTTTTAGTGCATGACAACTTCATGGATCGAGAGATGAATGTAGCCAGACCAAAATATCTAAATGTCTAAAATATAACTTGGACCCAGCCTATTAAAAGGTTTAAAAAAAAATAAAAGTATCATGAATTACAAAATAAACTGCTAACCAATGCAGTCCTGATAAAATATGAGTAATATACTCCTCCGCATGCTACTTTACATCAGATACTTCTTGAGTTCCTGACTTTACATGAAGATGGTTTATGGTGACCACTGACTTTGTTTTTTCACACAGACTCATACATTGTTCTCCTTACTGGGCCTCAGTCATGCCTATGTAACCAGCATAGGCAAGTTAGTAGGAGTTGTAGCACTGAAGGAGGTAGATAAATGTGTATACTACATGAATGCATGTGTACACACTTCAAGCTATGTATATTATTCAAAATACATATCCATATATTCAAATTCTTTTTTTACTCTTGTGTCAGCTTCAGAAAGCCATCGAGGGCTCAACACGCAGTGGTGTCCGCTTGCGTCCCCCACTGGCCAGTTTCCGTGACACCATTCGTAAGTACTCCAAGCCGTCCCAGGCCTCCTCAGCCTCAATTTCCCCAATGTCTTCCTCCGCCCCCGACTCCTACCATCATTCATCCCAAGTGGTCCCCCCAGTTCCCCTGGCCCCTGTCCAACAGCAAGAGGAGGCAGAAGTGTGGATTGAAGGCGAAAAGCAAGAGATAGTGGTAAACACCAGCAGCTCCATATCAGGAAGCAGCAGCCCTAAGATAGGAAGTAGTATCAGCAAAGCAGGAAGTCCCAATGGAAGCCCATCTCAAACTCCTTCCTCTCATCCCACTCGATCACTCTCACCCCTGAGACCTGCCCCTGAGGAGAAAAGAGAGGGTGATCAAGAAAGTGATGATGAGGAACCCCTTTAAGAGCTGTGTTTATAATCTGATTATTTTCCCTTTATTTTAATTTTATATGTTATATTTTTGTGTTTTTATGCTCTCTCATGCGATATTGCCTTTGGATTTTAGCTAGTCATAACCCTATGTGTCTGTGGAAAACTGCTGAAAGTAGTTGTCATTAAGCAGTGTAATTACTTGGTTAGCCAGAGCTGATTTTCTGTTTTCCATTTTGAATGTTTCTTTTTTTTTTTTTTTTTTTTTTTTTTTTTTTTTTTTTTTTTTTTTTTTTTTTTTTTTTTTTTTTAGAAGTCACTTTTATAAGATAATAATTTATAGGCCTCTATAAATCCACTCCACTGTATCAAATTAACATAACGGCATAGCATTTGAGTAAAAAAAGAAACTCAAAAGCATTTGGTGCAGATATCAAATGGACAGTACTTATAGTAACTCTGTGGTACATAGCAATGTCCTTTTAGCTCCACATGGAATGGTGTCCACTTGTGTCCCCCTCTGGCCAGTTTCTATGACACCATCCATAATCACCAAGCCAGCTCAGGCCTCCTCTGCCCCATTTTTACCCATGACCTCCACTTCTACCATAGAACCAGTGTTTCCCTAAGTATTCTGCTGCAGTGGACTTATCTCGTAAGTGGTAATTCGCAGGCCATCATTTTCAACATCGGTGCAGTCAACATATGAAGTGGAAAAAAACATGGACGCCTCCTGTTCATCTTTTATTAGGAACAAGCTAGCTGTGTTGAGTGATGTATATTTACCTCCTCAAACAGCGATCTGTACAATCAGTGTGTAGATTTAACAAGCAAATATGTCTGTATGTTGATTGATCTAAAGCAAATGCTTGTATCTACAGTATAACTCATTTAAAGGTAAGAAGTGCTACTCTGTTTACTTCAGATACTGTGTGCAGCCATGTTGATTTGACCTCAATCAGTAAACTGGGACGGATCTTGTAGTTGAGAAGACTACCCCAAGTTGATGAGTAGGAATTTCAAGTTGAGGGGAGTTTTCTATGGCTTTTCCTGGCTGGAGGTTGGGAATTACAAGTTGTGACCTTAAATCAGCATTCTTTCAACCCTGCTCGCTGACCCTTAAGAGATCTTTGTTGTAATGTAGCTAGCAGATGGTGTGGTATTAACTTTTTTTTAGTGTTGTGTGGTTTATTTTTCAATTTTAAAACTTTATCTTAAACTTGCAGTGCGCTTAACTATTTCAGCTGCAGACCATGAATTTTACATATACACTGTATGGCCAAAAGTATGTGCACCCCCTGACCATCACACCCAAATGTGTTTCTTCCCCAAACCGTTGCCACAAAGTTGGAAGCACACAATTGTATAGAATGTCTTTGTATGTTGTAGCATTACAGTTTCCCTTCACCGGAACTAAGAGTCCCAAACCTGTTCCAGCATGACGACGCCCCTGTGCTCCATGAAGACATGGTTTGCCAAGAACCCAAGTGTCCTGCACAGAGCCCTGACCTCAACCCCACTGAACACCTTTGGGATGAACTGGAACACCGACTGCACCCCAGACCTCCTCACCAACATCAGCGCCTGATCTCACTAATGCTCTTGTAGCTGAATGCCCACATCCACACTCCAAAATCTAGTGGAAAGCCTTCCCAGAAGAGTGGAGCTCATTATAACAGCAAAGGGGGAATAAATCTATAATGGGATGTTCAGCAATCACATATGAATGTGATGGTCAGGTGTGCATTAACTATTGTGCAATTCACATCCAGTATTTTTGGGTCTTTTATTTTGCAATTAGCAAATCTGTACAGAAGCACAAAAAAACCTTATTTGAATGCTTTCCTGTGCGGATATTAATGTAATTTAGGTTACTTTTAAGATGTCTAGATCATTATGTTAACAATTTTCAATTATTATCTCGCATAGCAATTTCTACTTCTCTCAGGTCACTCAAATGTCTTTAAACTAATGATTCTTACAATGGTATACACGGTCACTATGTACTATATAGGCTGATAATTTTTCTTCACTTTGTAGTACATAATGCCTGAAGGATGATTTGAAGTTGTCAGTTGGAGAAAATCACAAGCACTTAGTTTTTTTTTTTTTTCCAATTCTGATGTACATTCTTTATTTATTCTTTATCTACATCTTTATTTATTTCTCTCTTTCTCATTCAGTCTGAAAAGAACTTGTATGTTTAGCATTAGATATGCAGGTTTAGTATTAGGAAAGGTTTCGTAGGTTTATTTTCGATATTAAAAAAAGTAAAATCGATTATTAGAATGTGATGTAACAGATTCGCATTCCGATGAATTATGTATGCAGTAAATGTTTGTTGGGGGAACGAGGAAATATGCAATAAATCATGACAACTATAGTGGCATTTGCATTTGTCATATTTGGTCAATGTCAAACTTTTCTGATGTATTATGACAGTAAGTATTTGTGTTTGCGTGTGTGTGTGTGTGTGCGTGAGCGTGTGCGTGCACGTGTGCGAGCATGGATTCTTCATTTGTTGTAGCTTGACAACTTCTAATCATACAGTTCCAGTCACTCACAGTAAGGTTTTTATTTACAACACATAAAAATATACACATAGTGGATATCATGCTCCAACCTATCATAACAAGTCACTTATATCACTTGCCTTTTTAGAATGTAAGTTCTTTTTATAGGGTCATGGTTTAAACCTCCTTTTCTAAACCGAAACTAAACAAGCAATCTATCATATTTCTTTTATGTAAGGAAGTCGTAATGCATATATGACATCTCTCTATTCCCATTACAGTAATACCTTTATGAGGATAAAGCCTTTTCCCACCTTCTAGACATTTTTATTTTGTATAATACTTTAGTTATTTTAAAAAAGAAAATGTTGCTGAAGTTGCATAATGGGCTTTATCACCAAAAAAAAAACAAAAAAACACCCCTTTGTCACAGAATTATACTTTAAACACAGGGTTAACCCTGCATTAGAGAGAATTATTCTTTGTCTATTTTCCACCTAGTAAACAGCAAACTCTTCGATTAATTAGAACAAAGCCTACAATCAATTAATAGCACCTTCTTTCCTTCAATTTCATCTATTATGTCCACAGTCATCCGGTCTGTCAGGACAATAAAATAATGCACAATTTATAGTTATCAAAATTTGTCAATACTTCAGTTTGGGTTTTTTTTTTTTTTTTTTTTTCAAATGATTGAAATGATTACAGTATGAGTAAATTAGTTAACTGACTTTACTGTGCTTATTTTCTGCCTTATTTTTAGCACTACTTTATTTATTAAAAAAAAAAAAAAAAAATTCAGCTTCGCATCTGTCTGGTGGTTAAAGTATCCTTTGGTAACTTTTCCAGACAGTGTCAGCTGCCGTGTGCAAGAATGCGTTCTGTCTTTCGTTACGCCATTCTGGTCTAACAAATCACTAAACTGCAGGTTTTATATTGAGACTGGTGAGCGATGGAAGCTGTATCTGAACTTCCGGTTTTAATTGTCCAGTCAAATAGTTGTGATTATCAATATTAAGCAAAAAAAAAAAAAAAGAAGACCCATGAGTTAAAAAAAACACAGTGAAAAACTGTAGTCACCAACCAAAAGACCATACATTCTTTTATATTCATAATAGTGCATAAGTCTTATATGTATAGGTGTTGAACAGTATAGCACTGTTTTCAGTTGGGCAGTATTGTGCTTGCTTATTTAAAGAGCTTGTGTGTGTGTGTGTGTGTGTGTGTGTGTGTGTGTGTGTGTGGCTGCTGGAAGTAAAATACATTGGAGACACTTCACACAACATTATTGCCAAATGGTGAATAAACAGATAATGGTTTTGAGAATATACCTTTATACATACATGCAATCATACAGTCATACCAACATACACACACACATACATAGAAACATACATATTGTATGTACATAGAAATACATCATATTTTGTTGGTTTTTAATTTTATTACAAAAATCAATTTCAGTTATTACTATATGTATACTGGTAATTCAGTCACTTAAATATTCAGAATGCATGCACTTTCTTTTGGTTGTCTTTGTATGTTTGTATGTATTGCACTGTTTTCTTTAGTTTCTTTTAAACGTTGTCCTTCCCCTGGTCAACATAATCACACAGTTTCGTCTCTACATCTCTACTCTTATCATCTCTGTCAGTGTGTCCCTGCATTTAAAGAATGCAGTTTTATAATTATATCCTTTATCACTTTTTATGAACATATAAGTCAGTGCATCTCACTGCGGAGTCCTCCTGTTTGATTGACAAAAAAATGAGAACATACACCTTGGGTGTGGGTGGTTATACATTAGCGTAATTAGTTGATTATTTCGGTAAAGACGGTTCCATTTTTGAAACTCTTCTTTCAGTGACCCTCCTGAAAAAAGCTGTTAATTGGTCACCACGACAACCACAGCCCCTTCCTCCACTTCCTCTTCCTTCTCTTCCAGGGATTGGATGATGCAGGATGTGACCTCGAAGGCCATTTGCTCAGGCATTGGCTCTGCGTGCGACAGGGGTGGGCTCACGCAACCAGGCATCGGACCCTCTCTATGAGGCTGTGAGGTCAAAACTGGCGTCATGGACATTGCCTCAGGTTCCAATGTTAATGTGATGTCATCCTCCTTGAATAAGACCATTGAGAAAAGAAAACCACATGATAGTTATCACCATAACAGCTGCTACTCTAACTGTTGTTTCCATCTTCCATCTAAGAACACAATCTGTAATGAATAGCCATGCATCATTTCCACCCCATCACAGGTCTTTGCAAAGTTCTTCCTAAGTAATGTTTATCTCATAGCCTAGTTCCTAGTTTTCTCCATAGTCCTTATTTATAGTTTATATACAGTCTAGTGTTTGTTTCTTTTGGCCATTTTTGCTCTTTTTTGTTTATGATCAAGGATTTGCTTGCATTTACACTGTCTTCCTTTGCAGCCACTTGCCTGCTGGTTAATGGAAAACCCTGTATATACACACACTCTCCACTTTCTATCTCATTGGGCTTGACTGCACTGTTTGAACATGGCTGTGAAGAGCAAGAAGCATTTTAATTACCTTCTAATGATTACCATTAAAATTATTTGAAATGTGTCAGATTTTACACTTTGCTGTAAGCCTATTTAACTCTCTTCACCATAGTCCAAAAATGAAATTTTGATCTGTTTTGGGGCTGCCTATGTTCAGCATTGAATTTATTTGTGATGTCACACTCCACAGTAGTGGTTAAAGAAAGTAGACAAAGTTTTTCATCAATATTTCTTTTTTTTTACCTAGCCTACTAGTTTTACTATGAAAAAAGATTTAGTTGTGCTGTTCCCATCTCCCCTTTCCCATCGCCCTGCTCACCAGCAGCTAAACACAGTCACGATACTCTACACACAGAAACCCAACAGTGTCCTGACTAGCCTTATAACAGTGTTTAAAATAATTCCTTTGTTTATGCTGATTGGAAATAAGTCAGTTTCCATTCTGCCGGCAGAATGGAACGGCAATGTACTGTAGGAAAGGATTAATTTTTTCTTTTAGTTGTTTTTTTTTCTTTCTTGGCCGAAAAAGTGTCATTTTTGACAATTTATGGCTGAGATTTTTTTTTGTTGCATCCTTAATAAATATAGTTACCTGATGTTAACTACAGTGTATACTTGACTTTTATTTCACTTAATGAACTTAAAACATTTCACATTTACCTTGACAGAAAGTGAGGGTGCTGCATCAGCGCATCTTTCAAGCAGGAAAATCAGGAGATGAGAAATTACTAATGTTAGATGTGGGGAAGGAGGGCGGGGCTTCCAGGGTGTGAGTTAGAAGAGTTCAAAACACCTGCGTAACTGTCACTTAGTCTAGATTCACATGTTGATTGACTCATCTGCCATTTTTATTTTAAAAAAGACTGGATTTTTAAAGTATTTTTGAGTGATATCTCATAGCAGCGTACTCCGATGTTAAAATGAGGAATGTGTAAATGTCTGTATACCCCTGGCCAAAGTTATTTTAAGTCACTCCTCTGTAGAGCAAATACAATATGGGTTACACTGTAATATACAGACTATTAAGTTGTTTTTTTTTTAAATAAAAAAATTGCAAAGAACACACCTTGGCTTCCTCCTCCTCTTGTTGCTCAGGGATGCACTCATTTTCTGTAACAAATTCCTCGCCATATAATTCCGGCGTGCCCATTTCTGCCAAGGCTATGTTCATGTGTCCCATTATTTCCATCTGATGTGGCTCCGCTTGTGCTGCTGCCCACAAATCAGCCAGTCGTGGATGAGTGGGTGGACCCAAGCTATGAATGGTGCTATTGGGCGTAGCTTGCAAAGAATGGGAGGTGCTGTGTAGCCGATGTTCCAGTGACTGGAAGAAACGCAGTTTAAAGACAAAAAAATGTTGGCCAAATAAATTAAATACTATACCAAAAAGCTGATTATATTGTTGCAGATTTGTTGAAAACACCCTAGTGCATGTTCCCTTTAAGAGCAGTTGCTTGTACTACTGCATGATATATTTGAATTGTTCTAACCTGTTGCTGGTACTGCATGAGTTGCTGCTGCTGGTACTGCTGCATCTGCTGCAGCTGCTGTAAGTGGCTCTGCTGCTGAAGTGCAAGCTGCTGCTGGGACAGATAGTGGGTGGAGCAATCATAGCCTTCTCCAGAAGCCCCACTAGCTATGTAGGAGCCAGCAGCAGGAGAGGCCATGCCTGATAGCTCATTGCTGATTGGCTCCCAGGCATCAGAGGATGAAAGGCAGTACAGACCCTGGGAGACATAGGTGTGAGGCCACACTTCTGCAGATGAATGATGCAAAGGCTGATCTAGAGTGCAAAGAAGCAAACAGAAAAGGTAATAAAGAGAAACGAGTTCTCTGGGCATTGCATTCGGATTAAATACAAATGAGGGGCCATCCTGCTTAGCAACAATAAACAATAAATTATACATGTACGATCGTACCTTTGTTTTATAACCTCAAAAAAAAAAAAAACATTAGTTTAATTTAATATTAATTTCAGTATGTTGTCTCTCAATATCTGTGTTAACTCTGTTTCAGTCTCAGAAAAATTAATCATTTCTGCTCATCCACTCCTGCAGTTGCTTTTTTTCCCCCCACATTTCCGTGCACTAAATAAAACAAGATCTAAACCTGTCAATTTGCCTAGAAGCAGTATCAGTCAAAAACAAAGTAAACAGAATAAATTAGGACTGCAGGTATATGAAACTTCTTGACTTCTTCTCAGCCCCACACAGATTACTACTGCATGCACTGAATTGCTGGTTATATCCAGCTGATTGAATGAACTCCAAATAGGCTCATTAAACTGTGAGTGAATCTTGGTCTTGACCAAAAAGACTGCATGTATGAGGCAAGCCTGCATGCAACTGCAAATATTCATGAATGTTTAACCCTTTGCTCAGAGGGCAAAATATGGTAATTTCCTGGTTTCTTTGTTTTCTTGTTTTCTTTTTAAAAAAAAACTGATTCAGTTTACGTCTTGGTGTCCCAAAAGCACTGCACACCGATACCTACTTATTTAAATGAAAGGGCAAACATATACCAAAATATACAGTATCATGGTTTAAAAATGTTTAATTTTACTAAATAAACAAAATAACCTATGATAGAACTGTTGTTTTTAACCAGTCAGCTGTATTTTATCGTTGTCTTCTTGGAACATGATTTTTTATGGTAAAAATGATGTCCCAAATATGACTGTTCAGTTATTGAAAATTAGACTGATGAGACTATGAAATGTCTAACAATGAGATTGAGAGCGCACAAATTTCATATTTATTTAAAGATGACATGCAGCTTTTGTTTATTCTTTGCTATTCTTTGTACAAAAGCTATTTTTGCACAGTAGTCAGACTGTTGATGCTGTTGTCTACATCACTAGGGGTCCGGAACAACGAAAGCTACGAAACACTGACAGAAAAAACATTTATTTAAACATAACTTTAAAAAAAATAATAACCTAAAGGTTAGCTGATTAAAGCACTGACAAACTGAATGCAAGAAGAGCCAGTCTTGGCCATGGCCAAAAACACTTACTGGGGAAGACAATAAATCATTAAATTCACATAACTATTATATAAACACAATTAGCTTCATATACAAGCTCTAGTTATTTCTAGGCTTTCCTCATTGGTCTCACGTCGTATGTGATATGTACCTTATAGAGCATTCAGAATGCTTCTGCTCACATGGTTCATAACCTCCCAGGCGACTCCCACAACTTCCCTCTTGTGACCCCCTGATCACCCCGCCCGTCCCTGCCCCCCCAAAGTTGAACTCAGGTCTCAGCTCCTAGCTCCTCAGTGGTGGAATGAGCTTCCATCTACACTCAGAATGGCCACGTGTGGTTTCTAGATTTGAGGGGGCTAAACTGGTTCTTTAAGACCCTCCTGAAAAATCAGCAGTTAAACGATAGCATGTACTATCTAGTGCTAGAGTGGCCTAGGCAGTAACAAAATGGCAATTTCAACCTAAGTACATAAATAATATAAAATAATCTAAATTCACATTAAAGGACAATTTCAAGCCTATGTGCATAATAATGTGCTGAATAATAATACAATTAAACTTAACCTTTGCAGGGCCTTCAGAATTACCTCTTGGTTGCTTCACTGGTTAAAAGCTCTCCTCCTTCAGTCACTGACTTTTTGTGGACTACCACTGCTAGGCTGAGTCATAGTTGTGCAATGACTTTCTTTCCATTTTTTAATAATACAGGGTGTCCCAAACGTCTCCATACATAGGGGAAATTAACACTTTTTAGCAAAATGTATTCCAAAATTTATATATTTTTTTCAGAAACCCTTAAAGAATGCCTTTGACAAAAGAAGAACATACTGAAATCATTCTCATGGGAATCAGGAAGCTTTCGCAAGGTTGTTATGGACTCTAAAAGGAAACACACGCAAACGCACATCACACACGACACTGCTTCCAAACTTATTAGCAAATTCAAAAATACTGGAAGTGTTGCAGACCGACCGAGAAGTGGACATCCATGAACATCCACTGATGAAGGCACAACTGATGTGGTGCTGGCAAACACAGTCCCCATGTATGGAGAATTTTGGGACACCCTGTAGATTTAATGGTCTAATGCTCTGCAGGATGTTCAAAGTTTGGGATTTTTATTTAATAACCAAACCCTGACTGAAACCTTTCCAGAATTTTGTCCTGGAATTGATTTGTTAGCTCCTTGGTCTTCATCATGCTTACTCTTTGTATGTTCACTAACAAATTCTGGGGGCTTCCAGGAAAAGATATATTTGTAATGAGATCATCTGACACTTTAATTGCATGCAGGTCAACTCCGTTCAACATATTATGTCACTTCTGATGGACCCCCCATTTCAATTCTATGGGCTATTTTTATAGATTCATGACATAAACCAAATTAAGTCCATCTGCCAGTGTAGACACTGCCCAATGGGCAATATTTATAGCTGTGAAGTGTTCCGCCAGTCGTTGCACTGCATGGATGTGCTCCATGGCACCATTCAGTGGTGGAGACACTTATTTAGGGCCTGTCTCACAAGATGGACAGGGGCATTCAGGGGTGCTGGAATATGAATAGTCCATGTGGCTGTGCTGGTTTCGTGATTCTGAAACCTCTCCACGGCTTCTTTGGCGGCAGACCCAAAGTGCAACCTTGGCACAGAGGGTCGATTTGCACATGTCTGGCAGAGAGGATCGTAGTAACCTGGCCCCATATCCTGGCCTCCTACCACTGCTAGGAGCAAGGTGTTAATCAGCGTTCCCAAAGAGGGATCAACTTCTGTAGACTGGAACAATCTTTTCCACATGCAAGGCATTAAGCTCTCACTAGTGCATCTACATTCAGTGCTTAAGCAGCACGCGCCTGGACATAGTGCTTCATCTAGGGAGACCCGAGCTGCTTGTGATCCCTCATATTAGCTCAGGCACTGTTGCAATTGCCTTTGTCTGTCCAAAGCCTCCTATAAAGCTAGCAAGGAAGCTGAGGTAGCATGAATTCCACCAACCAGGATTTCTGGGTGTTGCTGAGGCTGGAGTTGAAATTGTCGGTTCAACTTCTAGGTCATTAAAAGCCTGGAAGAATCACTCTAATGCAGCTATAGACATAACATCTTCACTCTTCTCCTATGAGAAGCAGCGAGGATGACTAGTCATTGGACTGAGATCTGTGTTGTGCTGTCTCATCTCCTAAATCATCGATCAGCGATGTTGTTAATTTGCCTACAAAATAACTTACAACTCATTGCTTGCTGGGCTTCTTGCAATGTTTACAGTTGTTGCCAGGTATGGGTGTTTGAGACTAGTGAGCTGTTTTGGCTGTGGTATCGCAGTACACTGAATCACAGTATAAATTAGCTGTCAGCGCAGGGGATGTTCGAGCCAGACAATGGTCAATTATCATGGTCAATTCTAAGGCATAACTGGTGCCTGTCTCCAGATTTTGGGGGATTCAGACACTGGATGCTTCAGTTAACCACTCAGTGTCTAATGTCTGGAGGGAAAACTGACTCCAGCCCCAAAGCTGTCTGTTAGCAGAAATGCAGCTAACATAGCAGGTTCAGTAGTGAACAATGCATGGTATAGTGGGGGGAAAAAATAGTCAACTAATGCTAGCAGCAAGGACCCATAATTCCATTGGCCAACCAGACAGTGAGAGATGTGCACTACTCTGAGCAAATAACACTGAGAGAGAGCTCAACTTGTCAAGAGAAAGAGGGGTGAAGCAGAATGAGACGTGAGTTCATAGCACTGACCAAGTTCATAGAGATAACTAGCGAACAGCACAGTGAGCAAAAACTAATAAGGATAGCAACGCTAACATGTGAAAGTCAGCTTAAAACTAGCAGATGCCACAGAGTTCCATAGTGTTTCATTAGAAAAATGCTCGCAATATATATACAGTTTCTGAGGCTGAAGCAATGAAGGGAGGCTATCCTCCATTTTGGAGGAAAGGTTTCCCTGTAGCTGCAAAGAGGATGGCTCCATATGGTGTACATGTGAATATTCAAGAAAACACTGAATAAAACATGTTAAACAGGTGTCATTTATCACCTTCTGACCTGAGGCAGAATACGACAGCCATAAAAGGACCTTTTCTGTCAAATAATTGATTCTTCATTTAATATGATCTGAGCATTGACTGAGGTTGAGTTTCACCTCAGATTTCAGTCATGAATGCAAACATATGATATCTAACATACAGTATGTTGTAAGAATCGGGTTATAGAGTCTCACGGTTTCCTTAGGAACAAAAGTGGATATAACTCAGACGGACTCGAAGAGATAATGCTGTCCCTCTTTTATTTCAACAGGTTACTATATACTCACATAGGGTTGACAGATTATTCCGTTGTCAATGAATGAAAGATCAAATATTACACTTATAATATATAGCGGTGGTACGACACATCTGCGATCATGGCAAGGTGCACGAGAGAGAGAGAGAGAGAGAGAGAGAGAGAGAGAGCACACATGACATCATCATAAGGCGATCATTACAACGTGCTTATCATCCTTACCTCTGCTGGTAATGCTCTCCTGATTAACTTCACTGAGGTGCGCTACACTGCCCTGGTTGGAGTCAGCACAGAAGCTCTCCCCGTCCATAGAATTCCAGGCCAGCAATGTAGCCTCAGAGATTGCAAATTGCTGCATCACTCCTGTTAAAACAAAAGAAACAAAAATGGACTGTCATGGTCTATTAACGCTAATCTGAAAATTATACTCATGACAGAAATCAACAAATCAGCCATTCCACTGAAATTCCCACCTCAAATAAACGAACATTGTCAGTTACAGGAAAACAATCAACAAGTCAATAAACCTGTATGTGAAGTGGTAGAATGTTCTCCTTTTTCCTACTGAGCATGGCACGAATGTGTCACAATATACTAAATTTATGTCATGATTTCATAATGTGTGTGCGATGTAGCCTACTATATTATGCTTTTAGTTCGCTATTTTGAATAATAAGAAGAAAACATGCATATGGTTTAAAAGATAAGCTGACCAAGCACTCATCTGCTACACTTACAGCTCACTTTAAATGAGTATGGTTCATCATTTTATCCATATAACATTCATGAGATTAGCAATACCTCTGATTAAAATGATACAGTATCGATGCAATCTCAAAAAAAAAAAAACTTTTCATGAACTTTACAGGGATAATATGATTAATTAATTTGTGGTATATTTATGTATTTAATATTGCCTTTGAATGACATTCCACAGTTTTTAAAAGTGTACAATTCCAAAAAACATTAATTTCAAGGTGACAATTTATGGTTACCTGAAACTGTCAGACAGTATACCCCGAGTGTGCAATTCACTGTCCAATTAGTGCATAAGTCTGTAGTCATGTCTGAGATCTGAATACAGATGTGCAGACGTCTGAATACAGATGTGCAGATGTCCTGATTAAGTGCACAACTCAGAGTACAGCTCATAGTTTTTACCAGTTAGGCACTTGTACAAACAAGCACTAATCTCTAGTCCATTAATTCTTGAAGATTTTCTAGTTGCTTTGTATCACCGTTTAACCGGATGTTTTATAAATCACTCTGAATTATAGCATTTGCTAAATTACGAAATGGAAATGTGGATGTATCCAACAGTATTTAGTATGAGTGGAAAGTTGCAATATGTCACTACACAAGCTATATTTCTAGCCCTATAAGTAAAAGAATTCACAAATATTCAATAAAAGCACATACACTGCCCTCCAAAAGTTTGGAAACGCCTGAACAAAATAGGGTTTTTGGGCAATATCAGCATAAATCCTCTTTAGTTAGTGACCATTTTGCATTGATAATAAGGGACAACACAAACTATGAAAACATATTTTATTAAATAAAAAGTTTATGAACATAAACATGAACATAACATAGAAAAATACTCAAA
>CM041003.1:11805825-11819396 GCA_022985145.1 Pangasius djambal
ATCTTTGGGCAATCCTCCAGGAGGCTTGGAGTAATATATCAAGTCAATGTTTGAATAAACTGACTGCTCGGATGCCTAGTGTTGTCCCTTATTATCAATGCAAAATGGTCACTAACTAAAGAGGATTTATGCTGATATTGCCCAAAAACCCTATTTTGTTCAGGCGTTTCCAAACTTTTGGAGGGCAGTGTATTTCAGAAAACAAAGACATCTTTTCCCATCAGTATTTCTTCTTTATCTGATGTGACCATAATGTGCAAAATGATTCAAAGAACGTTCTGAAAATCTTTTCATTAATCAATTTTACCAGCAGCCATTCGTGCCTCCTTCTCCCCGTCACTTAGGTCACTGTAGGCGTCATTCTCAAGTCTTCGTTCTCTCTCGCGGTGCAGGTTGGAAAGACCTGCTCCCCCTAGTGGCCCGGCAGATGGTTTGCCCCAACTCTGCCACTCAATCATGTGGGCTACACGGCCTTGAGCCATAGCTGTGGGTTTAGTTACCTTGTCCTTCATGGACCTGGTCACACCTACATAAAGACACAAACATTAAGTGTTAAACATCAAGTAGTAGCTATACCTGAATATTTTACTAGATATTGTTTTGTAATATAGTTATAATTCTTCAGACATGTGACAGCATGACTGAGCTCACATTGTCTACCATCAATATGTTAAAAAAAATTTAAAAAAAAACTACTAGCAGGATGTGCTGTAGTGCATGAAATTTGGACACAGCTGTGGTTCTGCATGCTTCTGAATGGAGGGTAATGAGAGTACCAAGGCAATGCATTATGAATAATGATTGTTTTGCTTTTTTACTATAATTGAGTCACAAATGGATATATTATGACCTACATCTTTTCTATTTTATTTCCTATAGAATGCTAGCAACAGCATTATTGATTCTGACAAGGAAAAGGTGACACTAGCAGCTATCAGGCTTTTGACACAATTTTCTAATTTGATCCATTTCCTTATAAGCAGGAAGGAAAAACTGATTTCAGACACATTATTCCTCAGAATTTATTATTCAGTTTAATAAACCAAGATTCATTTTCCTATAATAATAGTTACAGTGTGGCAAGAAATATCTAAAGATTTCTTTACATAAAAAAAAGAAAAAAATCACTAAAAAAGTAAAGAAGGAATGCATTACTCAATATAGGGGAATACTTCAAAAGAAAAAGTCAACATAGAGTTTATGCAGCCACCTTAGTGCACCTGATGATTTTATTCTTCTTATAAACTACCTGATAATAACAAATCACATACTCTATTTGTTGGACAGTGTTTATTTCCCTGTAATCATTAATTCATCTTCAGTAACCACTTTATTGTAGTTGAGATGTATCCAGAGCCTGTCCAAATGGGAACCTGGAGGAAACCTACGTGGGAGAACAAGAGAACTTCTGCACAGAGAGTAACCCTGTGATGACCCTCAAGGGGACCCTGGAGCAGTGACGTGCTGCAACACCTTGCCACTCCTTTCTCTGGATAAACCTAGGAAACTGTGTGTGTGTGTGTGTGTGTGTGTGTGTGAGAGAGAGAGAGAGAGAGAGAGAGGCCTGGGAACACCCATTGGATGATGCTGAGGCTGAATTTTTGTAAACAGCCAAAAATGACAAAAAAAAAAAAAAAAAAAAAAAAAAAAAAAAAAAAAAAAAAAAACGTTTTATCAAAATTGAATTTTTCTGCCAATAATATATGTGCAGCTGCCCGTAAAAATCAGATGTCACTCTGATTGAATTCTGGAAAACATCTAAAAATGACAAAACTTCAGTTTTTATGTCAGTAATGTACTAGGACCCCTCTACTTCAAGAAAACAAATACTATATATTTCACCGAAACGACATAGAAATGTTTCTATTTAATCTACTTTCCAACCTTGCCTTGCTTGTCTGCCTGCGAAGATCATGTCGAATAAGGAGCCAGTTTAAGAAACACAGCAGTAAATGCAGTCAGTCTGTCTAAACATGTCTAAAGCCTTGATAGCTATGTGTGCTTGTCTCACAATATGATCAAGGTTCATGCCAGAGCGAAACCCACATAAGCCTAATCAATTCAGTTTGGGATCAGATGACAAACACTGGCTGACAAATTGTTTGTAATGCACCTGCGCTGTCACAGCGTCAAAACAAAGAAGAGTGTGTACACACTCTGTACTGATGACAGAGTGAACTAATGAAAAGACATTGATAGCAAGAAATTTAGTCAACAGAAAAAACTGAATTAATTAGCGATTACTTCCCCAAGAGACAACATGTTCAAATGCTGTGACCAGACATGGACCGATTTAACTGTTGGGGTTACAACTTTCCTTATGGTTGTGATACATGCAAAAGAGTAACATACGTCAGTTCGGGAAAACCGGTTATAACCTATAGCTTCATGCTAAATATCACCGTGTGAAGGGTTTTCCCAGGCTGCCACACGCCCGCGCACTCACACACAAATATATATGAAGATCCGATGGTATCTATATATAGTATATACAGTATATCCCAATGGGAGTGGCCTCTTCCTGCATGACAATGACAGTGGGTTTTCTCTTTCCATGAAGGAGGAAGTAGAAGATGTAGTCAACCAGATATCAACAGCTACGGTAGGGAGATTTTAGACTTTAGATTTTAGATAGCACTCTCTACTACCATCATCAAAACATCAACTGAGTGACTTTTTGGAGGTGTTGTGCAGTTTTATAAGGATATTATGAGTTTTTCAAAGCATCTTTGAGAATCTGCGACGGTTTTTCTAGAGACTTTGGATGTCAAACTTTGCTTCTTATTTTCTTTAACAACATTTCTCTGTATTTTTTTTTCCACTCAAGTAACTCAGTTGTGATTGGGGTGAGATCCACTCAAGTACTGATACTGATCTTATTTTTATAATAAAAATCACTCGAGGGCTGATTCACCATCACTGAAGAAGTGATAATGCTCTCTACTGAAGATGAAAATCACTCAGTCTATCAATTCTGTATTTTATTGAGGATTAAATGCACAAAATTCATTGACACTATACCCTATGTTTTGTACAGAATGATCTCCTTTAGGGGCTCCTAGCTACACAGCTTTCATTTCTAAGATGTTAGTATGCTAATACTGAGCCCTGTTCGACCACCTAGGGCCATGTTGTGGCCAGAAGGAGGCCCCCTTGTGGCGTCTTTTATTCTCCGTCATCTATTGTGTTACATATTAAACATATTTTAATCCTTACATATTCCAGGATGCAGAAATGATTGTAAAATTGTGATGATTGTGAAAAAAAAAACAACAAAAAACCAATATAACTTACTTTCTAGGTATTTCTGCTGCACATATGTCACATAAGTGAGTTTTGCTCAAGCTAGCTAGACGGATTGGTATAGTGACCACTCATTGAGGTAAACATAGCGAGCTTGCTAACTCTTGGAAGCTAGCTCACATTGCAAAATCGTTTCAATAGTTAACTTACCTTTTAATTAAGTTGATAAAAAAATTCATGATATTTTGCTAACTATGTAAGTTAGCCGGGAGTTTGTTTTTTTGTGACATAGTTTATAGTCTAATTATCAATTAGTGTTCATTAGCGCATGTTAGCTAGATAGCTTGGTCGTTCCTTCTTCAGGAAGAGCGAGACATTTGTGAAAAGACTAGCTAAGTTAGCTAAGTCGTAATATTGAATGATAGCTAAACATAACCCTATTTGCACATTTATTTGATTAATGTGAGAACAGACAAGTCTCCAGCAGGTTTAACAATCTGAAATCATGAATTTGTTTAAAAGGGATGTCTCTAATGTGATATTCTTTTGTGCTCTGGGTTTGTTTCTGAAGAGGCTGTACTGAAATGTCTAAGGCTACGTTCACACCACAGGAAAAAGTGGCCCAAATCTGATCTTTTCCTTCAAATGTGACACATGGTTCATGGCTGTGTGAACTGTGTGAAAATCTTTTGATTGAATCGGACATTTTCATTTCCGATTTGGGCCACTTTCATATATGGTACTGAAATCTGATACGTGGCAATGCCACCTCTGTTTGATCAGGGAGATCGGAATTCATGCGACTTTTACATCGATCTAACATGACATTCATCAGCAGTTTCACGCTACCAGGAAGGAAAGATGGAGGATAACAGTGAAGGAGGATTTCAATGGCAGGATAGTGAGGTAGCGGACGTCATAGACATTTGGGGTGATGTTGCTGCACACGCAAAATTAGAAGGCACGTATTGCGACCGCTCCCTGTTTGAAGAGATCTCAAAAGAAATGGCCGAACGCGGCTACAGGTGAACCTGTCTGCATGTCAGCTATAGGCCACATCGAAAACATCGTGTGAACAGCCTAACAAGAAAATCGGATTTGGTCAGTGAATCAGATTTGGACCACTTTTACCTGCGGTGTGAACGTAGCCTAAGTGCGCAAACAGCTGCGATTTATACTGTATCTACTGCAGTAATGATTTCAACATATATAAGTAAAGTGTATTTTCTGGGAAGTGTTTACTCTAATAAAAGAAACAGTTCATTGTGTTGATTATGTGTTGGGATGCATTGTCATGATCTCGCTAGGGCCTCACAAATCATCAGTTTTAAGCAATCTTTTACAGGGATTTTTAAGCGCTTCTTAGCATCATGAATCCGTGCTTCCACTCCTAAGCATGACGAGAATTGGAACAAGGACAAACATGACATAGAGGAGGCTTTTTATAGACGATAAACATGAGGTCACAGTCATGGGATGACAACTTTGCTATTAGTGTTTGGCTAGGAAAATTCCACTAGTCCCGGAAAGAAAAAAAAAACGACCTGGCTGTCCAGTGTGTATGTAAACAGAACTACAAATATATGTTCGTCTATGTGTGTGTTAGTGTAGCCATATTTAACCCTCTTCTTGAGACACCTCAGTATGATTAATTACCCTGAAACATCCATGTATTTGCCAAACAGCATTAATACAACTTCACTTAAGTTAAATGATGCCAGTGGAGTCTTACTATTCTTGTGAGGACTTTCCATTGATATAATTAATAACGTGGCTAATCAGTGCTATGCCTACAATTTAACCTTAACCTCAGTAACCAAAAGAAAACATTTAGGTTATTTCAGTTTTTTTTTTTTTTTAAATCAAAGCTGTAGTTTTTGTAAGAAAGCAATGTTCCTCATGGGAATCTGGTCAAAACTGTCATATATACCTTTCCTTGTGGGGACATTTGGCCCCCTAGATATAAAAACATGCCCCATGCCCACACACACACACACACACACACACACACACACACACACACACACACACACACACATACACACACGCATATATAAAACTTAGGCATAGATTCTAAACATCTCTGGAACTGTACTGGATGGTTGGAGCACAATTCATCCAAATGTTATTCCCTCATTTTGTTTTGATGGTGGTGGACAGTGATCTCTAACACCTTGGTGTGTAATTGGGTTGAGATCTGGGTTGTGGCCATGATTTATAAAATGTTCATACTCATCAAACCATTTAGTGACTCCTCGAGTCCTGGTAATGAGGGCATCCTGGAAGAGACCATTCCCATGAGAATAGAAAGGTTTCATCAAAGGATAAAGGTGATCAGTCAGTACAACTGTCACACATGAAGCACAACACAATATTAATATTCACAAAACACTGCAATAAACTCACAATTAGCACAATGGACAAAACCACAAAGACACTACATCAACACTGTCATCACCATTGAAGAACCAAACAATACAATCCCCAGCAGCAAATCTGTGGTAATGGGTTGTGCACTTATATGAACCATTGTTTGTGCTCTGGTTGGATCTGATTGGGCTTTCATCAATGGCTAGCTGTGGCCATTGACAAGCACTAATTAATGGCAGAAGGATGTGAAACTGGAAGGGGGAAGGGAAGACCCACAGGGGCAGCCATGTTGGCTCCACTCGCCATCTCCTCCACTGGAGCCAACATGGGGTCAGTTACCATCTACCAGGACAGACACACACCTGACACACCTGACAGAGAGGACTTAGCCAGAGCTCCAATCCCATAGGCGTTGGAGTTCCGTTTGAGACGAGGCAAGATGGAGGTGGTGTCCTCCATAGACAGCTGGCAGATAGAAATGTTGCAAGGAGAGAATATGAATAGCAGATATGGAGGAAGAAAGGAAGGAAGGAACGAGCATTAAAGACAGAAAGCCATGAGTACACCTAGTTATTCATACAGTGCTACAGTATATTCATGTTTGTGAAACATAACAAGATCTATTGTGTTTAACATATTTCAAAATGGTACACACTGTATACAGTAATATATCAACCAGCAGTATATTCATTACTAGAACATATTTATTATATTAAATCCAGTTAAATTAATCAAGTTAAATCCACAAGTATCTACTTTTCTAGTACTACCTTTAATACATTGATACTACTGAAACTACTGTAACAAATCTTTCTGGGTGAGCAAATATCAGAAATGTGAGAAAATAAGAAGAATAACACTGTCAACACAATACCAGACCATACATACTAGTACATACTGTGAAGAATACTCTGTTTTATTTCCAATTTATTAAATATCAGGCTAGTTCTAAGTTTTGTGTGACGTTATTATTTTTTATCACTCGCTGTATAGGTTTGTTTTCCTGCGTTAAGTGTCACTTTATCACTGCCACTTTACAATCCCTGCAACCTGAAAACTACTTTATTTGCCAAAGAGTAATCCGTATGTTTAGGAAACATGTACAAGCACTGCTTAGTAAAACAGCAAGCGAAATGTGGTAGAAATGAGGTAGAGAAAATAGAGGTGGAGAAGAGGGAGAGGTCAACTACGCACTCACATTGATTCCTTCCCATGAAAACTCTGCCCGTCCATGCTGAAGGGAAAGCAGACAATAAGATAAGAAGGAGGAGATGAAGTCAGAGGAGCAGGTAGAGTGAGAGAGAGATTTAGCAGAGAAAATATAAAAAAAAAAATATTTTCTATCTATGTAAATACATAGCATTGCAGCACACATTAATTAACACATACGGCCAAAGGTTTGTGTACACCTGTCCATATCATCCATCATATTATTATTATTGTTATTATTATTATTGTAGTAGTAGTAGTAGTAGTAGTACCTCATGGCACATGTTAACTGGCACCTCCTCACTTTCTTGCACTCTTGCACAATATCTTTGTATACAGAGAAAACGCGGCCCTCCATTAGTTTTCCATTAGATTCTCGCTCACTCTTTCCCCCGTGCAGTGTAAGTTTTATGGTCGTATTCAGAGTTGAGCTATGCGTGTAGTGAGGAATTGCACCCTTCAGATGTAAATAAAGGTTTAGGGCTGGTTTATGCTTCTGCATTGCTGTGCATCAACTATCCTTCAGGCAAAACCTAACCGGGTGAAGTCCCTGAAAGTGTTGTGACGAGACACTGTGAGTCTTATTCTGTTGGTTTTATTAAGGGTTTCAGAGTCAAATTGCCAATATAATTCTTTAATCTGACTTCAAACTTGGCATCGCTTCAGTAGAGCACAAAACATCCAGTACTGAGGTGCAATGAGATAAAAATAGAGAGAGGTGTCACTGTGACACATGAATTGCATGTTCACACATAACTATATTTTATTTACACGGAGTCATATATATATATATACACATACAGAATGCATGGAGGGTTAAAAAAAAGGGTGCTTCCGAGTCAAATTTCCATTTCCATAAATTTTTTTCTGTGTTCTGCAACATAACAAAGCGTTTTAGCAATAAAAAATGGTTTTATCTATTAAATTTCTTGATAGCTCTCTGTTATTGAAGTATATATCTCTGTGTTCTGCTTTATGAGAGGGATGAAAGGGCTTCAGCAGCAGAAAAAGTAAGCAGTACATGCATTTGGTCACATCACTACCAGTCAGCCAGTCAACTTTACTGTACCAAGAGAGCTGAAAGGACCTGGTTTTGGTCCCTGACTTCTGAATTAAATCAGTCATGGGCATTGGTCCGTCAGTCTCTTCTCATAAGTAAGAGCACCATAAGACTTTTCCAAAATCAGGTTGACAATTTAGAGTATTAGTCACGTCATGCCAAAAAGCTAGCTAAAGCTAGCTAAATATCAGTGAACTTAAGAACTTTATTCTTACAATTCGGTGAGACTGCCGTTGACTGACTGGCGCTGATATGTTTAGATTTCAGATGTCAATCATTTTCATTAACCTTTTCAAAGATTGCCAGTTGGTTACTAGGTTTAGCCCCTTTGAGAGGTCGCACAGTCATGATATGGAGGAGCCGTGTGTCCAGGCGGGATAAAAAATGTATTTACAAAAAACATACTGTCCAATAAATAGTGAGACATTTTTTTTCCTACACAAAACCCATCTGCCACGCACTCGCCAACTCCCAGTGAAGCTGTGCATCCGGGCAGGACCAAAAATGACCCAGAAATGAACGTGAAACATTGCTCAACGATTCCCCATGCTGTCAATAACAGGTGCATCAACTTAGACTTAAACTGTGCTGACAGGTTACCAAACCATACTGTGATACCATACCTAACAATACTTTCTAAAACAGCTTTATAAAACGGCAACATAAGATTCTTCTTTACTCCATTTATGTCTAACTACCTGCTGTGGGCATTTTCGCGCAGGTTGCACTGCTGATCGAAAACATTTTGTGTTAAATGAATGAATGAACAACGCAATACTGCAGTGAGATATTTGAAATTTTGATTCACTAAAATATTGAATTTTGCTAGAGTAGTTACTGAGCCTGGTGCCTGCAAATATATAAACTATTGCTTTAGTAATCCCTCTACTGGAATAATTTTGTACAAGGCACAGAAGCATAAATGACAGCTACATTTATTCATTTTGTCATTCAATTCCATGTTACCTACATACTAGCATTTAATCATGTGATTATGTGGCTCATGTAGATGAAAATGAGGTAGCATGCTAATTGTTAGCATTTAGCTCCTTTTTTCTCATGAAGGGTAAGGACGAAAAAAAAAAAAAAACCTTTATAGCTGAAGTTTATTTAACATGCTAATTGTTAGCCATCTAGGCCCTGTTTATTTTTTCCATGCGTTACCCTTCTGGTGTGCCTCAACGGTCAAAACAAATCTGCTGAGGGAAATTGTTTCCAACTAAAATGGTAAAAATTAATGTGACGCAAAGCAGAAAAAAAAAACCAAATGAAGTGGAAATTTGACTTGGGAGCACACCTTAGCCATCAGGGCTTCCACAACCTATATGCCATAAACTACAGCTCTAGCTGGAGCCGACGGGGGCATCCTTTGAAGTAAATTAGCCAGAACATTGGCATAATTTATTAATTATGAAATCAAAATGAACCATTATGTTTTTCGCATAATGTGCATTGCACAAATATACATTGCATGCACACAACCTTAAAATTTCTGTATCTCATTTTCACATTAATATGCATCCAATTTCCTACATCAGTGCATAAGATACACACACACACACACACACACACACACACACACAAAAAAAAACCCCACACACATAGTTTTACTTACATAATGAAATTCAGAGCAGAAATTTGAATGGGGATTAGCACACAAAATGTCTGATTGTGAGCCAACCCAGTCTTTTGTATGGTAGGCTAGCGACACTGGAGTGACACTGCCATTAGACAGGAAAAGAAGGGAGGTGGTGAAGTGGAACAATTGATGAGGTTATGTCTCTGAGGATAGAAAGCCAGTTATATGACTGTACTGTAGATAACGGAGGCCCCCTGGAGGCCAGCTCCTGGGGCCTTTGTGAGAAACTTAATACTCTCATGCCTAGTGAGTAATATTATGTTATCTGTCACCTGGCTAGGATAAATTCCCTACTTGTTAGCGCTGTAAATATAGTACGGCATGCAAGTGTTGTGTTTGAGTACATTAAGCTACAGTCAGGGATATCAGAGCTTGAGTCAGAATGGTGTCATACTATTGGTTTATTCTGAGATTTGATAACTTGTACAGCCCTTCTAGATGACATATTGTTCTTATTAAAGGTATGTTTGAACCAACACATTTTGACTAATAAAAAAAAAACTATTGAGCCCATTGAGTATAATCTTATCTGCATAATGTTAATGAGACGCTTAGTGAGACACTTAGTTCTTTAGATTTGTTTAAGGTTACCCTTAGATCACCAGAGTCTTCTATAAAGTGCAGTAAACACCACGAAGTCAATATTTGGTGTGAAAATGCTTTGCTTAAATATGCACCAGTAGTCTCGGGTACACTTTGTGCAGTTTTATAAGGAAATTGGCTGGTAAGCATTTCTTCTGGAGCTTTTGACTGTCACAATCGCTTCTGATTTGTCATTTGTCATTATTTTTTTTGGTCTGTTACTTCATACATTACTTTCTCTTCTCACATACAAACATTTTTCTGTAACATTTCAAGTTTAAGTTCAAGTAGCTCTTTATTGCCCTCACAACCATATACAATGTACAGTGCACAGTGAGATGAAATAACATGCAAGCATGACATACACTCTGTTTAGACTGACAGGACATAACAGATAAAGAAGCATGCAGGGAGGGGTTAATGGAAGTTGGGGGCAGTAAGAGCATAAATATTTCAAATGACAAAAACGTTACAGTAAAGACTGACATGACATTCAACACTAGCAAGGTCCATAGCTGCAACCTGAAATGAAATGATGTTTAAAGTGGCAGTGGAGTATTGTGGATGTGAATAAGTACTATCAAAGTGTTGGTGTGTGTGAACAGTAAGTTGTAGACAATGGTTCTTGCTCGCACAAAACTGCTAAGGTGACAAGTGCAATATAAAGTGGACAAGTGTCCGTGCAGTGGAGGGAGGGTGTTAGTTGGGAATAGAGGCCAGAGTAGTGTGTGTGGAGGGAGGAAGCATGGTATTCAGGAGCCTGACAGCCTGGGGGTAGAAGCTGTTACCCAGTCTGGCAGTCTGTGAGCGAATTCTGCAAAACCTTCTGCTGGGTGGCAGAGGGGCAAATAGACTGTAGGAGGAGTGAGAGGATTGTCCACATTGCTGGAGGCCTTGCAGATGCAGCATGTGTAAAAAAGTTTGGGGTTTAATTTTTGCATGATTTTTTTTTTTTTCTTCATTGAAACAATAATGCAGAAGTGATCAAATAAATGTATAAGACAAAATGAATATAGAAAAAACAATTAGAGTGCCTAAGACTTTAGCATAGTACCGTAAAACTCTATGAACTATTAGGTGATAACATTTATTATAGTTCTCAAAGTTTTTTTTAAGTATACATACATATCTGTTTTCCCATATATATATATATATATATATATATATATATATATATATATATATATATATATATGAGAGAGAGAGAGAGAGAGAGAGCTGATTATATCCAAGTTAAACAGCTGTTTTGTGCAGTAATCGTGCTATGATGATGTTTATAAAAGGTCAACAAAGTCATCATTACCATTCCTCCACCCTTACATGTTTTTTTTAGTTTATATATATAACACGGGTTGAATGAAATAAGTCATTCATCAAACTTCCCCTAACAAATGGCCCAAAAACTACAAGTATCAAATCAAGCATTTAGTTAAACATGTGCTCTAAACCAAAAATACTGTATCTGTGAAGACTGTGTAAATAGAAATTGTATTCAGTATTTCTTACCTGATCTCCGTCTTTCCTTACAGGAACTGCATCTGCCGCTGAAAAGAGAAAGGGAGAGTAAAAGAGCAATTAGAAGGACAAGCTTACGCAAGCTCTCTGCCATCAGTTAAGTCTCTTTTTTTTGCTCATGTTCACAAAAAGCCAAACCAAATGACAATCACCAAACTGCCATCAGTGACATAATGACAGAAAAGTGTTACCATCTAGGGTTATCATTTATCAGTAATGTAATTTTCTAGAAATAAATGAACGTGCAGTTCTCTGTTCTCTGTCAGATCTCTGTCAGATCTAAGGAAAAAAAAATAAACGATATTATAAATCATCTAATAATGTTCTCTATATTGAAACGGTGAATGCATATAAAACCACATATGACCATGTATGGTGCAAACATCCAGTCTCATAGGAAAAACAGCTCTTTGGAAAATATGTTATTACAGACGTCACCCAGTGAAAGTGACCCCACCTGTATAGGGCTAAGGTGTAATGCTGATCCGATCACAGCAGTATAACAGAAAACATTTTGTGTCTCACTCCCCTCCTAGCAAACATCTCATTACATTTAATAGTTTCTTACAGTTCTTTTTTCATATATGGTGCCAATATCAATTTTGGCAAATGAACCCCCCCTTCTCTTTAACCCTACCTTCTCCTTGTAAAAATGACCATTTTAGCTTTTTCAACTCAGAAACTAAACCGTCTTTAAAGCTGTGGTATATTTTTCTTGCTTTTCTTGTTTATTTGATTATGTTCGTTTTGGTTTTACCCAAATCAATACGATCATGATGACTCACATACGTGTAAACTGTTACACTGAGAATATGACTATGAGCTTGTTGTGTGAAGAAGCGCTAACCAGGCGCCCTCCTGTCTTGTTTGGTCTATCTTATTGTGTAATCGAAGAAGTCTGTATTTAAGCAGAGTTTTTAGAGACGCATCAGACCAGACTCAGATCAGACCTGACCAAATCAGACCAGATACCAAACATACTACGGAGACATAGAACCCATTGATGATCAGACCATTATTGCATTTCACTTTCTCTTGTTTATTTCACCTTGTGTGTGCACTTAATAAATTTCCTATACTTCTACAACCTGGCTCTTGGCTGGTCTCCTGATTCCTGATTCTGACTTCTGAAAGATTTTTAACAAAGCCTATGACTGTATTAAAGGCCTCTAACTGTAAATTGGTATCACTCTGAACAATAGGTTTCTCTCTAAGTGCCATCATTAACATTAACCATTAACATGGACTGTCCGTATTTCCTGACATTTGTGAAAAGATACCATTAATAAACAATTCACTGCCTGTGCTGCCATCTAGTTTTAACTCTGTGAAATGCAGGGGTGTTTATCTCCACTTGTTTTTTTCACAAGATGTTTTTCAAGCAGTGTGCTTGACATGGAATCACAGAGGAAAACACAAATGAATTGAATTTTATTTATTTTATTTTTTTACACTGTTCACCCCTCATACCCAGGAATCATACCCAGGCCTGTTTTACTCTCTTGGACTCCTGACCATGGCTGTGGCATCATTGAGATTTGAACTCATGACTTGTTGACAATTGGGTGAATGCTTTTCTGATTTTGTCATGAGGGAGCAAAGAAAAGGTTTCTACCCTACATCCAGTAGTTTAAATGGTGTAACAACTAGTTACACTACTAGATACGCTAAAAAAAAAAAAATAGATGGACACTGAGTTCTGAAATACACGCTACGGCCAAAAGTATGTGTATCTGTATGCTGTAGCATTACAATTTCCCTTCACTGGGACTAAGAGGCCCAAACCTGTTCCAGCATGACGATGCCCCTGTGCACAAAGCGAGCTCCATGAAGACATGGTGTGTGAAGGTTGGAGTGGAAGAACTCGAGTGTCCTGCACAGAGCCCTGACCTCAACCCCACTGAACACCTTTGGGATGAACTGGAACACCGACTGCACCCCAGACCTCCTCAC
>CM041003.1:11824681-11845379 GCA_022985145.1 Pangasius djambal
TACTTCTTTTTCTCAATAAAATATAAATAAATTAATATAGATATTTAAAAGTTATTTTCTGGATTTTCTTTTTGATATTCTGTCTCCACATGTTAGAATACACCTACCATTAAAATTACAGACTGATCAAGTCTTTCTTAGTGGGTAAACCAACAAAATCAGCAAGGGATCAAATACTTGTTTTCCCCACTGTATGCTAAGAGGGCTGGTTATGGAGGGTGCAGACACCCAGAACATAGACAGAGGTTGTACTTCTCTCTTGTTTTCACAACCTGTTCCTGAAATGGGGTGATCGAGATGCTTGTTCAAACTGGGGAATTGTATGCTGTAGGGCCATTTGGTCATGATAGATGGCAGTGGCCAAGTGTAGTGCTCTGTCACTGGAAGAATTCTCTCCCAGACACTGTATTAAGTTGTAGAGTCAATTAAGTATTTTTATATAGTCTTGAGAATAGTAAGATTAGATCTGTTTATGAAGACTATATGTTAAGATTATTGATACTGGTGCCTTGTTATTGATTATTGTTTCATGGTAATAATGATTGTGAAGGAGGACGTTCCACCAATGAGTTTACTGTAATTTAGACAAATGCTTAGTGTGTACTAGATTCAAATTATTAGATATATGAGGTATTAAGGGTCATTATAACAAAGCTGAATAACGTATTGTTAAATTACAGCAGTCAACAAACAAGCAGACATTTACTCTGTCATGAATTTTATCGATATTCATATACAGCAGAGATGAAACTGAACACAAATACATTCTTTTGAATGAATAGACGGTGTGTTCTAAACAGATACAAATACAGATACAAACAGGAGGGGCACTGGTCTTTAATTTTGCTCCAATAGCCGTACAGAGCTCTACCTTATTTCTATACAAATTGGCACAAAATACCCAAAAGAAACATGCTTTTATTTATTAAAACGCTTTATGTAGTCCTGTGCTTTTAAATTATGATTTTAAATAAAGTGCACAGCATAAACTGAGTGTCTATTGAATTCACAATTCACTTACACATAAAAGTGAAAGAAAGTATATACATAAAGCATCAAACAAGAGCAGCATGGCACACGGGCTTAAATTTGATGTGGCAGTGTGGATTTAAACTCTTATTAAAATGGAGCTGAATGAGGTTACATGATGCTTCGTGTGATGCTTCCCACAACACATCTCATGTAAATTGGCCTTAAGAGCCATAACCATAACCATATTTAGACCTCGGTAGTGAATGCGGCGCTGCAGGCTACATCCTTTCTTCTCAACAAAGAAGAAGCCTGTAGCTATGGGTGATGTGGACAGGCAGATGTAACCAGGGGACAGTGCATTTTACATATATTCCTCCTTAGCCAAAGACTCAGGACTCTATGCTATTTTAGTACTCTATGCTAGTACAGTTCTAAAAAATAAGTCTATACCAAGTTTGTTGGCACTTTCTTTTAATTTGGTGTATCCTTTTCTAATATTAGTAAGGTTTATGTTTGTATTAGCTTTCACAGGTCTTTTTCCGAGGTTTTTCATGTATGAAATGTGAAAGTATATACATCTACCAATGTAATTTTTTTTTTTGGATAAAAATATACACACAACGTACTGTATTTACCAATGTAAATTTGTTGTGTGTATATTTTTAACTTCCAACTATTATGTTGGCTTGGGTTGACAATCACTGCTTAGACCATCAGTGAAGCCTTTTGCTATCATCTATTGATGGGGCATGCTACATCAGAGATGTCCAACTCTACTATGTTTGGTAATGTGGGACGAGGGTCTTTCAGAATGAGAGCACTGGTAAAAGGTGTAAACAGTAAGACGTGAGTGGTGCAGCTAGTTCTGAATGAAGCACCAGTAAAAATAGTCCTGAAGTGCTTTGATTGTGGTTTCTGTTATCTCCTTTCCTCATCCATTTTTAACACCTATACACTCAGGATGTAGCCCAAGATGGATAGCATGGTCTAACGGGGCTCACATTTCTCAGGTTTGACAAAGAGGTTAATCTGAGGTAGACATTTGAGCATTTATCTGACATGCTCTGCATCTGAAGTGGAATAGAAAAGAATGTCATATAGAGTCCCTTCCGAAAGTATTGGAAAAAAGACCAATTCTCATGTTTTTGCTACACACTGAAGACATTTGGGTTTGAGATCAAGAGATGAATATGAGATGATAGATTAGACTTTCAGCTTTCATTTCCTGATATTTACATCTAGAGGTGTTAAACAACTTTGGCAACATGGCACCTTTTCTTTCAAACCACCCATTTTAGCCTAGTCTGAATATACTATATGGCCACTATGTTCACGTTTACATATTAGTCTTAAGATGTCTTAGTCTTAAGTTACAACATAAAACTTACACCTAACCCGTTAGGCACAATTTTTGCCATAACTAAAACAAATCAATGATTCTGTTTCATTGCACAGAGTAAATTGAGCATTTACACCTAAATACAGTACAAACTGTGTTCTCTGTATTTTGTTAAGAGGACTTCTCCATGTGAATAGTTGTGGTCTATGATTACCTTGCAGAATTACAGATTCTGTAATGGAACACAAACAGGAAGGATTATAAGACTACAAATAAATCAGCAAGTGTAGCGAGCTCTTTCCTGGACAGTAAAATATAATCAAATTGAGATATTGGCAACGCATTATACAGCACAAAATTTTTTTAACATTTACCATAAACGTAATACATTGTTGTTCAGCATATTCAAATGTGTATTACTTTTGCAAGCATTAGTTATATGTTAGATTCTATGGTTCATTACAACTTAACTAGCAGAACAAAATGTGCATACCAGTATAAAACACAAATACAAGCAATAGTTAAAATGAGTCACCACTTTACTGTAAAGCAGAGTCCTTCTTGGTTTTTTAAATTTATTTAGAGTTAAAATATACCTAACCTAAAATAAATATATTACACTGAAAATATGGAAATTAACCACTTCCCTGTCTCTCAAGATATCGCAATCATGGGTGTAATGTTTCCTGTTTATCTGGGATTGTGTTTATGATTGGCTGGTGATGGAAATATGTCTCTCTGGGCAACGAAAATTGATCTTTGA
Organism: Pangasius djambal; assembly: GCA_022985145.1. Taxonomy (NCBI): domain Eukaryota; kingdom Metazoa; phylum Chordata; class Actinopteri; order Siluriformes; family Pangasiidae; genus Pangasius; species Pangasius djambal. The sequence continues at coordinate 11,827,756 of CM041003.1, forward strand.
TCATCTTAAGGACTACTAGTGATGATGTACCTTAAGTGTCTGTGGTGCAGCCAACATTCTGCACCATTCTAATTTTTAACTAACTATTCTCAATGTATGGTTAAGAACTGATTTTACACCCAGAGTTACAATTTTATATTCAGCTGGTGCAACTGGCCCCTGGACTTAATTATTGATGCTCTCTTCATGGGCAGGGACATGCATTGAGGAAGGCAGCACAGGTTCTAGAAAGTCAAATCTCAGCTGCTCCAGAAGAATACAGAGTTTTGTTGTGCTAGCCAGGGTAGCTCTAAACCAGTATGATCAGGGGAACCTTGACCGTTAAGGCAATGATGGAGTACACCGATATGATGGAGTATGCCTATATTCATGTCCAGTGTGTAGTGTACCTGCTAATGCAGCCAATTCTTAAGGGGTTGCCATTCAGAATCTTAGCAGACAAAGGGGGAAACACAGGGCACCAACAGGAGGTTTAGTTGATTGATCACAGATTGACCACAAGTGGCAGGTTTTGAGCTTCAGGTGAAAGGCATAGAGACTGGACATTTTCCATTTTCTTTCAGAGGGGTAGTGTAAATGCTCAACTGCAGGGTTGTATTGTTGTATTGACTTACAATCTGCAGAAAAGTGGATGGCAGCACAGAAAATAGCATTGCCACCCTGCAGCACCTGGATCCCTGGTTCAATCTTGACCTGGGGATACTGAGTTTCATATGCTCTCCCCTTTGTCCATGTGGGTTTAATCTGGGTTCTCCAGTTTCCTTTCACCTCTCAAAAACATGCTGTTATGTGAATTGGCCATAAGTCTGAATGAGTGTGAATGTGCGTGCATAGTGCCCTGCAATGGATTGGTGCCCCAGGTCTATGTCTGCCCAAGATATGCTTCAGACATACTACGACCCTGTCTAGGATAAAGTGGACACTAAAGATTAATGAATGAACAAAAGTTGCTTCTCTCACCAACGTAAAGGCAAAGGTTCTCATTGACTCTGTGATTGCTCTGCTTCACCAATTATTTGTTCTCTCCCAAATTTCGTTTGCTTAACCCTCTGGCACTAAACATGAAAACAGAAAGGAACTTTGTCATTGGACTGGGGAAAGAGGAACACCAAGAAGGTTGTCAGTGAGCATTGAGAGTTTAAGGTGTAGAAGGTGAGGACATAATCTGATGCTAGGCCCTTTCTCTGCTGAAGCATAAACAACTCTCCTGCCTTGAGACAGGGTGGTTGAAAACCTCACAAAAATGTAATCAAACTGTGGGTAGAACTCTTGTTCATTAAAAGTAGCCATGACCCCGGTAAGAGATTTTCCAGTGATTTTCCAGAAACAATATATTGTTTTCACCTTGGGCATAAATGGTGGGTGAGCAAACATAACTGCCTACTGCATGAAAAAGCTCTTATAGTCTCCAGGAGATCCATCATACACCATACACCATAGGACAATGCAGGGTTTTAAAGAGGATAGCTTCTGGGGAAAGGGGCTGAATAGATCTTGCGATTCAGGGTTATGTGTGGGATTGAGCTGAAGTTTGGTGGCATGGAAAGCTTGGGCAAGCTCCTCAATGGTAGACAAGATGTGCTGTAGTAGTATGGTATGAGCATGAGCCTCGAGAAGTTTTCCTTGCTCTGACACTGATCATCTCAAGTCCTGTACTTCTGCCTAACTGAAGTTGTAAGGCAAAGTCAGGACTGTTTGTCTCCATGTGCATATGTTTTGCTAATTTCTATGCACATCATTGTAAAACAGAAGCAAACATACTCCAATAGGCAAATCCACATGCAAGGTAAAAAATCAGGCATAGTTTGTTTATAAAAATCAGACAGACAAACAATACAGAAATTGCTACACAACAATTTACATGGTAAACTATGAAATTGGACAGAAACCAAAATAATTTGTAAGAAAGAAAATTACATTATATTTCAGTATTCAAAGCATTTTCAGTATTTGAAGCAAGACTTTTTAATCTCCTCTCTTGTACATTTTTCTTTTCTAATTTATACCGGTTTAATCCTATATTCCGCCTTCCTCTTCCACATTGCTCAGTCCTTCCCTCCCACCTTCCTCTCCTCTGACTCATTCATTGCAGTCTCCTTTACTCTGTCTGTTAATCTCTCTCTCTTTCCCTCTCTCTGAACTGTCCTATCTCTCTACATGCTGGATCATGCACACTACAGAATCATGCTTATAAATCACAGTATTGAGCAGTTACTTTAAATCATGTCAGTCACAGTGTAGACTGGATCATGGAATCAAAACTCCATTTATACACTTGAGATTTTAATGCTGGAGGTAAGAACATGTTTGTACGTGTTCTTGAACATGTGTATAGCGAAAAAGAAATTGAATTAATTCTCCAGAATTATTATTCTGGAAAATTACTTAAAATGAAAGTATACATTCAGGTCCATAAGTATTTGGACAGTGACACAATTTTCGTAATTTTGCCTCTGTACATCGCCACAATAGATTTGAAATGGAGCAATCAAGACGTGATTGAAGTGTAGACTTTCAGCTTTAATTCAACAAACATACTGCATTAATCCTTTAGGAATTACAGTCATTTTTACACACATTCGTAAAAAGAAGGATTGCACTGGTGAGCTCAAGAACACCAAAAGGCCTAGAAGACCATGGAAGACAACTAAAGTGGATGAACGCAGAATTCTTTCCTTGATGAAGAAAAACCCCTTCACAATATCTAGCCAAGTCAAAAACACTCTCAAGGAGGTAGGCATATCATTGTCAAAGTCTACAATCAAGAGACACCTTCATGAATGTAAATTCAGAGGTTTTACCTCAAGGTTTTACCTTAGACTTTGCTAGAAAACATCTAAAAAAAAATCCTGCCCAGTTCTGGAACAACATTCTTTGGACAGATGAAACCAAGATTAACTTGTACCAGAATGATGTGAAGAGAAGAGTATGAGGAAGGAAAGGAAGGGCTCATGATCCAAAGTATACCACATCATCTGTCAGACATGTGGAGGCAGTGTTATGGCATGGGCATGTATGGCTGCCAATGGAACAGGCTCACTGGTGCTTATTGATGATGTGACTGCTGACAGAAGGATGAATTCTGAGGTGTATAGGGCTCTACTCTCTGCTCACATTCAGTCAAAACCGATAGGACGCCGCTTCACAGTGCAGGTGGATAATGACCCTAAACATACCATGAAAGCAACCCAAGGGCTTCTTATGGCAAAGAAATGGAATGTTCTTAAATGGCCGACTCAGTCACCTGACCTCCACCCAATTGAACTGCTTTTCACCTACTGAAGACAAAACTGAATGCAGAAAGACTCACAAACTAGGAGCAACTGAAGGCGGCTGCAGTAAAGGCCTGGCAAAGCATCTCAAGGGAGGAAACTCAGTATTTGGTGATGTCCATGGGTTCTAGACTTCAGGCAGTCATTTACTGCAAATGATTTACTAATTTAATAATCCTAATCTTTATGATTGTTAGTTTGTCCAAATACTTTTGAGCCTGTGAAAATGGAAGGACTCTGTAAAAAATGGCTGTAATTCCTAAACAGTTAATTTAATATTTTTGTTAAACCCCTTGAATTAAAGATGAAAGTCTACACTTCAGTCACATCTTGATTGCTTCATTTCAAATCCATTGTGGTGGTGTTTATTTAAACTACTTTTTAGCACAAAAAGTTTTTAAGTAGTGCAATGGTTACACAAAATCAGCATCCTTACAATTAATATTGAAGCCTGTCCTGGAGAGAATAATAGCACTGAGTCTCTTTCTGGAAGTTTGGAGATATTTGTAGAGGGATCTTGGTGCACTCCTCCATACAGAACCTTTTAAGCTCTTAGGTTTTTTAGGTTTGTGCATGTGGACTTCCCTTCCCTTTAATTTTGGTCTCATCTGATCACAGCACATGGCACCAGATGCAGGCACTGGATTTTGTGAGATGCTCTCAAGAAAGGCTTCTCTCTTGCAATGTTCTTAGTTTCTAATTTTACCAGATATACTGCAACATAGCCAAGCTGATTAGTCAAGCTAAATTATAAGCAGAAGAACACTAAACTGTTCATTCATCTTCAGTAACCACTTCATCCTCCAGTCCATTGCAGAGCACCATGCACACACATATTCACACGTAGGGGCAATTTAGACTTGCCAATCCACCTACCTTAAATTCACGCAGCAGTGATCTACAGGTGCTATATGCCAAAATGCCAAAAAGGTCAATTTCAGTTCTATTCAGTCAAAGTGCCCCTTTAAGCTGTGTTACAGTGTATCGTATTGCATACATATTTATTTAACAAAGTCATTCCAAGTACTATGTCTGTAGGATCAACGACTGAAGCATTATGACTATCCTGAGGTTAATATGTGACAGATTTGTAATTATCTGGTAACTCTAAAAGCCATTACTTTACAACAGGAATTATGAACAGCTATAGCAAAATGCTAGCAACATAGATTTGTAGATTTGATTATAATACCGTCCCTACGGCAATTGCAGTCTAATGCATATATTTGGAGGAGATGATTTCTTGCAACAGACCAGACAGTGGACTATTGTATGATAAGCACTTGACCCATATTCTACGTATCAAACCTCCTCTCTTCTCCTTCTCTCACTATAAACCAGATACTAATTATAGCTCATCATGCTAAATATGAGAGCCATGCTTCTCCTTGCAAACAGTAAACCCATTTACTGAAGTCCAGAGCTGAATGGGCAACTACACCTTCACACAGCAGCAACTAAGCAGTTCATTCATAATGCCTTTCTATAAGGGGCAAAAAAAAAAACGCAAAAACTGATGTACTTTGGCTGAAAGGGACAATAGATGAATCAGTCCAATTTTCTGCTCTACTTTGCTACTTCTTCGCTGTAGGGTGTCAAGTATACTGGCCCCTATTTTCTGAGACAAAAACAGCACTTTGTCTCCAAGCCCCCCTTTAACGCTGACTCAATGACAATCAAAGGTCAAATATGGCGCCAATTGTTTCATTCCGGCTCAGGCAGTGGCCCAGGTTTGATGTAATAGGTTCGACTCCTTGAATGGCAGCTGTGAATGTGCCTAAAGAATGAGCAGCACTAAACAGTAATGATTTATGCTGCGAACTGCCATCAAATCCTGTCCTCAAATTAGCCCTACTCATTGCAAGTGCTATTAGATAAAATGCAGGCTAAATGGCATGTACACACACACACGCACACGCACACACACACACACACACACACACACACACACAAACTCAACTGCACATAATGCAGATCTCTAAATAAACTTGGTGACATTTGGTGAGCCTTCGGTGAGCATTCAAACTCACACATGCACGTTTGTTCCCTCTACTCTACCACTTGGGGTCCCTTTTATGTCTTCTCTCACTCCTTTTTATTCACCCTTATCTTTCATTGCCATTTACCCTTATCTTCCACACCACAATACCCCATAAGGATTATCTTTCATCTATTCTCCTGTCTTCCTTCTTGCTTCCATCACTGTCTCTATAACACCAGCCCACCCCCGTCCCTGATTCATGTGTGGCGGTTAACCCCTCATCTGAATGCTGCCTCCACCACCTTTCAGTTCATGTGTTTTTTTCCTGGCATCCCTTCAGGACCATTAGAAATCACAGTCTATCCTCGAAGACAAACAGCCTTTAACCAGAGGGTTTCCATAGAAACACTCACACTTTCCCTGGACGGGGGGGGTGTGTGTGTGTGTTAGCATCGTCCACTCCACCACCCCGGTCCCTTTTCAAACCCAATAAAAAATGTAATGAAAACAGCAGAGGATCTTACTGATAGTGCGGGAGCCAATACAGCCCATGGTGTCTTAGTGAGGGCCGGCAAGTGACTGAGAAAGGGGTGCCTTTTCAGCAGACATCGCTCTCTTTCTTCTCCTGGTGTCTCTGTTGTCCTCTTCTCTGTCTCTCTCTCTCTCTCTCTCTCTCTCTCCCTCTCTCTCTCTCTCTGCAAGGCTGCGTGCAAGTGTGTGCCTCTCTCACTCTCCTCGTCATCCATGTCTCCTCCCTCCCAGCACGCCCACCCTGCCTCACTCCCCCCTTCCCCCTTTCCCACACACACTTATAGCACACATGTTCAGTGGTATGCTGTCAGATTTGAGTCAATAAGCCAGTAAAGTACATTTTTGCTGCTTTATAATTTAATAAGATTATATTTTTGGTATAATTGATTATTTCCACCTATTACATATTACCACTACCTTTACTGTCTTATGCTATAAAGCTGCACTTAAAATCAGCTTTTGCACTTAAAATCACATTTAAGTCTGCTTCTTTTTACTAAAGCTTTCAATTTAAAGAAAAAAAAAAAAATTAGAAACCAACATATTTAAGGCTTGGTTATTTCATGTGCCGTTGAACCATTTAGACTTTGTGGACTGAACAAAGGGTATTCGCGGTCATGGTATAAGGGAACTTAGTTGACAATGCAGACAATATCTTTCTGACAATGCAGTACATAATTGTCTACACCCATCCATTTTGCTTCTCCCCCTTTCCATTTTTATTTTGCACCATCACATTCTGCAGACTATGGACAACAACTGTCACTCTTTCTCTGTTATGTTCTCGCACAGTAGGGGTGGGCTCTGTAACCTTGAACGCACCTAGTCATGTGCACACAGCATACAGATCTGACTACTTCAGTGTGTGCCTACACTGTTTTATTGCTTTGAAGAAAACAGAGGTCAGGGCAGGGACTAAAATGCTAATATTATGGATGAAGGAGAGAGAAGGAAAGAGAGGAAGGGGAGAAAAAGAGAATTAAGAATAAGAGTAAAACACATTCTTTTCTACTACGGTATAATTTTTACATCTATATTAACACTATTAGGAAAGAACTTCATTGAATAATGGTTCCCAAATTACATATTTTTACTTATTTAAATAACGTGTTTATTTTATGACAGTGTATACCTAAAACAATTGTTGCAAGGCCAACAGTGGCAACACTACATACTGATATAATTTATGTTTTGATTTCTAGAAACTTCTATTTTCATTTTTTTGAGAGCATCATTGCTCTATAAAATCTATTTACATGTACCTCAGACTTTTGCACATTATTTATTTACTCAGATGAGTGACAAATTAAAGGAAAAACACAATGAGTTCAGATGCTTCCAGCTAGGTGAACTGCAACGAACTGCAATTCGAACACAATTAAGCATTTAACATCCTACCGTGCTCTGTCGCATGTATAAAAATACTGAGCAAACCTTAGTTGATCTCTAGCTTGGATCAAGACGACAAGAGGAGAAGGTCTAAGTGACTTTTGAAAAAGGGTTCATTACTGGGACACAAATCAATCACTACTAAACTGGATTTTCTTTCAGAAGGATCATTGACTACAATGTCATATACACATCTGTGTACACATCTATGGTGGGAAATTGTAGTCAGCAGCAGGCATTCAGTAACTGTGAAGAGATATGTAAGGAAAAACTTTAAAGTCTTTAAAGTAGAATAGGGATGTGGTGCATAACAACGTCAATGTAAAGACTAATGCACATTAGAGTTCAGTGCTGCAAAAACCAGAGGCATTAGTCAACAGGAGTATCGAAAAAATAAAATATTCAGATGAGTCATTGTTCACTATATTTTTGACAAGCAGGGTTGTGCATGTGTGGTGTACACCAAGAGAACAGTACAAGCCTGAATAATTGACTCCTACAGTGAGGGGATCTGGTGGCTCTGTTATGCTGTGGAGAGCGTTTTGCTGGAGTGGCTTGGGTCCAACTTTGCCCTTAGTGTGAAGGGGACTCCAAATCCATACAAGGTTATATCATAATTTATCGTAATTCATATTAGTGGTTAACCTCGCACCTCTGGAGTTGGGGGTTCAAATCACACCCCTGTCCTGTGTGTGTGTAGCTTTATGTTCTCCCTGTGCTTCGGGGGTTTCCTCCAGGTACTCCGATTTCCTCCCCGAGTCCAAAGACATGTGTTGTAGGCAGATTGCCATTTCCAAATTGTCCGGAGTGTGTGCGCGATTGTGCCCTGTGACAGGTTGGCACCCCGTCCAAGGTGTCCCCCGTCTTGTGCCCCGAGTTCCCTGGGATAGGCTCATAGGTCATCCCCATGACCCTGTGTAGGATAAGCAGTATGGAAAACAGATGGATGGATGTTTTGGGCATTGTAAATACACTCAAATAAATAGAAAGCCATTTGAGGACAATATAAAATACATAATATGACAGTATTAATTAATAGTATTGTATGGAGGACACCAGAAGAAATCTGGGTATTTTGTTTCAAGATCTCATGGCTACATTTTATTAACCAGCACAATATTTTTTTAAAAAAATGCAAAATACTAGGGTGTGCTGGATCAAGGTCTATTATACAAGTTATAATGGGTGAAATGTGGAAGGATGTTAAATCCTATTAAATTAAACCAAATTTGCAGTGATTAATGTGAAGAATACAACTATTTATGCAGGAATATATTGTCAATATACTAGATTCCTATTGGATGTTTATTTCAATGGTTGTCATCTTCTCATTCATATAACATTGTTTTAGTCCTTTCTTAATTTTTCATTTTTAAAATTATCTCTTGCTTTGAATATCGCATCATACTAAATTTAACAATGAAGAAAAACAACGCTTCCTTCTTCAGTCCACATTTTCTATCCGTAATTTTGTAGTAGGAAAAATGCCACAAGAGGTCTTTAAAAATGATGTGCATTACACGGTATGGCTTTGGAAGTCACCAGATCTCAACCCCTTTTTAACATCTGTGGGAGATTTTGGACTGAAATACTGGACATTGCTTTCCACCACCAATTTCAAAACACCAGTTGAGGGAATATATCTTGAAAGAATGTTGTTTCATCTCCTAATACAGTTCCAGAGACTATAGAATCTATGCCAAGGTGCAATGAAGCTGTTCTGTTTTTTTCATCTGTAGTAAATTTCCGATGTAGTACACCAAGTTTCCAAAGAAATGGGACATTTGGGACACAAGGCCACTGTGTATCATCAGCTGTGTAAGGAAAGTGCTTCTGAGATAAGTGGTGAGACAAGACGTTGATTCCATGGGATTCTAAAGTACCAAGAGTATAAATGATCTCTTTTTCTTTAAGTTTCTTTGCTTCATTGCTCCCATAGCAGCAATTAGCAATGCAAACATAGATGTCATTAATGTTATGTCTATTGCTCTTAAAGTGTCTCACCACTGAATAGGAGAAATTCTTTACTCTAATGGCATGAAGTTGCTCAAAAGAAATGATCAACCAGTCTTCTTTTGCTAGGCTATAGCTTTTGACTTCTGATTCTAATGATGGTCATTATTCTAATATATTTTAAATAGTGGGAAAAGCTTTTTTTTTTTTTTATTGTACACTTATGAATGTGTTTATGATCAAATGATCATAACTGTAACTGTAACATAAATGTAACTGTAACTTCCTATAGTTATAACAGCAGGCTTACAAGAAAGACAGTAACATAATGAAGTGTAAGTAATTTTAAGCTACCTTTGGTACAAAATAAAATAAAATAAAATAAAATTAAGCAGGCATGGTGGCTTAGTGGTTAACACGTTTGCCTCTCCATGCTTTGGGGGTTTCCTCTGGGTACTCTGGTTTCCTCCCCAGTCCGAAGATGTGTTGTAGGCTGTACAGAAAATGGAAAGAAAACCTGCTGAACCTGCTGGGCCTGAACACTTCCCTCTGCAACCGGATCCTGGACTTCCTAACTGGGAGACCTCAGTCGGTCAGGATCCGGAACAGCATCTCCAACACCACCACAATGAGCACTGGGGCCCCACAGGGCTGTGTGCTCAGTGCACTGCTGTTCACTCTGCTGACTCATGACTGTAGCAATGCACAGCTCGAATCACATCATCAAGTTCGCCGATGACACGACCGTGGTAGGTCTCATCAGCAAGAATGACGAGTCAGCATACAGAGAGGAGGTGCAGCGGCTAACGGACTGGTGCAGAGCCAACAACCTGTCTCTAAACGTGGACAAATCTAAACAGATGGTTGTTGACTCCAGAGTGACCACTCTATGCTGAATATCGATGGCTCCTCTGTGGAGGCAAATGCACCAAATTCCGTGGTGTTCACCTGGCGGAGAACCTCACTGGTCCCTCAACACCAGCTCCATAACCAAGAAAGCCCAGCAACATCTCTACTTTCTGCAAAGGCTGAGGAAAGCCCATCTCCCAACCCCCATCCTCACCATATTCTACAGAGGGACTATCTAGCGCATCCTGAGCAGCTGCATCACTGCCTGGTTTGGAAATTGTACCGTTTCGGTTGGCAAGACCTTGCAGCGGATAGTGAGGACAGCTGAGAAGATCGTCGCTGTCTCTTGTCCCTCCATCAAAGACATTTACACCACATGCTGCATCCACAAAAAGCCATCAGCATTGTGGATGACCCCACACACAAACTCTTCACCCTCCTGCCTTCTGGCAAGACTGGGCTTACGGCCAGACTGTGCAACGGTTTCTTCCAACAAGCCATCAGACTCCTCAACACTCAGAGACTGGACTGACAACACACACACACCGTTTGCAATTTTTGCACATTTCTGTATTTACTACCTGCATTTTTTGCTGCTACTGTATTTATAAAAATATTGTATATAATTCTTGTCATTACTATACCTGGCTGCTACACCAATAACTGCTATGTTCCTATATGATATAAGCTCTCTGCCGAATACTATGTCATAGTTTCCATTCACAGCATTTTATTATATTGTTATTCTTTTGCACTACCTGTTATATCTGACACTTGCATGCTAGAACTGAGAACTGGTCGGCGCTGCACTGTCTCTTACTGTGCATATTGTGCTGTTTGCACATGTTTGCATGTGCACTTTATGTAGAAATGTGTAGTCTCTTGTAGGTCTGTGTTGTTTTATGAGGCATCATGGTCCTGGAGGAACGTTGTTTCATTTCGCTATGTACTGTACTAGCTGAAATGACAAAACAGCCACTTGACTTGACTTGGGTGGATATAAAATAGTGCATGGGGTGGGGGAGAGGAACACCTGCTCATTTATGCAGATATCTAATCACGCTATCATTAGGCAGCAACTCAGTGCATAAAAACATGTAGGCACAGGTCAAGAGCTTCAGTTAATGTTAATATCAAACATCAGAATAGGGGACAAAAAATTGATCCAAGTGACTTTGAACAGGGCATGGTTGTTGGAGCCAGACCCTGTCAGAAAGAGCTGATCGCCTGGGATTTTCACAGATTACAGTCTCTAGAATTTACACAGAATAGACATTGAAGTGGCACTTCTACATCAGAAGTAGTGCTGTCAATAGGCTGACTCTCTCCATCTTATTGGAAAAGGACAACTATTTCACCTCACTGTAATTTGTGGGCTTAGAAATGTGGAATTCTAAAATTCCTATAGGTAATACGAAATGATCACATCTGAGCAATTTTTTAATTTAGAGACAATCGATTTTAAATACATTGTATGACTGTACCTGTCATTTCACTCTCTGGCTGAACCTGGAGTGTGACCTCTGCACCAGATCTACCACAGGATTCACTGTCTACACTTTACTGCAAGAAAAATCATCAAGGACAGCAGTCACCAAGGACACTTGCTCTTTCAGCTGCTTCCATCCAGCAGGTGCTACCAGGGAGCTCTTAAACAGTCAGTGACACCATGTTGTGCGCAGCCATCTTTTCGCACACTGCCTTCCACATTGCACACTTAGTGTGCACACTACCCACCCACATTTATGTATATATTGTGTATTTTGTGTAATTTTGTATACTGAAAGTTACATTTTTGCCCTGTTTATATTTTGTATTTGCATTTGTATATATTGTTTAGTAGATAGTAGTAGTTACAGTATTTGTTAGTGGTGCTATCGCAAGAATTTCAATGTCCAGTTTTCCATATGTCAACTGTGCAAATGACAAATGAAAGACTTTGACCTTGAGAAAAAAAGAAAAAGGAAAAAAGGTCATCAGTGTCACGTGGGCAGTGGGTAGGCAGATTTTCTAAATGACCCACATACATGTACAGTGGATATAAAAATTCTAACCCCCACCCCCGTTAAAATTGCAAGTTTTTCTGATGTAAAGAAATGAAGCCAAGATAAAACATATCAGATCTTTTTCCGCTTTTAAAGTAAAATAGCAACAAAATGATCAAGTGAAAAACATATACATAGAAATGTTTACCTTTTGCTTGTAATACAGCACTCAGTCTTTTTGGGTAAGTGTGTAGTAATTTAGCACATCTTGATTTGGCAATTTCGTTCCACTCTTGCTTGCAAAAATGCTCCAGCTCTGTCAAATTGTGAGGGGGTCTCTTATGCACAGCCCTCTTCCAGTCATTCCACAGGTTTTCGATAGGATTTAGGTCTGGGCTCTGACTGGGCCATTCCAAGATCTTCTTCTTCTGAAGCCATTCCTTTGTTAACTGGTATTTGTGATTTGTGTCATTCTCTTCAGCTTCAACAGAGACCTACAGGTTTTGCGCCAAAATAGATTGGTATTTGTAGCTGGTTCCCTCTATATTGCCTAGAGCCCCAATCCCAGCTGAAGAGAAGCAGCCCCATAACATGATGCTGATGCTGCCACCACCATGCTTCACTGTGGGTATGATGTGCTTTGGGTCATAAGCTGTCTAGTTTTTGTGCCAAAGATGTCTTTTGGAATTATGCCCAAAAAGTTCTCACTTGGTCTCGTCAGACCATAACACATTTTGGCACATGGTTTGGGGTGATTTAGGCAGGCTTGGATGTTTTGGGTTTGTTTGTTTGTTTGTTTTTATGAGAAAGGGCTTCCATTTGCCCATAACCCATAGCCAATACATGAGAAGAAAAAAAAAAGAGATTGCTGTCACAAGCAGGTAGTGACCAGTATTTGCTAGATATTCTTGCAGTGCCTTTAATGTTGCTGTAGGTCTCTTGGCAGCCTCCCTGATAGGTTTTTTGTTGTCCTTTCATCTAGCTTGGATGAACATCACCGCTTTTTTCTCCACTTATTAATGATGGCCTTCACGGTGTTCCATGGTACATCTAATGTTTTGACCTTTCAACAGTGAGATCCTGTACATGCTTTGTAAGCTCTTTGCGGACCATGGCTTTTCTTTTTATTAGGGTTAATCAGAATCACTTCATTGATGACAGGTGTATGATAATTAGTTTTGAACGAGTTTGAATGTGATTGGTTCATTCTGAGCACAGTCACATACCCCATTATAAAAAAGGTGTGCACACTTGTGCAGCCATGTTGTAAGTTTTTATTTATTTTTTTATTTGTTTTTTTTTTTTTTTTTACCCTAAAACGCTTCTATTTGTTTTTTTCACTCGAATTTTGTTGGTATCACATTAAAGGAGATCTGACATGATTTATCTTGGTTTCTTTTGTTTTCATCACAAAACTCTGCAATTTTAACAGGAGCATGCAGACTATTTATATCGACTGTAGCTACAATAGTAAACCAAATCCTTGCACTTCTTTAGTGCAAGATCAATATCTTAATACTGAAATATTGTGATTGCACCTTTCTGACACATAGCTTTGTGACACTTAGCGTTTCTTTCTGTCTGTCCTGTTCCTTTAAATTCACTCCCTGCTCTTGGGCTGATAATGAAGTTTAGGCCTACCTTCTGTCAAAGCAAGCTAACTCGTTACTGATTGTCTGTGTTGGTTACTATTTTCAGTTTACATTAAAGTATAGCTGCTAGATAGATAGATATAGGCTATACAGCGACATGACAAGACTTATGAAACAGCTTCATTTTTTTATAGTGAGGTTTCTTAGAGTCAATCTTGAAAAATATTCATTGGTTCGCTACCAATATGTTCTGTTTTGCCTAATAATGCCAGTCATGCAACCATTTGTGGGTTTTACATGCTAGATAGTGATATTGTGACTAATACAGCCTAATTAGATAACATTAGCTACTTGTTTGCAGATCAGACTACTTGAAGTTTCTTTTAAAATGTCTTAAAATAAATACTTTTGCTGCATTTTACAGCAATCGTGTATTAATAATATCAATTTGAATTTGAATTTAGAGAAAGTGCTGTTAATATGATAGAAAAAAATCGCTAAATTTACATTTTAACGTGGTGTAACTGGTTTGGGAAGTACAGTTGGGAAAAAAATGCTTTAATGTCTCTGTTAGATAAATATGATGGTGCAAACATGCCTACGTTCATAAAATTAACTTGTGCTTCAACTTTTGCTCTTATTTTTAAAAAAATCAGTATTCAGTAGGATAAAACTGCCTTCCTCTGAAAACAAAATGTTTAAATTCTTATTTTAAAGACCTATGCAAATTGTTACTATTCTTTATTCCATAAGACTTGCCACTTGTAATTGCAGCCATTTAATATCCTGAGAAAGTGGCTGCTATGGTTTCACTACAACAGATAAGATATTGCTATGAAAAGCCAGGATGTCCTGATGTCCTCTCAGAAAATAGCAAGATAGCACAAATGGCCTTCAAGATATTGACCAATACCCCAGGGGACAAAAATTAATGGCAAGGTATTAGAAGACTACAATTCAGTTTCTATTAGTATATATTTGTTATATACTATATACTGTATAAACACTATATATTTAGATCTCATAGTGGCATTTGATACAACTGATCATGGAATTTTAAATAAAAGGCTCAGTCAATGGATTGGTATTTCCAGATCTGCTTTTGACTGATTTTCATCATACCTGTCCAATAGATCGTTTAGGGTATCGATCAGTGGCTTCTCATTCTCAGTGTCATCTTGTGGAATTCCCCAGGGTTCTATCCACAGGCCTGTGTTGTTTATTTCGTATATGCTACCACATGGTAATATAATCCATGACACATCTGTTTCCACTTTTTGCTGATGACACTCATCTTTATCTGTCAGTAAAAAAAAAAAAAAAAAAAAAAACGAGCTACAGAAGTTGTCCATATTGGAGGACTGTTTGGCTGATGTTAAGAATTAGATGTCCCACAACGATTTACACCTGAACACAGACAAAACTGAAGTCCTTTTCATTGGTCCAGAGAGGTTATTGAACTTCCCACACTCCTCCCTTAGTGCTGTCATGCCTTATGCTAGGCCTGCCTAGTTTTTTTTGTTTTTATCTAAAACAAACCCAGAACACACAGAAGTAATAAGGTCATTACATACCATGGAGCATGATCTGGGTTTTGTAAAAAAAATAAATAATAATAATAATAATAATAATAATGCCGGATGTGCCCTCCTGTTTCTGTGTTATCCACTCATAACAGATTCTGCTCTCATCACTGCCTGTATTTTAGAGAGAGAGATTTGTTGGACTGCATATTGTACTTCTTTCCACTTTCATGCCAGAATTGTTATCTTAGTAAGAGTACTTAAGAACATGCTAACTACCAACTTACAAATTTTGTAACACATATTGTTGAATGAAAATGTTGCAATTGTTGCAGTTCTCTTGCTCAGGTACTGTGGCATGATACCATTCAATGCTTTATAAGTCAACAGTAGTATGTTATAATCAATGCAGAATTTTACTGGGAGCCAATGCAGAGTGTATAAGATCATCTTCTGATTCTAGTAATTACTCTGCATCCAGGCAGCAAGGCATTACAACAATCCAACCTAGAGGTAATGAAAACTTGAGCTAGTTTCTCTGCATTATGTAGTGACATTATATTTCTTATCTTAGCAATATTTCTGAGATGAAAATGGCTATTAGTAATATTATCTGCATGAGAGAATGGAGTCAATAATCACACAATGGTCTTTTACTGCTGCACAAGATGCAACTGAAAGGCCATCAAGCATTACTATATAATCAGAAAGCTTGCTTCTAGCTACCTGTGTTCCTAGTAGAATTGCTTCTGTCTTGTCTGAATTAAGTGGGATGAAGTTACTCAGCATCCAGTGCCTTTACACATTCCTCAGTTTTATTAAGCTGGTGTTTCTCATCTGGTTTTGCTGAAACATATAACTGTGTCATCAGCACAACAGTGGAACCTAATACCATGTTTACGAATAACTTTACCCAGAGGTAGCATATATAGAGAAAAGAGCGGTGGGCCTAGAACAGAGCATTGTGGAACACCAAACATTACTTTAGTATGCATAGAGAAGTCACCATTTACATCTACATCTATTTAACAATCAGCTAAATAAGATCTGAGCCAGGAGAGGGCCAGTTCCTTAACTCCAGCAACCTTTTCTAGTCTATCAAGAAAATCCACTGTTAAAAGCGCTATACAAATAAAATTGAACTGAATTAAAGTATAGTATACACATTAAAAGACTGATTTCCAGACATTTTGGTAGTGTTATTTGATAGAATCTCAAGTTTGATTTGAAACTCAGGACTTTGAGTTATAAAAGTCTCCGAATAGGACAACACACTGTGATGATGATGATGATGATGATAGACTCAGGACAATATATATATAATGATAGCCTCAAAAGGCTGCTTAACCTTAAAAGACAGAATTAAGAATCACAACAGTGATGTAGTCTGTGAAATGTATCGGTGAGTGTAACTGAAAATAACTGCTAATGATGGATGATGCTAATGATGTAATTTTGGATGACATGAAAATGCAGAAAATGTTTCAAATAAAATGTATGAAATGTATGACATCCCAACAAAACCTCAGGGAAGCTGAGTTCAGATTTAGCCCATCACTCCAAAATAATGAAGCCTAGTTTAGAAAAAAACATAAATCTATCATATGGCTGACCTAGCACAACAGACACTCCAATACCTCTTTAGAACATTTCTTCTATGAAAGAATGAATCATCAGGCTAGCAAATACATCAACACATTCAATATCTTTGTATGGTATTAATTACTTGCAGTTATCCGGCAATCCGGTCTATATTTGGGTTGCAGCCATATTGCGAATATGATGTTTATATGCATACAGGCATAGAAACATTCCTGTATGAATAATAATAAATACTTTTTTATACAGCCTAGCGCATTGCAAGGTAAGTGCCACTTTGTTGGGTTCTGGTGCTGTGTGCAGCCATGTTGACATCAGACCATAAACAGGGAAGGAACCGATAGATGAGAAGACGTCCCCCTGTTGACGGATCGCAATTTCAACTTGAGGGGGCGTTTTCTTTGGCTTTTCCTGGTTGGAGGTGGGGCATTACAAGTTGCAACCTCGAGTCGAACGCATCATTACTCTTGTCTATCAGGGCAACGAAAGCGCCACGCTTCCACATTCGGTTTAGGCCCGATGACCTTTTTGGCAGGTGGGTGAACATGACAGCTACTACTCTGCAGAAGAAACTGTTCCAGTCGCGTTCTGGCTGTTCCTAGAGGACCTGATCCTACAGAGATAACAAGTGGACACGCATTAACGCAAAGCTCAAAAGGGGCAGAGTGTTCCTGCCTGGTTTCGAACCAGGGACCTTTCGCGTGTTAGGCGAACGTGATAACCACTACACTACAGGAACCATGTACGCATTCTTTAGCCTCTCAGTTTGGGGTTGTTCCCAAAGGCACTACTACTGCTGCTGCTGCAGAGACCTGGACACTCATTCGCTGCAAATCTCAAACAACAAAGCTTGTTTCCGCCTGGTTTCGAACGAGGGACCTTTCGCCTGTGAGGCAAACGTGACGACACTACAAAAACCCCAACAAGCCTGATAGTTTGCTGGTGCCTGT
>CM041003.1:11851093-11883090 GCA_022985145.1 Pangasius djambal
ATGTTGTTTGTTGTTGTTGTCGCTTCATTTTAGATCTGAAGGGACAGATTGATTCCCTAGCTCGTGACTACACAGCAAATGCCCGCACCCTGTCCTCAGAGCAGAAGCTGTCTCTCCTGAGGCAGATCCAGCAGTCCTATGGGAAGTGCAAAGAGTTTGGAGACGACAAGGTCCAGCTGGCCATGCAGACGTACGAGATGGTCTGTTTGAGTTCATGAAACTTCATTAATGATCACACAGTAGCATAAAATCTCATTTATAAACATGGATTCTAGGGCTGGGTGTGGTCAGTTATGTCACGCGATAACGATCTATATCCTGATATTTATAACTTGGAATTGAATCGAAGCAGCCGATGTAAACGAAAGAAAATACTTAATCTTTAAAATTGTACATTTTATTTATTTATTATTTTTTTTACAGATTTTCAGTGTTAGAATGTAGTTTTTGTTTATTTGTTTTAATGCCGCACTTCTGGTTTGCCGGCAGTTCATTAGCTAAAGTGTATATCGTGATGCATGTTGTGTATCATGCAAATTTCTTAAGTATCGTGCTATGATTTTTAAAAAAGTTTTTCCCCTCATATTTCTCACCCCTATTGGATTCTACATTGCAGTCTAGTCCTTAATATTCTTTTCTAAAGGCTGAGATGCTCTAGATATATGCAAAATGAAATATGTCAAATTTCTTGTTGTAGCAACAATGAATACTACTTTTTGTTTATATTGCAGCTTATATGTGTGCGCCTGTGTGTGCGCCTGTGTGTGCGCCTGTGTGTGCGCCTGTGTGTGCGCCTGTGTGTGCGCCTGTGTGTGCGCCTGTAAAAAGTATCAAAGTGCCTTACAGGATGTGCAGAAAAAAAGGATGCAAAATTGTACTAAGAATGCTCAAATATCGAATTATGTATACCATCAAGACATTTCAGTTTATCAGTAACCCCAGGGTTTGTTTATTTTACTCCTCTACTGGGAGAACTGAGTCTTACAATTTACTGAAATCCATTCATGGTTATAATATGGTTGACAAATCAGGGACACTGTGACCGTTTAACCTACAGGTATTGCAGAAGTATCCGTGTTCGTTCATTGTCAGATTGTACTGTAAGCTCTAGTGTAGTGTGACATTATAACATTCATTACATACATTATAACCTACATATTACAACCAAAATACAGGCATGTTAAGGAATTATGGTAGTTTTGGAAAGTTATTACTTTTTCTAAATGAATAAATAAAAAAAGTAAATATGTTTTAACTTTGCCACCCGTATACTTCATTCTCTTGTAGAGCTGTTACACATTTAAAGGCTTAATCTGTTTAATAATTAAAGGTGTTTTGTTGCCTTACTGCGTTGTAGGCCTGAGTAATTCTGCTTGTGTTTTTTTTTTCTCTCTCTCTCTTTTCCCCTTAAGGTGGATAAACACATCCGCAGGCTGGACACAGACTTGGCCCGTTTTGAGGCGGACCTCAAAGAAAAGCAGATAGAAAGCACAGACTATGATTCTACCTCCAGTAAGGGAAACAAGAGTAAGCGCTAATCATGCCATAAATCATTATGCATGTAGCTCCAGCCTGTTTGGATTTACTAGTTAATGCAGTAAAATGATTGTGTTTATTTATTTATTTATTATGATTATAATTATTACTACAATACTTGCTCGTTTGAAGGTGACCTTCGGGGGCCTAAGGAGAAAAAGGTGTCTCGCACCAGGTCAAAGGTCAAGAACTCGGATGATGACTGCAGTCCTAAGAGTGGCCAGAAGAAAGTCAAGCTAATGCAGACGTAAGATGGCAACACAAGATGCTGAGCCTTTGTTTCTAACCTTGTATCGCTTTATACAATAATCGTATTTTTTTTTCTAATGCAGAACCGAGTTCTCTTCTCCGGCTGTGAATTTCGGCAATGTTCACCCCTCAGATGTGCTGGACATGCCAGTGGACCCGAATGAGCCGACGTACTGTCTGTGCCACCAGGTCTCCTATGGAGAGATGATTGGCTGTGACAACACTGATGTGAGTTAAATGTCTTATTTTACTCTTTGTGCTCTTTTTAGAGTTATGTGAACCTCGATTTCCAGTTCGATCGATCAGTTGGACTCTTCGTTGTGGGAGTTAAAGCTGTCTTGCATTGGTCATAGATTAAAAACAACTCTTACGGCTGTCAGTGTCTGCTGCAAGTACACATTAGATGACTCATTGTTTTGCATATGATACAGTATTTTTTACTGTTGATAAGTTTATCTATGTTTTGCTCCCAGTTAATAACTCGTGTTAATCATTAGATGCCTGAATTCTTTCTTATTTCTTGGTTATTTCTTCCTTTACAAATGTAATGGCAATGTAAAGGTCTATGAATTTGAACCATATTGTGCAGTATATTGGCAGACAGCATTACACGAGGATAATCTGGGGGGAAAAATGTATTAAAATGGCGAACAAAACCTGGGTGTAACTTAGAAAATGAGACAATAAATACATAAGTTTTCGCAAAGATACTTTTAATCAAGGAGTAAACACAGAACGGGTGAACACAATAGAGCAGCGAATCAATCACAGGACAGGATTAGACATGGCAAAATATAAACACAAGCACGTGTAGGACAAAGAACATGCGCATACGGAAAGGGGGAAATCATGACGATCTACTAGTATCTTTACATTTTAGCAGTAGAATAGTTTTTTTTCCCCCTTATTTCGTTCATTCTGTGGAGGGTTTGTGTTCTTATCTATTTATTCTTCAAATTCTAAGATGGATGTACTGTAAGCAGAAGGATTCGTCAATTTGTTTATTTTAGTTATTTCTTTTATTTATTTGCATTTTTTTTTTTATTTAGCCTTCCCCCCCAAAGCACTTGATACATTCAAAACTACAATCGTCACACTGTTGTATGAAAAATGTTATAAAACACCGCATATCTATTACAAATACAGCACTTTTTATTGACTGTTAAACTTGGGTATCATAAAGGAAGATTTAGGCATAGACCTCTGAGGGTACATGGATATGATGTGTGTGTGTGTGTGTGTGTGTGTGTATTTTTGTCTCTACAGTGCTCCATTGAGTGGTTTCACTTTGCCTGTGTGGGCCTGACCACCAAGCCCAGGGGAAAATGGTGAGTGGTCATGTGATTTGAAACTGTACCTCTGAACATTTCTAGTAGGAGAAGGTTGAACTGTTTGTTTGTTTGTTTGTTTTTTAAAAAAATAAAAAATTAAATCTGTTTTTCTTACCCATATAGGTACTGCCCAAGATGTTCACAGGAGCGTAAGAAAAAGTGAACATTCTTTGAAGGAGAAAAAAAAAGAAAAAAAAAAGAGAGAGAAAGAGAGAGAGAGATATGGAATATGGCAGAGAATGAGGTAGAAAGAAAAGGAAATGAGGTGCAAAGCGCTCCCCCCCCCCAAAAAAAAAACTCTCTATAGACACTAATATAGATTCATGCTCTGCTTAATCTGGTGCTTGTCCTCCTCCCTTCTGTCCTCACTTTCTTCTCTCTGTACAACAGAAAGTAGGGATGACGGATGGACGAAGGAGCCGTAGTTATGACTGTAGCTTAATTTATGGTTCCAGTAATGACCGTTACTTGTATTTTTGTTACTTTTGCTTTTTATATACATGTTTACTTTGGTTTTGAATGGTTGTTGTATTGTTTGGTTGCTTTTTTTTTTTTTTTTTTTTTTTTTTTTTTTTTTTTTTTTTTTTTTTTTTTTTTTTTTTTTTTTTTTTTTTTTTTTTTTTTTTTTTTTTTTTTTTTTTTTTTTTTTTTTTAAATATTCGTTTCTTTGTATAGTTACACAAACAGAGCAGTAGATAAATCAGGGAGCATGACACTCAGTGCTTAAGTATGGTATCTACTAGGCGTCCTTACTTGCTGTTCTTTACCAAACGGTTTCGAGTCAAACACTGGCACAAAGTGATCCTATACAAACGTAGTTCTTCTTAGAGACTGTTTTTAAAACTCTGACATTCTCATTTCATTTTTCATTCCTTTGGGATCGTTTTCTCGGCGCTGGATATGTGCGTCCACTTTAGCTACCTTTCCCCACATGGGTACCTTGGAAAAAGTATTTGGGGATGTGCCGAGCTTCACAGCGAGTTTGATACTTGCGCACGATGCACATAAACCAGTGACTTTCACTCGTAGGTTGCTAACCCACATTTCAGGTTTTTCCACAACTGGCTGCTGTGACGGAAATTTCCTCTGGTGCTCATAATGGTTCACTATTCAATGAACTGAACTTTCCAGAATCGAATGGATAGCATTAACACAAAACGGTGACGAAGTGCTGGATAGAGTGGTTTTACATTGTGATGTTGCGTTCATGTAACAATGCTTATAAGTTCCTTTGTGTATTAATCCCAAGCTGCGAACAAAAGAAACGGTTGCATTTGACCTCTAATATCGACTTTTATATTCTGTTTGACTGGATTTTGGTGCTCTTGCGGATATTAAGTAATAGGTGATTGCTTAAAGGGCATGAAAGTAATTATTACACTCATGTTAATCTCTCCATCACATGGCTGGTGCCAGAGGTTAAGGTGCTGTTGTCCATAGATCACAACTTCTATTTAAAACTTGGCTTCAATATTTAATACATATTTTGCTAACACTTTATTTGAAGGGTACCTACATAGGGTCTTTCACACATCCATAAGCTATGCATAAATATTTTAGAAAGCAGTGCTGGATGGAGAGCTTAACGAAAGGCTTATGTCAAAACTCGTCAGCTTACAGAGGGTCTGTGCGACTCTGTCTTTACATATGAGAGAGAAGAGAGACTAATTATTTCCTCATCTTTAATTAGAAAATGTAGACACAACACGTGTCGCTGTAAAAAAATTTTTTTCCTCCTAATATTGCAGATTATCATTTGTTTTTACTAACAGAACATTGAAAAAACGGTGTAGATGTTCTACAGGGCAGTGTTATAAATACAAATTTAAGTACCACTTTAGTTTTAGGGCATTAAAAAAACATTCATTTGTTGACAAGGTTGTCATAAATATGTCCAGTTGTATTGGAATGATTCTTTATCATAGTTTTCAGAGCAACGTGAACCACAAATGACACGCTGTGCAGTTGAACAGCATTCGGTCCCGTGCTCCTGGAAGAAGTAGATACAGTACATACTGCTAACAACAGGAAAGATGAAAGGCGGACACTAAATAAGACAACAGAATAATTTCCAAGCTAAGTTTAAAAAAAAAAAAAAAAAAAAGTACAGATTTCACAGTCAACCCATAATGATAACTGAGGCCTCTTTTCTCTTTCATGTAAAGACAAAGCAATATATTTCACAAAAGCTGTTTCTCTTACAGGTTTTGACTTAAATCCTCTAGTATTGCTTTGTAAAAGATTTATCCCATTCTAAAATAAAGTGTTACCCATAGTTTGTAGTATATCTTTAATTAAGTGTGCTTATTTAGGCTGATTTACGATCACAAAGCATTGTGTGTGTGTGTGTGTGTGTGTGTGTTATTAGAATATGATATCAGCCTTAAGGTGGAATTTGCATGAAGTGTTAGTGAAGGTACTTTGATTGTAATTTGATTGTTACAGAAGTTTATACTAATGTCAGATACTCTGTTTAGTGTCTTCCATGTTGACTGAACAATGCCTGATGTCTGGAATGGATTTGTGTGTGTGTGGTCTTTTATTGTAATCTTTTTCTGAGTTGAGCATGAGAATATTGCAGTTAAATAATTGCTTGGAAACATGAATGGCAATCAGTTTTCTTTATTTCCCTAAATACAGCAGGCAATAGAATTCATTCATTCTTTTTTTCTTTTTTTTTTACAGCTCCACCACTAGGTGGTGGAGGCATTAATGCTGCATTCGATTAGAGGTTGTAACTCGTAATTCCCAACCTCTTACCAGGGGGGAAAAAAAATAAAATAAAACGCCCCCTCAACTCCTTCCTACTCGGGAACTTGCCATGATCTCTTCAACCCTGAGTTTCTCTGAGTTCAGCATGTGACATCACATCAACATGGCTGCTCACAGCATCAGCAGTAAACAAAGTAGCACTTACTTTTACTGTATTGTAAGTATTTGCTTTAGAGCAGTCCACATACAGACACATTCACCTTGTCGAATCTTTAACACTGACTATACAGTTCACTGCATACATCACTCATCACAGTTAGCTGGATAGCTTATTGCTGACAAAAGACGAACATGGAGGTGTCCTTGTTTTTTCCACACTTTGTAGCTCGAATGCCCAGAGGTCAGAAATGACAGTAATTCTAAGTTTCAAATTTCCACTTCTGAGGTAAGTAGAATGGAGCACATACATTCAGGTTGTCCATGTGTCCTTTCATCTGTGCGTATGTCTGTCCGAGATTCTCATTAGCAAGAGCAAGAACGCTTGTAGGATTTATATGGAATTATCATCGTAACCAGTTGATGAACTGATTAGATGATCCACACAGGGTCACAGTGAGGTCAAATGTCTGAGGTTTTTTCCAATATTGTCCTTCCTCTTTAAAGTATATATTAACGATATTTGAGGCATACAGTTTAGTAACAAAAAAGGATTAGACTTCTAATCCTAGTGGAGGCATCCCTGTCAAAAACATTGGTTTAGAGTTCTACTTACCGTGGAGTCACGGTGGCAACAGAAGTTCAGTCCAGACTTCTTATGTCAGTCCTACATTCCAGATCCTCTTGGGGGATCCCTAGATATTCCCAAACCAACTGGGAGATATAATCTCTCCAGCAGTTCTTGGGTCTGCCCTGGGGTTCTGCTATAGTGTATAGCAGGAGCTCTCCAGGGGGCATACTTTTATGGTGCCCGAACCCCCTCAGCTGACTTCACAGGGTCAAAGGAGCTCTCCTCGGTGCCTCTCCATCCTGTTCACCCTGTCACACAGAGTAAAGCAGAGGAACCTCGTTTCATTACAAATATAAAATGCACAAATACACAGAGAGATCCAAACAGAGCAAGTTCCATGAATAAATGCACAGTAAAATACAAATACAAAGACAAAGCTCTGGACATGCTAGGTTTGATTATATGAATTTTAAACACATTTTGGTTCAGATATATATATATATATAATTTTAACACCGTAAAGATATTTTATATCTTCTCTGTATTGAGTTATATCTCCATGGTGTTAATAGCAAAAATGAAGAAAGCATTTCTATGAGCAGGTGTGTACATACAGCCACAAATGGTCACAATACATGACGCGTATGAATGCAAAGTACCTGTAGCAATGTGTAAAATAGAAAATACATACAAAATAAGAGTTCCAAGAATATGGAAATGGGTTTTACAAATAATAATTCAATACACACAGAATCATTTGTATCTGTACTTTACCACTCACTCACTCACTCACTCACTCACTCACTTTCAGTAACAGCTTTGTCCTGGTCAGGGTCATCGTGGATCCAGAGCCTGTCCCCGGAACACAGGGTGTGAGGCAGGAATACACCCTGGATAGGCTGCCAGTCCATCGCAGGGCACCATGCACACATGCATTCACACACTTTTTCACATCGACGTGCTACGTGACGATGTTCTAGGTTGTGTAATGCATCTAGATGTAAAAATATCAGGAAATGAAAGCTGAAATTATGATCTATCGAGACATATTCATCTTTTGATCTCAGACCTAAATGTCTCTGCCGTGTATAGAAAAAAAATAAATTGGACATGTTCCAATGGTTTCAGAGGGGAATGTACGTGTGTGTGTGTGTATCATTTTATTTTATTTTATTTATATATATATATATATATATATATATATATATATATATATACACACTGTATGTACATATACACTTTATTCTTAGAATTTACTTCAATTAATGGTCATTTTGCTCTGTTTTTCAGTGTGAGAATAAGCTAATTAACCACAAAGGCATTTTTTTCTATAACTTTTTTTTTTTACACACCTTTACCAATGGTGCCAATAATTCTGGAGCTGACTATATTAACTATGGAGCTATGGTATGGTCTTTAAACATCATTGGAACCATAATTGGAATCAAATTTTGGTAAGATGGTTACAAAATGAAACTTTGGCCATGCACACCATCAACATGCTTGGCAGACTTCAAGGAAGCGCTCGTGATATCCACTGAAAGGTAAGGTGGTGGATCATTAATCCTCTGGGGCTCTGTTGAACCTGGTGGAAAGGCTCTTGTGAGGACTGATGGTATCACAAATTCTGTAAAGTACCCTAATATTTTAGCTCAAACCCTGGTTGCCTCACTCAGAAGGTCAAGGTTTGGCCATAGAATGATGCTTAACCAAGACAACTACCCCAAATACACAGCCAAATAAACACAGTAATGGTAGCAGAGAAATAAGAACAAGATGAGAGGATTGTACATAATATCAATATGAATGTCTTAACATGTATTATTTGATCATTTCTGTTACTTGTAATAATGAAGGAACATTATTATTATTATTATTATTATTATTATTATTATTATTGCACACCATTCTCAAAGAGCAGATAAGCAAATCAGCTTTATAGTCATTTTGTTTATGAATGTGATATTTTCCCAAAATGTTGAAATAGTTTATATCATATGGAAATGATACATTTTCGGGGAGGGGAAAAAAAGACCACTCTAATTTCAATTTTGCCTTTTCATATACGAAAGTATGCGAAGTATCCTTCCACAATTTGTTTACAACTTCACACTCCAAAAATAGGTGAATGACATTTCACTGTTGGTGTGACAGGAAACACATGAAATATTTATATCTTTATATTTAGAGAGTTTAAATCAACAGGAATATTATAATAAATGTAATATAATATAATATATAATATAATAATATTATTTTATGATATATTATTTTATATAAATTTTATGAAGTATTTTCCAATGTATTTCCTTGGCTTTGTTAGGGACAAAATACTTGGAATACTTGGTTATGGAAGTAACCATGACGTTTTCCAGTCGATGTTTGACAAAACATATATCAATGATATTTACGTTTTGGAGTCATAGTAATTCTCCAAGTAAAGCTATACACTGTATGACCAAAATTATGTGGACACCTGACCATCACACCCATATGTCTTTTTTCCCCAAAGAGGTACCACAAAATTAGAAGCACACAATTGTCTAGAATGTCTTTGTTTGCTGTAGCATTACAGTTTCCCTTCACTGGAACTATGAGGCCCAAACCTGTTCCAGCATGACGATGCCCCTGTGCTCAAAGCGAGCTCCATGAACACATGGTGTGTGAAGGTTGGAGTGGAAGAACTCGAGTGTCCTGCACAGAGCCCTGACCTCAACCCCACTGAACACCTTCGGGATGAACTGGAACACCGACTGCACCCCAGACCTCCTCACCAACATCAGCGCCTGATCTCACTAATGCTCTTGTAGCTGAATGAACACAAATCCCCACAGCCATGCTCCACCATCTAGTGGAAAGCCTTCCCAGAAGAGTGGAGCTTATTATAACAGGAAAGGGGAGTAAATCTGGAATGGGAGGTTCAACAAGCACATATGAGTGTGATAGTCAGGGGTGCACATACTTTTGGCCATATTGTATATCTTCTATGTAGTAGTGAGGTAGTCTGGTTATCTTTTCTCCACTGCAGAGTGGGCTTTTAATCAGCTGATAAAGTTGAGCTACGCAGTCCTTTTTGGTGCTCACTGACGTCAGTATTATTGGTACCGTAAAACTCGGAGCATATTGCGCATGAAAAAAAGGTGGGAAGCGCTCTTATAATATACTACACTATAAAGTACTTACACTGTTAAACGCTTAAACACCTCATTATCAGTTAAACACTCAGTATTGCTTGAACGCCTGGTGCGCAATGATTTTCTGAGGAAGGTATACTAGTGTAACACCGGTAACCTATGAGCCGCAGTTGCATCTCGTGTTTATTATAGAGACCTTGCACACACTTCATTAGACTTCTCCTGTCCAACAGAGCAGCACCTCTGCCTTTGCTCCGGTACAGCAGCTTAGCATCTTAATAAACCACACAGTCAGGTTTGTTTTGTGTGTGTGTGTGTGCGCGCAAAACTATACATTAAGGAATTAGCTGTGAAGCTGAAAACGGAGTTCATGCCAGATTTCGAGCACTTCCGATTTTCCTGCTCTAGAATGAATCCCAGTTTAGGCGCGAGCGCGTACGCGGTCCAGCAGCCGCAGAATCCCGGGACGCGTTTCTCAGACCCGGAGCCCGGGTACCCATCACCCGATCCGGGTTTCTGCTTGGGAGATACTGGACAAGATAGTTTGGATTCGGGCTCTCTGTCCAACAGCTTTCAGTATTTACATCCGAGCGGCTCTCTGCCCCGCGCATCCCTTCTTCCTCCTCTTCCTCCTCTTCCTCTTCTTCCTCCTGCAGCTCCTCCTGGTGCGGCGGCTCTGCGCAACGATCTAGGCTCCAACATCAGCGTCCTAAAGACTCTGAACCTGCGATTCCGCTGCTTCTTGGCCAAAGTGCATGAGCTAGAGCGCCGAAACAAAGCGCTGGAAATTGAGCTTCAGCAGGCCCTTGAGGCTAATAATAATGACAGAGGATGTGGACAAGGTATAAGAAATGCCACTGTCCACTCAGGACCAGACTTTATTGCAAGTTCAAATGCAAATGATTCTGCATATTTGACCAGAACTTTATTAGGACCAACGCTTAATGGCACCGGACTCATGCCTAGAAACAAGATACTGGTTGGAAATTTGGACTCAGTAAATGTGATGGACTCAAATTCCAATCTTTCCCCACCTTTCCCCCTTAACCCGGTATCTCCAGTTGATCCTAAGTCCATCTCCAGTATCAGGCAGAGCTATGATGGCAATGGGACAGAAAGGTTTACCAACTCCACACCTCAGGTTCTACCCACCTCGATTTGGTTTCACAACCCTGCTGGGAGGTTCAACAATAGCTGGGAGTTGAGGGTTTCAGGGCCCAGAGTGTCATGGCCATACCAGGACGGGGTTGGGGTTCAAATCGACACCATCACACCGGAAATCCGGGCCCTTAATAATGTACTGGCCAAAGTGAAGCTGGAAAGGGATGAATACAAGCAAAGGTCAGCATTCCTGCACTATCATCTCTCCATGAACCATGGTCTGAAATGCTCTGAGCAAAGCATGTTGAAATATGGCTGCAAAATATAGCTTATTGTTTCAGTCCTCCATTCACTTACTGTATGCTTTGAGCATGCTGATCACTCACAGCTTTTCCACATAACGGTTGCACGATATATTGTTTGTTGATCCTAATCAGGAACATAGCTGAAAAGAAATATTGTTTTTCTGCCCAAATCCTTAATATAAAATCCTCTAATATCATATTGCATTTTGTATACATTAAATATGATCAGTCAGACATCCGGCTGGCATTATTCTGAGCCATCCTCCAGCTGTGGGTCTCCTTGTTACCGTCTTTGCCCCAGTAAAATGACCACAATCCTAATCACAATACTGAATGTTCTGTTACTGAAGGATGCAAGTCACGTCAAGTAATGGAGGCCAGTCTTTAACTTTGATATACTTCTGGTTTATCCGTTATGTTTTTTTTTTGTTAATGTTTGTGAAATTTGTCACCTGCACAGTTCTACGTTGTCCATATTATGTGCCTCTACACTGATTTGATACGTGTCTTACAGGCAATGTTGGGTAGATTACTAAGTGTTCTCCAATACTGATATCAAATTACATGACTAAACATGACTAAGGAATCTAATCTAATTACATTAGGATTATGTGTGGACTGCTTTGGATCTAAATATTGTATATGCTTTCTTACAATTTACGTAAAATAAGGTTATGCTGTGCTATGAAGAGCAATTCTTTTGCTGTGTTTTATTTTTTTTTTTTTAAAAAGAGCCTAGCATAGCATACTTCTTTACATGCATTAAAAAGAATGAAAATAATTAGAAAAAAGAAATCTTACATTTAGACCTTACATGTAGACAATTGTTGTTAAGGCCTTCAGTATCAGGGAGATGAAATGATACAACAATTATATATGCTAGAGTACTTGTCAGAGTCTTACAAAAACAAAATAACCATGTAGTTATATGTACATTATATGGCCAAAAGTTTATAGACACCTGACCATCACATTCATATGTGCTTGTTGAACATCCCATTCCAGATTTATTCCCTCTTTCCTGTTATAATGAGCTCCACTCTTCTGGGAAGCTTTCCACTAGATGTTGGAGCGTGGCTGTGGGGGTTTGTGTTCATTCAGCTACAAGAGCATTAGTGAGATCAGGCGCTGATGTTGGATGAGGAGGTCTGGGGTGCAGTCGGTGTTCCAGTTCATCCCAAAGGTGTTCAGTGGGGTTGAGGTCAGGGCTCTGTGCAGGACACTCGAGTTCTTCCACTCCAACCTTCACACACCATGTGTTCATGGAGCTCGCTTTGTGCACAGGGGCATCGTCATGCTGGAGCAGGTTTGGGCCTCTTGGTTCCAGTGAAGGGAAACTGTAATGCTACAGCATACAGAGACATTCTATACAATTGTGTGCTTCCAACTTTGTAGCAACAGTTTGGGGAAGAACAACATATAGGTGTGATGGTCAGGTGTCCACATACTTTTGGCTATATATTTAGAGAACTGGTATGCAATAACAGTTAGATTGCTTTATAATTAAGTGTTTTTTCTTAGCCAGGAAGAGATGTCCTTTGGCTGGTCTAACCTCCACTAACTAGTTAGCTGTATGTTTCGCAGCTGGTAGTCCCATCACCGTCAACTATTAGCAGTTAGCATAAATAACTGTATTGCAAAAACCGACACACCACTGACCTTATCTGAACCACCATGACAGCCATTCTGCACTTTATGGGCACACTGAGAAAAAATTACAAATTAATGGCCAATGATTAATTGACGCAAAACGTAATCCATGCTGTAATTTGAGTATGTCTATTTTCAGTTATACCACAATATAGTCCAAAATATAACTTACTCGATATTAATTTCTTGTGTATAGACCTGTTGTATAAAAGCAATATCACACTGTGGATATACCGAATATCAGCACGGCTGTGATTGCCTACTCGCCCTGCAGGCTCGGGCCTACAGACAAATCACAGCCATGCGGAAATTCAGTATAACCGCACTGTTTCTCGTGCGATGTTGCCTAAATCTATCACAGTCTGATTACAAATACTGATTACAAATGTTTGTAATCGAATTACTCCCCAACACATCCTACATATACTAACTATAACCTTTTTCCACATCAATCACCACTAAACATAAGTTTAAAACACTTATAACAAGTAGCATATAGGGCTGCACAATGAATGATATTTTAACCAGGACAATGAGTTTTGGCTTACTCAAATATTTAAGCATAACAAAGTGTGATACTGCAGATTGTAGCAAAAGTTATCTTGGCTAATATTGGCTAATATCAGATACCATTTTATGTCTAATTATGTCTATAGAGTCTAATAAGTTTCGGGTTTTATTTTGATTGAATGATTTACACATGAGAAGCAATGCAGGCTTGTAAATGTGTAGTGTGAAAGAATAATTGTGATAAATAATTGTGATTTACTATATAGTTAAAATAATCATGATCATCACTTTCGGCATTATCGTGCACCTATAGTAGCATAATGCGTGTAATCTGACGAGCCAGAAAGCACCCAGAGTGCTTTTGGAAATCATAGAGGAAGGAACCCAGCCAAAGAAATCACGAATCCTGGTGAGGTCAGTGTTGCTTACATGTGACTGTGTGAGTGTGAGTATAATCCACGGTGTTCGGTGATTGTGGAATGAAGTAAGTAATTTAGAGAAACTACTGAATTTAAGCTTTGTCACAATAGTACTCAAGGTTTCATTAGTAGCTCTTTGAACAAATTATGAAATCCCTTCAAGCCATTATTTCCAGGTCTTTTACAGGTCTTAGTTATGCTGTTACACATGCAAAAAGACACTGTGAGTTAATGTGAGGTGTTTTTTTTTTCTTTCATGCTTTCCACTAACCTCCTGCCTACACCAGCATATTTTACCATCAGGTTTCTGTGCATGATGTCCTGACTTTTGTTTGCCCTTCTGCTGGACTGTTGGACTATTTCCTGCAGACTTTACTCTAAGCCCTGTTACAGTAAATAATACTAAAATGAAATCACTTTGGACACAGTGACACACACAGACACACACACACACACACACACACACACACACACACACACACACACACACACACACACACATCTCTCAGTTTCAGTTCTGCCTCCTCCCTCTGTGCTTCAGCATCTGCAATGCAGCATGACTCTGAATGCTCCTAGTGCCCACAATGCTACAGGAGGATCCTTTAACATTTCTTTATTTCTCTACACTTTAGTTAGACAAATCATTCATTCATTCACACATTCATTCACTTCACATTTACAACCTTGCTTCGTTATGCAGTACGATAATCAAATGTCTGGATCCAAACATTTAACTTAAAGACCGTGCTAAAAATAATACAAATCTTAAAAACTCTTAGTGATGCTAAAGATCTGTTAAAATTATTACCAGTAGTAGATTCAAGAAACATACAGTTTATCCCTAACTACAATTTAATTATACCTAAATTCTAATAATTCCCCTTTTAGCCTGATCAGGACTGGGTTCAGTTCAGTACTTTTATATTTATAACGTTGTGGAAATAAAAAACATTGGCTTGGCTTTGCAGAGTGTTCCTGTATACATAATGAGTATGTACATAATGAGAAAAATGTGCTCATTAGCTAAAAATACATATTTGCAGTACTAGGTGTTGATCATGATTATCTCAATCATAGTACATCCACTTCACTGATTGTCATTCCTTTCACCGTTTAAAAAAATGTAAATGACACCCATAACCACATGTAAACTAAGACGCTAAACTAGTATATATAAAATGCTACAAATTCAAAACAGATGCAGTTTTGCTCACACTCAGGCACTAAGAGTTGTTTCTGTGGTATGTATGAAGTTCTACTACAGACAATAATGTAGTTGTCTGATGCGGTAAGTAAAAAGGTTAGGAATGTTCTGCACGAAGTGCACGAAAAAAAATAGACTACACAGAAAGCACAATCACGCCGTTGCTGAATTCTTATACATTAGTACATTTATAACGTTACTTCTTTCATGACAGGTGGGAGGAAGAGTATGCAGTAAGAGTGGACCTACAGGAGAAGATCGCAGAACTAGAAGAGGTAAAATATAAGATCCGATTTGACTTTTAACACACAATATTAAGCCTGCTATGCCTGACTTTATGTAGCACTTTTCAAGAGCAGTACAATTCAGCTGGACTAACTAACATTAGTTAAGTTAGGTCCCCATTACACACAGACGTTTTAAATGTGACGTTTGTGCTATGATAAGCATCTTGATCAAACAGTAACCATATAACCTGATCATCTAGACTATATAAATGTTTTCATTTTCCTGAAGGGTGTCAATCATCCTCAAGTTGATGGCAACAAAAAAAACTTCAAACAATTAGAGGATAATTAAAGTGGCAGTATTTAACTTTGTCTTGCTAGAGTCAGTACAGAAAAAGTGCTATAAATCAAGGTGTTCCTGAGCTGCTGTGAGAGACCTTAGAAAGCCTACAATAGTAATTTAGAGTGAGTTATTGGTTAGATTTGGACAAAGGCATCATCTGTTGTCACTCAGTAATCTTATGTACAAGAGAAGACCCGGCTAACCTCAGTGACAGTCTTGTAAAACCAGTGCTGGAGAGTAGACATCGGAAAAGAATACTGAAGATGACGGATTACAGTGGTCAAGCCAGAAAACTCTCTAGATACTGTTGCAGAAATGAGGGCAACAGAGCCTCAATTTAAAGGTATTTAACCTCTAACCAACAGCTCAACCACACAGTTACACATGTTTTTCATTGTAATTCCAATTTATATAATGTTCCTTAATTTGTTTAAACTTTTTCCCTTTATTTCAAGAGATTACAATGAGTGTTTTTGACATAATACTTCCACAAAAGGGTGTTTTCAATTTTTTAAAATACGGCTGAAAACTGGACGTTGATAAACCACGTACCTTGTTCTTGACTATCCACTTTTGACATTATGAAGGTATAATATTAGTCATGCCCTGTATTTATGTATAAGTTGTGTTAAAACACGTTACCGCATGGTCACTAAGTCGCTAAACTGACTTATAAGTGACTTAGCAGGAGTTCACTTAGCCTGCTGTGTCAGTTAGCTGTGAGCTAGATTCATTAGCAATTTCACAAGCATAAAGGTTCATCAAGACAACTTGTTTTACAACAATTTTCAAAAAGATGATACTTCAAAAATATATCAATAAATGAGAAACCGTCACTCATGAACCACAGTTCTCAGGGTTTATTTCCATATTTAACGAAAAGAAAAAGTGACAATCTTGTCAAGCTCACAAACTAAGCAGCTATGGTGTAAACTTCTGTGAACCTTTTACTAAAATATATAGTATAAACTTTCCAACTATGTGTGTAGGATGAGTAGTAAATTTTATTTTGTTGTATTTGTGAGGCTAAATACCTAAAAATATTTTATTCGAATTTCAAATCCAAGCACTTGGAAAAGTTCACAATCAAAATTCAGTAAATTTGTAGTTGTAAAAGTAAAACCATACTAATAATTTATTGTGCTCAACAGGCACGCAGTTCTACTGTTACCCTAAATGGGCAACTCAACCAGCTGGTAGACGTCCATAACTACTACTCTAAAGAGTGAATTTGAAATGGAATGAAATTCTGTTGAATGTGATCCTAGTAGTAAGAATTAACATTTTTTTTTGCACAAGTATTTCATTGTGTGCTTGTTAAATTAAGAGTGATGGTAACATTGCTTCTTTCTTGATGAGCATGTTACATATTTTAGTTGATACTTTAGTTCTAGCTAATTACCTAGCCTAATTACCAAAATCATAAGCAGTTCTTTTGGTGTATTTTCTGGCACCTGAAAGCCAGTGTAAATAAATGCACCTTAAATCTGGACTTGTTTTTGAAAGGCTTTTGCATCAAGTTTGTGCTTTAGAAGTAGATGTGTAACCACCTGAAATTGCCATGTGAATGTAGCTATGTAGAATGGGCTACAACAAGATCAAAATCATTCTAACATTTAAGACCAGGACTGTTTAAATGTTCTGTATGTGAATAAAAGCACAAGGTGAAAACTTTGCTCATCAATCCTTCTTATCTTTCATGACTTCATGACTGGAATACATCAATACCACTTAAATGTATGTGTCTAGGACCTGTACATGAGCGAGATGTGTCAGGATAAGCTTGCTCTCCGAGTAAAGCAGCTGAAGGCTGAGCTAACTGTCTTCAAGGGCCTCATGAGCAACGTGAGTTAATTATCATATTAATGAAAAAAAAAATAACATAATTTACAGTTTATTGTAACTTAAATATGACTTAATATAGAATATGCTGGGTTTTTTTTTTGTTTGTTTGTTTTTTTTTTGCTTTGTTTGCTGATTTGTTCTCTTCTGATTGGTCTAATTCCCATCAGAACCTCTCAGAGTTGGACAGTAAGATCCAGGAGAAGGCCATGAAGGTGGACATGGACATATGCCGACGGATTGACATCACTGCACGCCTGTGCGATGTAGCCCAGCAACGGAACTGTGAGGACGTGACTCATATCTTCCAGGTATCAACATGGATTAAAAAAAATAAGCATCAACATCAATCTCTAAAATGATATGATTTTTACAGTACACTAAAGAAATCTCTGCATGGTAAGCAGTACTAAGTAGGATTTCCCAGTCTACCTTATTCCCCTGCTTATTAAGATGTTTCACAAAAATACCGTTAAATAAATGCCATCAATGCATCATTTAACCATAGTTGGTGGAGTTTAATGCATCCATTCATGCATCCATTATGTTCCTTCATTTTTCCTCTCTTCCCTTATTGCTCTTTCTCATTGCTTATGTTTGCCTTTACTCTCTCTCTCTCTCTCTCTCTCTCTCTCTCTCTCTCTCTCTCTCTCTCTACTTGGTGCCATTCTTCTTTGCAATAAATGTAGTATAGTTAGGGTTGGGTTGTAAAAGTGTAGATTAAATTATAGATATTGCGTTTTACTCAATTATCCTGAACCATGCTGTCATGGTTTGGTAAAAAAAAAAATCTTGAAAATTCTTAAATCATAAACATATACACAGTACATGATTTGAACTAAACATACACTTGTTTTGTTACAGTAATACATCTTGTGCATCATGAATATGTGTAATATATTAGTCATGAAAAATTTCAATGACTGCCTGAAGTCTGGAGCCCATGTTCTCAAAACTCAAATTCTGAGTTTCCTCCCTGGAGATGCTTTGCCAGGCTTCACTGCAGCCACCTTCAGTTACTGCTTGTTTGTGGGTCTTTCTGCCTTCGGTCTTGTCTTCAGTAAGTGAAAAGCAGCTCTATTGGGTTGAGATCAGGCGACTGACTTGGCCATTGAAGAATATTCCATTTCTTTGCCTTCAAAAAGCCTTGAGTTGCTTTCGCAGTGTGTTTAGGGTCATTATCCACCTGCACTGTGAAGCAGCGTCCTATCAGCTTTGTAGCATTTGGCTGAATGTGAGCAGAGAGTAGAGCCCTATACACCTCAGAATTCATCTCGCTGCTTCTGTCAGCAGTCACATCATCAATAAACACCAGTGAGCCCATTCCATTGGCAGCCATACATGCCCATGCCATAACACTGCCTCCACCTTGTTTGACAGATGATGTGGTATACTTTGGATCACGAGCTGTTCCTTTCTTTCACCATACTTTTCTCTTCCCATCATTCTGGTACAAGTTAATCTTGGTTTCATCAGTCCAAAGAATCTTATTCCAGAACACGGGGGGCTTTTTTTTTTTAGATGTTTTCTGGCAAAGTCTAATCTGGCTTTCCTGTTCTTGAATGTTACCAGCGGTTTGCACCTTGTTGTAAACCCTCTGTATTTACATTCATGAAGGCGTCTCTTGATTGTAGATTTTGACAATGATACGCCTACCTTCTCCAGAGTATTCTTGACTTCTGTTGATGTTGTGAAGGGGTTTTTCTTCTCCAAGGAAAGGATTCTGCGATCATCCACTTTAGTTGTCTTCCGTGGTCTTCCAGGCCTTTCGATGTTGTTGAGCTCACCAGTGCTTTCTTTCTTTTTAGGAATGTACCCAACTGTTGATTTGGCCACACCTAAGGTTTTTGCTCTCTCTTATAGATTTATGTTGTTTTTTCATCCTAATGATGGCCTCATTCACTTGCATTGAGATCTCCTTGGACTTCATATTGGTAGCTCCAGTCGAACAGCTGCCAAATGCCAACTCAATACCTGATATCAACGCCAGACCTTTTATCTGCTTCATTTGTCTTGAAGTAACGAGGGAATGGACTGCACCTGGTCAATTAACTTCTTGTCAGTCAATTGTCCAAATACCTTTGAGCCCCTGAAAATGGAGGTACTTTGCTGAAAATGGCTGTAATTCCTAAATGGTAAATGCCATATTTTTGTGGAGCCTCTTAAAATAAAGCTGAAAGTCTACACTTCAATCACATCTTGATTGTTTTATTTCAAATCCATTGTGGTGGTGTATAAAGGCAAAATCACAAAAACTCCGTCATTGTCCAAATACTTCCGGACCTGACTGTACCTGAATTCACCCTATGTTGTACAAAATATTTTATTTTTTTAATTTTTTTTTTAAATCTGAAAATTTTCGGATTACTGTATGAAGGAATAACTCATGTTGGGCGATTACATTTCACCACTATCTATGAGAACAGCGCTAAAATGGGGTAGCAGGGTTCCATATTCAATCATAGAGGAAACAGCCTTTTTTATATAATAAATTATGTTACTTTTAAGTGTGAAGAAGACTATGGTCCAGACTGGAAGAAAATATATAAAATTATATTAATCTAAATGAGAATTTTATTCCCAGTTTGGCCTAACATCAGAAGTGAAAGCATTAAAAATTCATTCACAACTGATCAATTCAATGCCATTTTCTCCACAATACTCCAAATGTTTTTAAAAAAATAAGACTAGAGCTCTCTACAGGCACAATATCGTATCTGCAGCACTTAATGCCACTTAAAGGACCCCAGTTTGACTCGCAGCGACACTGTGCCCCAGCTTCATAGTACTTTCTGTCCAGGGAACTTTTCTGATCTTTCTGGAATGTAACAAACACAAAAGTACTAAAGTAAATTTGATCAAATATTATTAAATTGCATAATAGTTCTCTGATTTGGGAAATATATAACTGTTTTGGAAGACATCAAGGTTTTGAAAGGTAGCTAGCTCACTATTTCAGTCACATTAAATAGAAAGCTTGCCAGAAAGGTCCACAGAAAGGTGTCTGATTGAGCGCAATTATGAACTCAAGTGATGTAGCTGAGGAACTGTAGAAGTGCAGGAGTTGAATAAAGTTATGTTCTGCAAATTGCCATTTGGTCTTATATTGTGTGAATGAAAACTTACTTCTTTTTCCAGCAGCCATGTCTTTTTTTCCAGTGTTTTCCAGGGCACGGGGGTAGGGTGTGCATTTAATACATGAAAAAAACAAACAAAATCTCCAGTCTAGACCATACTCACTTTCTGTTCAAATCCATATACAGCTAGAGATATTTGGAGCACTAAACAGATAGAGATACAAATAATGGCATTAGATTACACCCCTAAGTCGTACTCAGGGGCGTGGTTGTAATCGGAGAAAGGCCTGGTCATTTTCCAGGGAGCATTACATATAAAGGAACACCTTTTATAGTTCCGTGCTGGCTCAGTGTTGAACCCTTATTCATCAGGCTATTCAGAATTATTAGTAAAACATGCTTACTTTCAGTAAGGAATGATCAAAATATAACTAAAATAACCACAATTTATTAATAAAATTCCTTCCATGTTTTGAACAATTGTGCTGGTTTCTCTTACACAGCGTATGTGTATAGCTAATTTATTTTTGTACTGTGTACTGTATGTATCATGCCACAGTGATTATTTGCAGCTGATCACATTTTGCAAACCCCTAAAATCAAGCGCATATAGTATGCAGAAATATCTGTCCTGTGAGTCCAAGGGCTGTTCATTTCACAGAACATTATTAATATGCACAAAAACGAGGCTATGTGGTACATGAACTTCTGTGTTGTCTCTTGAAAGTTTTAGAGAAAAAGTTTATATTTAGACATTCTTTCATTAATCCTCGGATAGATCCAGCATCTGTCCTAGGAACACTGGGTGCAAGGCAGGGATATACCTTGAGTGGGACCAGTCTATTGCAAGATTGACGTTGTTGCCTTAGGATGTTTGCTTTAGTAGTAAAGCTAGTTATTGTATGAAAATTTGGTCTAAACATGGCTATTTTCTGAAAATTGTCTGAATTTTACTGTAAATTGGTCCTTCGTTGTTTTATTTTGTGTTGCCATTGTTATCATGTCACATTAAAATCCCTTTCTCACATTAGCAGGTGGCTACACCTCCCTCAACACTGACCCGCTGTCATTGCAAACAGGCCTCACAGACCAATAAGCCCAACAATGGTGAGGACTCAGTCAGCATTTCTGAGAGTGAGGAGAGCAAGAACAAAGAGGCGGAGCTGTGTGGCTCATTGACCAATCCGATTAATGAAGAAATGCAGAGGATGCTCAACCAACTGTAAGTGTTTGAGCTTCTCAGTAAAACTTGTCATTGCTGCATATAAGAGGTTAGTAACTTCAGTGGGAACTGCGTAGTGACCTGTTTTGATTGACCTCTTGGTGAAATTGAAAGTCGACGTATGATATCCAGATCATTTCTCCACAGCTTTGTATGGATCTACACTATCAATAAGGCTAATTTTATCCATATTAGGGATGTAACTCTGTACGAATAGATTATTCAAATTGAACAGGTAATACATCCAAACGAATACTAATGCAGATGTGAACAATAAGCGGAGTATTCATTTCGCTTCAGGGACTGGGATCCCGCAGGCCGAAACAAAAAATGTCGGCGAGTGCGAGGTTTTTACTTTCATGTGGAGGTTTAAAGAACAGCAAAGTGACAATCGTGGGGAGGGATTCTGCAAAATTCACACTCCAACTACAAGTCAAGAACCACCTAAAAAGACCTGAAACTAGCCCAAAATATTCAGGCATAGGAAAATATAGTCATAGTTTACTTATTTTCCTGCATCTTTTTGGGGGACACAAGTTAACAGTGGTGGATTTTCACCATATACAGTACTGTGCAAAAGTCTATTTTAAAGTCTGCACTATTTTTTTTAGTACAAACTTTGTTGTAGATGTTTATTTTATGACTTCTATATTATTGATTCAGTACAAAAACATTTTAGATTTCCCAACATTAGTTTTCTGGCACAAAATGAAATGCTACAGAAAAATGTTTGTATGTCAGTAAAGAAAGCAGCAGATTCCATAAGAGACGCTTTTCAGATAAAAACATAATGAAGATTGACTTTGTTTCATTTATTACTGTTTACTGCTCTTTATAGTATTTATAGTATTTTTTTAAATGCAGAAACATTTAGTTTCATTATTTTTGAAGGCATCTTTGCTCTACAGCAACAGTATAGTATCTGCAGTACTCATTATAACCATTACCTGGCAACCCTAATGGAACTTTGAGAAAAAAAAAAAAAAAAGAGAATTATCCAGTTTTAGCCTAACCTAAACACTGCCTTACTGAGCTCTAAAATAAAGCCAAATTTTATATATTACCAAACTGTAAAAGCAAAAGAAATGTGCTTTCAGTTATTGAGAAACCGCCCCATGTAGCTCATACGGACCACGCACTGCGTACACAGCAGCACATCTCTGTGGGGCTCTCCAAAAACTAATCATTTAATTCTGTTTTTCAAGATTCATTAATTTGGTGGCACAAAGCAACATTGTTCTGTTAGAAAAATTATTATAAGATGTATTAAGTTTCTCTGTACTTTGATTTATGATTCTCAGTAGTCCTGTCTGAGCTTTCAATATTGATTTGAACTCTTAATGGCCTAGTAATGCTTATGTGTGTGTGTGTGTGTGTGTTTTTTAGGCATGACTGTGACTTTGAGGATGACTGTGATAGTCTGGCATGGGAAGAAACAGAAGAAACTTTACTGCTCTGGGGAGATTTCCCAGCATGCACCTTGGCTGTGGACACTAATGGGGAGGTGCACAGCTTTTAGTAACTCCTACTGGCCAAACCAGAGAGTATGGTCTAGATCCGGTCATACAGTATGTCTATAAGGACTGCTATGCATACACTATATCCGTATGATATTGTGCGATATTATTATGATAAATCATCAATTTCTTTTGAAATATATAAGGTATGATGTTCCATCAATGGCATATAGTCTTAAATATTGAGCCAAACATGAAAGGCACAAAATACCAATGCCTTTGTA
This sequence comes from Pangasius djambal, assembly GCA_022985145.1. NCBI lineage: Eukaryota > Metazoa > Chordata > Actinopteri > Siluriformes > Pangasiidae > Pangasius > Pangasius djambal. The sequence continues at coordinate 11,874,424 of CM041003.1, forward strand.
TAGCCAGGCCTTAAATTGGTAAATTTTAGCTTAACGGTGGTTTTGTATTAGCTTATTAGGTCAGCTAATTCCAGAATACGGTTCTGCTCTTCTCTGCTTTTTTGTACACAGCAAGACGAGTCCATAGAGAAGGTGATAAAGGACACAGAGTCTATGTTCAAGTCTCGTGAGAAGGAATACCAGGAGACCATAGACCAGATTGAGGTAAGTGCTTTCATTGTGTGTTACGTTCTGAATTCATATGGAGAAAGTGGAAACAAAATAATTATCTATTTTTTATCACACCAATTTTGAGAGTGGCACAGGAAAATACTTTCTTGTCCTGATTTATGTCTGGCAAAGGCTGTGAAAGGTGAACATGCTCTTGAAACATCGGACACTCAAAATCTATCAACTAGCTCATCTTGATTTGGCAATTTTATTCCACTCTTCCTTGCAGAAATGCTCCAGATCTATCAAAGTGTGAGGGGATTTCCTGTGCACAGCCCTGGGCTCTGGGCTCTAACTGGACCATTCCAAAACGTTGACCTTTCTTCTTCTGAAGCCGTTCCTTTGTTGACTTGGATTTGTGCTTTGGTTCGTTATCGTGCTGGAAGTGTAACGGAGGTCTGCAGGTTCTGTGCCAGAATAGATTGGTATTTGGAGCTACCTATGATTCCCTCTGCCTTGACTAGAGCCCCAGTCCCAGCTGAAGAGATGCAGCCTTATAGCATGATGCCGCCACCACCATAGTTCCCCGTGGGTATGGTGTTCTTTGGGTCAAAAGCTGTTTTGTTTTTGCATCAAACAAATCTTGTAGAATTATGCCCAAAAAGTTCTCCCTTGGTCTCCTCAGACCATAACACATGTTGCCACATGGTTTGGGGTGATTTAGTCAGGCTTGGATGTTTTGGGTTTTTCTTTTTTGTGAGAAAAGGCTTCCGTCTCCCACACACCCCATAGCTCAGCGAAGAATACGAGAGATTGCTGTCACATGCAGGGAGTGACCAGTACTTGCCAGATATTTCTGCAGCTCCTTTAATGTTGCTTTAGGTCTCTTGGCAGCTTCCCTGAAAAGTTTTTATCTTGTCCTTTCATCAATTTTGGAGGGACATCTTTTTCTTGGTGATGTCACTGTGGTGCCCCATTTTCTCCACCTGTCGATGATGGCCATCATGGTGTTCGATGGTACATCTAATATTTTGTAAATTCTTTTGTACCCCTCTCCTGATCGATGTCTTTTGTCAGTGAGATCCTGTACAGACTGTGCAAGCTCTTTGGCTTCAGAAGTCGGATAAAACCAAGAGGATGTCAAGAAACAGCTGATCTTTATTTGCGGTTAATCAGAATCACTTCATTGATGACAGGTGTATGATCATTACATTTGAACATGAGTTTGAGTGTGATTGGTTTACATTCCCCATGACCATAGGGTGTGCACACTTGTACAACCAGTTTATTGTAAGTTTTTCCTTTTTTCTTTTTCTTCCTCTGCCACTGAGTGGTGAAGCCATTATGTTTTTGGGTTGTCCGTCCATCTAAGATTCTCTGTAGCATGGTATCTCAGGAAGGAGTGGTTGAATGTTTGTAGGATCCAAGACTTATCATCCCATATCGTCCCTTTCTTTTGTGTAAGAAATGTAATCTCTTTAACACATTAAAAAAAATAATAAGACAAAGACAACAATTGCATTCTTAAAACATTCGCTTCTTTGACAATGAAAAAAATGTCCGTTCCGTAACAAAAGTTCATTCCCTACAACAACTACAGTTCTGCAGTGTATGCATATGCTCGTTGAACATCCCGTTCCAAAACCATGGGCATTAATATGGAGTGGGTCTCCTTTGATCTTCTAGGAAGCTTTCCACTAGATTTTGGAGCGTGGCTCCAATGTGTTCATTCAGCTACAAGAGCATTAGTGAGATCAGGCGCTGATGTTGGTGAGGAGGTCTGGGGTGCAGTCGGTGTTCCAGTTCATCCCAAAGGTGTTCAGTGGGGTTGAGGTCAGGGCTCTGTGCAGGACACTCGAGTTCTTCTACTCCAACCTTCACACACCATGTCTTCATGGAGCTCGCTTTGTGCACAGGGGCGTCGTCGTGCTGGAACAGGTTTGGGCCTCTTAGCTCCAGTGAAGGGAAACTGTAATGTTACAGCATACAGAGACATTCTAGACACTTCTGAGCTTCCAACTTTGTGGCAACAGAAGCACCTGTAATGGTCAGGTGTCCCTTATAACATTCAGTGACATTCTTTAGATCTCAAGGTGTGTGTCCTACACCCATTCTTTTGCTGTCTTTCCACAGCTGGAGTTGGCCACAGCAAAATCAGATATGAACAGACACCTGCATGAGTACATGGAGATGTGCAGTATGAAGAGGGGCCTGGATGTGCAGATGGAGACATGTAGGAGGCTCATCTCACAGAGCGGGGAGAGGTACATGCTAGTACATGTTAAAAACTGGTATTTCTACAGCACGCTATCATGTTTTCTGCTTACAACGTCACATTTAAAAGGGAAATTCATAGAATATTGGTCTGTGCTTTAAAAATTTAGGCAATCCTGTTTTAAATATCTTGTAGCATATTTTAAACAGCAGGGACACACCTGTAAATAGTCATTTTGTGATGTAATATATAAACAGGTACAGCATAGCATTAACCGTGTAACTATTTCAGATTTCCTTTTCCTTTCCAATATGATTTAAAAAAAACTTTTCCAGAAAATCTTCCCTTCCAATTTCTGTGACTTTGGAGGATGCAGAGGAAGGAGAGAAGGAGAGAAAGAAGGCAAGTCTTCTCTCAGACGCTGCCAGCACTGAGTCATGCTGCGACAATCTAAACAACCCTTCTGCTGCTCACCTACTTTGGAGGAAGTCCTGACAGACTTTTGTGTCTGCCAAGCCCTATTTTTTCTAAAGATGCAATTATATAGAAAGGTACTTTGCCTTTATACCGCCTACACTTTATGCCGAGGTTGAGGCAACACCTTAAATAACTTACCTACCATAGTTTCACAAAAGACACTAGTGCCCTCCAGTGGCACAGATTATTACTACATGTTAATGATTTAGTCAATTTACTTGAATAACACTTTAAAGCTACAGGATGTAACTTCGCTTATAGTAAAATGCTACTTGCGGAGGAATATTTCATAACACAGTTTGTGTTATGTCATGCAACACAAAGACCAGGGCCTGGATGGAAGAATCATTGACATTTCAACGCCAGAGAACAAAAAAATTGTTTCAAACTAGGGACATAAGCAAATACGGATACAGATACAAATAAGCAAAGTATCTGGGTTTTTATTTATTTATTTATTTATTTATTTACTTGCCAGACAGCTTCAGACTAGGTGTGTGTATTCGGGCTGGGATCACACTGGGATCTTGACTTGAAGATTTGAAACTAGCCCAAAATGTTCAGTGATAGGAAAAAGTAGACACGTTTTTCTTCTTTTTCCACAGTGTTTTTGGGGGAACAAGGTAACAGTGGTGTGCATTTCTGATTTGCCACCTATATCTGCAATCTGTGGACATTTTATGCTGCTCCTGGCAACCCTGCTCGTGGAACAAAGACCAAGGTCGTTAACATGATACTACTAGGAGATGCAGTATTTGGTTTTAGCCCAACCTAAACACTGCCTTACTGAGTTCCAGAACGAAACCACACATTTTTACCATATTTCTGTACAAACAAAAGAAATATGCCTTCATTTACTAAGCGGCTGCTCCATATACTGTAACTCAGGCAAACTGCCTGCTGTGCACAGAGCAGAGTCTCTGCTGAGTAGCCTAATCATTTAATTCATTTAAAAATTATATTGTACATTCATTGCACCTGTTTTTTTTTTGTCTTTCCTAAAAGATCATTCTCTATCGTTATTAAAAGAAAATCTTCTCAGAAATTCCTATGGTAATTATAATTAAATATCGCTTAAAGGTCCCCAGTTAGACTCCCAGAAACACTGTAAATGCTTATAACAATTTCTTGATTTGGGAAAGACGTTATTGCTTTGAAATGTAATTAGCTTGTAGCTTAGTCACGTTAGACAGGATAGAAAGCTTTCCACAGGACATCAGGTTCAGGAGTTCAATAAAGTTATGTTCTGCAAATTCCTGTTTGTTGTTATAATTTGTGAATGGAAAAATGACTTTTTCCAGGGCCCCTGTTTTTTCCCGGCGTTTTGTCCAGTATTTCTACGGCATAGTGGTGGGGTTAACATTTAAATAAATAAATAAATACCACACCCACTTCCGGTTTAAATCCGAATAAGAAAACAGATATGAAAAGTTAGCGCACTAAACAGACACAGATACAAATACAGGTAATGGCATTGCGTTACACCCCTACTGCAGACACGAGAAAGCTCAGCGAATATGTGCACTACTAGCTGAAACAAGGTTCTGTTGGAGAACAGGTGAACAGCTTGTCTCTGTTATGATCTGCAAGCATGCTGCAGATGAAGAGATCTGTTCTGAAACTAACGTGCAAAATGACTGGTTAAGAACAGTTACGCTGCCTTTAGTAAGCCTGTCTGTAGTATATAGAGGAATCCATCAATAATAAAATAGCATTACTATCCATTAGCTTGTATAAGTATTCACCCCCTTGAGCATTTCCACATTTTGTACTGTTACAACCTGACTTAATTGTGGTTTAAACCATTTTACTTTAGAAAACATGTCCAATATATTTGCACAATATGTTATACAATATTGTGACACAAAGGTTCATTGTAAAAGCAGGCATTTATTGGTAGCTTTGGCAGTAGCTTTGGCAGGTCATAGTCCTGTTGGAAGGTGAATCTGCGCCTCAGTCTCAAGTCTCCAGAAGACTGGAACAGATTTTCTTCTAGGATTGCTTTGTATCTGGCTTCATCCATCTAGCCCTCAACCCTGACCACCCTAACAAAATGATGCTATGTTTAACTGTGGGGATGGTGTTCTTAGGCCATCTTGCACTTTTCCATAAAAGTGCCCAGTTTTGTAGAGTCTTCTATTGTTGTCCTTTATAGCTTCTACAGCTTCTACAGAGTTAGTCCTTGGCATCTTTGGTTGCTTCCCTGACTAAGCCTATCTCTCAGTCATGATGCTGTACCATGTTCTTTTCTTTTTTTAAATAATGGATTTAATGGAAAGTTTGGGATAGTTATATATAACCAAACCCTGTTTGATACTTTTCTTGAACTTTTCTAGAACTTGTTTTGATAGACCTTTGTCTTCATGAAGCTGTTGGTTTATGAATGTTCTCTATCAAACTCTGTGGCTTTGCAGGTTTGTTTATATTGAGATCACATGACACTTTAATTGCAAACTGGTGGACTAGATTTAACTAATTATGTGACTTTTCATACTTACTGGGAGAACCAGAACTAATTCAGGGTTTTCAGAGCAATGGGGAAATAAATTTGCGAACTATATTTTCATCCCACTTTGAATTTATGTTTTTTTTTTCTTTAGATTCAAGACATGCACCTATGAGCCAAAAAATCACTGCCTAACTAATATGCCGTTGGTCTTCTGTGTGCCACCAAAACAGCTCTGACTTGTCAAAGCATGAACTCTACAAGACCTCTGAAGGTACCCTGTGGTATCTGGCACCAAGACGTGTAAGCACTAAGTCCTGTAAGTTGAGAGGTGGGGCCTCCATGGATTGGACTTGTTTGTTTCCCACAAATGCTCGATCAGATTGAGATCTGGGGAATTTTGGGCCTAGTCAACACCTTAAAGTCTTCATCATGTTACTCAAACCATTCCCGAACAATGTGTGCTGTGTGTCAGGGCGCATTACCCAGCTGAAAGAGGCCACTGCCATTAGGGAATACCGTTGTCATGAAGGGGTGTACTGACTGCAACTACATACATGAATGCCAGGACCCAAGGTTTCGCAGCAGAACATTGCCCAGAGCATCACACTCCATCCTCCGGCTTGTCTTCTTCCCACTGTGCATCCTGGTGCCATCACTTCCCCAGGTAAAAGGGGCATATGTATCGGGCCGTCCGTGTGATATAAAAGAAAATGGGACTCATCGGACCAGGCGACCTTCTTCCCACTGTAAGCCCATTGTTTTAGATGGTAGGCAGGGGTTAGCATGGGCACTCTGACCGGTCTGTGGCTTATGCACAGCAGGGTGCGATGCACTGTGTGTTGTGACACATTCCTTCCATAACCATTATTAAAATTTTCTGTGAGTTGTGCCACAGTAGCCCTTATGTCAGTTCGGACCAGACAGGTTAGACTTTGTTGCCCTTGTTTATTGATGAGCCTTGGGTGCCCAACACCTGGTTGCCAGTTCGTGGTTTGTCCCTCCTTGGACCACTGTTGGTAGGTACTCACCGCTGCTGCCTAGGAGCACTGACCCAGCTCTGACCCAGTCGTCTGGCTGTAAGGATTTGGCCCTTGTCAAAGTCACTAAAGTCTTTACATCCACCCACATCCAGTGTGTTGACTATGAGAACCGACAGTTCGCTTACTGTCTAATATATCCCAGACCTTGACATGCGCCATTGTTATGAGACAGTCAGTGTTATTCACTTCATCTGTGAATGGTCAAAAAGTTGTGAGTGGTCCCAATACATCCCGATGTTCTAGGTTGTAACATTCCAAAATGTGGAATCGGTTAAGAGGGTGAATACTTATGAATGTCAATGTAATGCTTAAATTGCTGAGCTAAGAAGCATCCAGATATGTTAATCGAACATTATGCCAGACTCACAGTATATAAGATATGTAAGTCTAGCATCTTATAATTGCTAGCATTTAGGCATTTTTGCACATCATTGTTGTATTCCAGGGACAGAATAAGTTCAGAATTTACTCAGTTTAAAATACTTATAGAAATAGTTAGAAATATAGGGCTCCCCAGTGGCACTACAGAAAAGCAACCGCCCTGTCATCCGGAGATCGCGAGTCGAATCCCGATGATGCCACAGCCATCTGTGGCTGGAAGTCCAAGAGAGCAAACTTGGACATGCTCTAAGGGAGGGGGTTAGCATACGCTCTTTCCACTATCAGTCACAGTAACACTAGCCAATCAGGGGTGTCTGTGAACTCAGGCATTTGGAAGTGGGCGGATAGCGCTCTGAGTGTGTTACGCTGCCCCCTGACGTTGAATGTGTAGCAGTTCATAACGATGCAGTCGGCTGGGTCCTCGTGTCTCGGAGGAAGCATGTGATTGCCTTCGCCCTCCCTGGTTGGTAGCTGTCTTATGACGGGGAGACGTAACTGGCCGTGACTAATTTAGGGAGAAAATTCGGGGGAAATGCATGCAGTTAGAAATAGTTATAAATAGCACGATCGAAACTAACTGAATAAAATAAGTAAACGTTAACAAGCCCTATTTCAGCTTCTTCAAATATCTTGATTAGTATAGCCGAATTGAGTTGTTTGAGATAGACTCAAATCATGATAAATCATGATCATTGAGACAATTGTCTATTTTTATGCACACAGTGTAGTAAGATATGCAGAATTTTAGTCTAATGTGGTGACACAAAAAAAATCTGTCATAAAATCATAGGCTATTGTTTGCACAAGAAGTTAATTTTTTTTTTCATATGTTACAGAGAAACTGGGTTTGTAATTCATTATCTAACGGACCATATTAAGTAACCGACCCTGTTGCTGATGAAAACTAACCATCAAGCCTGTCTTGGATTTTGCCTGCAGAGACAGAAGAACTGTATGAAAGTGTACCTAGAGAATTTATTTATTTACAAGTTTTAAATGCAAGGCAAATTATGATTTGACCATTTTTATGGTTGTTTTACTGTTTACTTAAGTTCTATAGTATGTTTTTGTCCTATAGTGGATCTGAATTTTACTTTACTTACAGTGGTGTGAAAAAGTGTTGGCCCCCTTCCTGATTTCCAATCTTTTTGCATGTTTGTCACACTTTAATGTTTCAGATCATCAAACAAATTTAAATATTAGTCAACGATAACATGAGTAAACACAAAACACAGTTTTTAAATGAAGGTTTTTATTATTAAGGGAAAACAAAATCCAAAACTACATGGCCCTGTGTGAGAAAGTGTTTGCCCCCTTAACCTAATAACTGGTTGGGCCACCCTTAGCAGCAACTACTGCAATCAAGTGTTTGTGATAACTTGCAGTCTGTTACAGCGCTGTGGAGGAATTTTGGTCCACTCATCTTTGCAGAATTGTTGTAATTCAGCCACATTGGAGGGTTTTTGAGCATGAACCGCCTTTTTAAGGTCATGCCACAGCATCTCAATAGGATTCAGGTCAGGACTTTGACTAGGCCACTCCAAAAGTCTTGGGGATCATCAAGATGTTTTCTGGCAAAACTGAGACGAGCCTTTATGTTCTTTTTGCTCAGCAGCGGTTTTCGTCTTGGAACTCTGCCATGCAGACCATTTTTGCCCGGTCTCTTTCTTATGGTGGAGTCATGAACATTGACCTTAACTGAGGCAAGTGAGGCCTGCAGTTCTTTGGTCTTTTGTGACCTCTTGAATGAGTCGTCGCTGCGCTCTTGGGGTAATTTTGGTCGGCCGGCCACTCCTGGGAAGGTTCTCCACTGTTCCATGTTTTCGCCATTTGTGGATAATGGCTCTCACTGTGGTTCACTGGAGTCCCAAAGCTTTAGAAATGGCTTTATAACCTTTTCCAGACTGATAGATCTCAATTACTTTCTTTCTCATTTGTTTCTGAATTTCTTTGGA
>CM041003.1:11913147-11945964 GCA_022985145.1 Pangasius djambal
ACAGTTAAAGGGGTCATATGTACATGTATGTATGTTCACAGTTAAAGGGGTCATATGTACATGTATGTATGTTCACAGTTAAAGGGGTCCCTGGCTGGTAAAAGCCCGAGTCTCTGCTCCGCAGTGCGCATGTCCCGGCTCTGGAGAACACACTGTCTCCTGTAACAGCAGCAGCTCGGTAGCGTGAACAAGCAGCTGGTGCAGTTTTGGTTCTTCAGCAGCCTCATGCGCATTAACTTCTCTTCCAAACCCTCCCCTGTGCGGTGAAGACATGGCTGCAGCGCGTGTGTGTGTGTGTGTGTGTGTGTGTGTGTGTGTGTGTGTGTGTGTGTGTGTGTGTGTGTGTGTGTGTGTACTGCACTGACTACAGCAGCATGGAGGGTGTTTGCACTCAATCTCGTGTCGGGGAAACTGAAAAATCGCACACATTGGAAAAACAAGCTGCTTTATTTAGCCGCTTTGCTAATCCACGTCTGAGTGGGCGGGAAGTGTGGCGCATCTCGCACGTTTATTGTTTTTTTTGTGGAAATCAGTCAAGCTCCTCGACATGCTCCCGCCCTCACTTCCTGTTTCAACAGGAAATACAGCAACACCGCGGCTCTGAAGGCAGTCCATGGACACTTTATGTCAACTCTAAGCAAAGATGCTTTAAAATCTTAAAGAATATACTATAAAGAGATGTAAACATTAGTGATAGCGACAGAAGAAGCAGTGTTTCTTGACGCAGTGAAGCTTTAAAGCCAAAATGTGATTAAAATGGTGAATTTCTGGAGGCTTTAAGTGTCCACTAGCGACCTCTAGTGGTCAGAAGAATAAAGTCCTGTGTGCTCTGTTAAACTGGCTTAGATAAAACCAGCAAATAAGAAATAAACTCCTGATGTAAGCAATGTAAAAAATAAAATAAAGGAATTCTTGAAAGAGTATTTATGAAAACATCAAGCAAACTGTGACAGTAAAACTTAACAATATTTCAGCACATGTTCTGGCCTGATTTAAAAAAAAGGTCCAAACTTATGTTGTTAACCCTTTCATCCATAACGTCCACACGTATACACAGTCAGTTTAAGGCTCTTTTTTTTATATTTTAGGAAAATATAAGCGGTAAATCACCTCTAAGTCACTTGACAGCATTGCTGTGAATTAACGTAAACTTCTGGAGCTCTCTAGACGATTTGTCGTTCTCAGGCTTTACTATCTTTCTACATAAAATAAAAATAAATAAATATTTTAAAAAAAGAAGTAAAAATGTTTTGGTGCCAGACTTCACTGATCACCTTAGATTTAAAAAAAAAAAAAAAACATATGAATTAGTGTTGTTTTGGGAAAGACAACATTTATTTATTTATTTATTTATTTATTTAACTGTGTAAATTTGTTCATAAATGATCATTTCTAAAATTTCTAAAAAAAAAAAACTTTTGAAAAAAATTCAACATTACATTAAGATTTAGTGTTTGTATTATTTTACGCATACTATTTTACCCTTTTTTTTTTTTAACTCATGGAAGTCCATTTACTTTTTAATATAAATAAAATTTAGACAGAATCAAAATTCATATATCATGCAATTTTAAGTATAAAAAAGACAATATGAAATAATCTGGATATGCAGGGATACTGCCCTTGCAGTGAAAGTGTAACATGAATTAATGTGAAGAATAACAAATTAATTTAAATATAAGAAGGTGTGGTCAGCAGCAAACAGGAAGCTGAGCCCGTGCTCTTTGGCAGTTTGAATTTTCACAAAATTTGGATTTTGCGCTGCTGCTGTAGACAGAAATACACACTGTATTTTGTAGTGTTTCTAGCTATAAAAAATTGTCATGCAATAAACACTTTGAATGATTTTCAGTCTCAATAAAGTACGATATTTGTACTATTTATGAGTGCTGTCTGTTATTGTCCCACAAGGTGAACCATCAGCATATGTTACAAACCATCATGATGAATTTCATACACGGTCTCCACTACTTCCTAAGGAACTATGAAAAAACTTGGCTGTCAAACCTCAAGGCCTCCTTTTCCCCCTTACGCCAGTGGGCCAGTAACGATCCTTGTGTCCTCAGCCATCTTCCTGCTTCCTGGAGTTCCCAAAGTACAGAGCTGTTACCCATTCAGCAGCTACAAAATCCAGCTTAGGTTTGCACTGGCATTGCCAGACTGAAAGAAAAGGCACAGGGCATCAGGCACCAACCAGGCGGATAGTTTATCACATCGTAGCTTTACATTGTCAATTTGTCAATTTGTCAGATTGTTGTATCTTCTTGTACAGAAACTCTGGGAGAAGCAGCGGGACTGGGATGATCCTTATCTCCCAACCAACCTTCTGTTAAATGAGATAAATGTAAGTTGCTCTGGATAAGGGCGTCTGCCAAATGCCATAAATGTAAATGTCTAAGCACTAACGCATATTGGACAGGTGTGCCTCAGTTATATGAACTTAAGCCCATTTTTCTTGAGTGATATTAAGTCCAGTGCCACTGTCTATCTGGTCATTTGTGATTTATGTTGCCATTCTTTCTTATAAAACAATTTTTTAGTAATATTATTAGATTACTATTGTGAGTTTCGTTGCTGCCCTTATGCTGTGATATAACTTTTACATAGTTATTTTATATAACTATTATATTTAAAGCAGTAATTGATTACAGATGAATGCTCCATTACATCTATATAAATATGAAATCATTCCAGAAGGTGGCATTATGTGAATGAAAGAATTCTGTCACAAAGACTAGTGAAATACTGTAGTGGATAGCTTCAGTATGAAATACAGATAATGTTAGATAAGGGTTGACAAGTTGAGTATAGCTACACATAATTATATTTCTCAGAACTACATGTATTTAAATACAAGAAAGAGCGTTCAGGTCTGGGAGAATTCCTGGCATTTTGTAATCTTTATTATAAAAACCAGGATGGCCTACAGTAATCATTTTTTATACCAAATCCTCTCTAACAAATAGCAAAAAAAAAAAGTGAAATGGGAATAAAAAACTAAGTCCATTTTATCCCCTCCTCTTTTAGGGCCTCTGAGGAGTCCAAGCTTTGTCTCACTACCAGCTGCCTTCCTGTCGAGTTTGCCCTGAAGTGCCTCTGCAGTTACTGACTTACACTTACTGACTTTCAGACTATCAACAGTCATTTGTTGGAAGCAGCTAAAAGGTGCCATAAGGTCCAAGCACATCACTGATAGCTGCAGACTGTCCTCTCTTTTTTTACATTCATCGTGTGGTTATATAACATACAATTTGGCAAGATTACATCGCACAGTTTTGGAATTAGTATGATATGAAATTATAATAAACAATGACTACTTCTAGGGTGGGACTAAGCGGGTGAAAAGGGGACCCCCAAATTAATCAAAATCTATGAACACATATTTAGGTTTTCAGTCCAATATTTTCAAACATATACAGTATTGCTACTGGCTCTTCCAAGTTCAATACGTGATTGAAACAAGTGCTTTGATTTGGTCAGTTGTATGTTTAGTTTAGTTTATGTGGTTTAATTTGGTTAGTATGTCAGTCATATTCGGATTGTGTTTACTTTTTGATAGCGGGACGAAAAAAGAAATCGACTACAACATTATCTTTTCCTTTTAGATGAAAAAGATGTTGGTTAAGTCAGCTAGGTTTGTTCTCTAGTTTGTTTCGATGTTTTCAACTTGCTTGAAAACAACTCGCTGGTTTGTCAATGTCCTGATTGATTCCTTCCTACAAGACTGTGTCTCTGATCCGTCTCCTGCACATTTCAATGCCATGATGACCTTCATCAAATCTCTGCAGCAAGTCCTGTCTCAAGCTCTGTAGTGTCAGTACTCGGGTTTATTTCAGCAACAACCTATTCATAATGATCTAATCACCTCTGGCGTGGTAATACTGAAAAGGAAAAAGAACCTGTAGGCCAGCCACTGTGTACATTCAGAGGGTTACCTTGTAATTCTGTGTTTCTTCTGCTTTGATTTTTCTAAGCTGTTTTGATTTAATGTCTGAGAGGCAAAATGTAGCATAAACTATGTTCACATGCATCTCATTATCCTCTTCAGTTGAACCAACAACATACTCTCTGCTGGTGCACATGAAAAACCATCTATCAGCACTAGGATGGTGGTCTGTTTCTACAGTAAAGATGGAAAGGCCATAAACATGAGCATGAAATTTTCCAAAGCCCAAACAACAGTCTAAGGCAACGTCCACATTAATCTGGATAGATCTGAAAACTGCATTTTCGTTTTAAAACGCTTGCCATCTACAATGGTGTTTTCAAACATTTGACAAAAGTTCAAATCACGTTCACACTGAAACATCCGAAAATGCTTACATCCCTATACTGCGCATGCGTAAAAACGTAAGAAGCTTTGGCCTGCGTCATTTCCATCAGGTGTTTATTTACTTTCCATCTCTTTGAATTGATGCAGCAGTGTTGAGGAAAAGCACCAGGTTTTTTAAATGGACAGACAAAGAGGTGGAGTTGTTGCTGAGGGTAACCCAAGATTACAAAGTTGAAAAAAGAAATGCAATCTGAAGGTTGTACAAAGTGACATTAATCTTTGACAATGCTATCAAACTGGTTAGCGGGCACGTCAGCTGCAGTACAACGTCGTCCACTATCTTTTTGTTTCGAGCTGACTTCAAATACGTCATTCTTTTTGAACATCTCCATTTTCTCAGTCCACACTACAGTGCGAAAACAGCGTTTTCAAATTGACCTACTTGGGAGAGTGTTTTCGAAATGCTCCATTTTTGCTGGACAAAGGGGCCGTCTCAGTGTGGATGGAAGGCCAAAACATAGAGAAAAATATGCGTTTTCAAATGTATCCTGATTAATGTGGACGTAGCCTAAGTTATTTTTTCGCTACCTGAGCATATCTACATTTAAATTCAGTCACAGATCTGGATGCTCTTGCCACAGGTTTCCAATGGTCATCTTCTTTCTTCTGTCTACCCTAGAGGTATCTGTAGATAATATCGTTTTTGGTTGATTCAAAGTACAGGTGCCTCTGTCTGTGGTTTCGAGCTTTTCCCACTCACATTCACGTTTTGCTGTCTATATAAACTTACTTGTCTTGTTTTTGTTGCTAGATTGGGAATGATTTTCCCATTAATTTTCTCATCTCAATGATAAGTACCACTTTTTGTCTCTTTATTAGTCCTACCATGTTCAGTACATCATCGGCATTCTCTTAATCTGGTTGAATCCCTTAAATGCAAAGTTTGTCTCCAAGGAATATAATGTCTCGGATAACAACTTGGCATTGACTTTTGTTGAGTTTGACTCTAACACTATGTAGACATTTCACCAGTAATGTTTTCACGTTTTGGGGATCTGCTAGTGTTTACGTTTTCATTTAGATGATTTGGATCCATACACACTCATACATCTCCATGGAGTTGACCCGGTCCATTGGTTCTTTAGGTTTACTCCAAGTGCAGTCTTCTTGAATTTTTTTCTTGAAACTCTTCTTGCATTTGTATCACTGCTTACTCAGTGCTGGCCATTGTTTCACGAGGTGTTCTGGACAACAGCGTTTGTAGCTGAACATTCCAATTTGCTGTTTTGCCGCTTTGGCCTTTGGACACCGTGGACTTGAATGTTGTTTCTTTATGGAGGATACTGCACAGTAGAGATAACTGCCGCTGTTGTGCTGAATGTTTTACATGCTGTTGTTTTAGCTCACTTGCTTGGCAAAGCTTAACTGGTCCTTTCAAAGTCAACTTCACTCTTGCATTTCAATATTAATGCAGAAAGCCATCTGGTTTGGGCCTCTTAGTTCCAGTGAAGGGAAACTGTAACGCTACAGCGTACTGATATATTGTATCAGTGAGTTTTAAATTCTCTTCTCCACAATGCAAAGAATGTCACTAAGCAGAGGCAGCTAGATGTAAGCAATGTAACCTTTTATTGAGTATCCAAATCAGCAGTCCAATTTGTAGTCAGAAATCAGGCAGGGTTCAATAAATCAGAGCAATGAAGGGAAATCAAAATCAGAAAGAAAGGGCAGAAGCTAAAGTCAAACTAGGAATGGCAAACAGAGAAAATAGCACTCAGAAATGCACATGGGAAATGGCAAAACCTTGCAATGATTATAGGCAGTGAGTTGTATATATATATACACACACAAAAAACTACATTAGAATCTAACAGGTGCAGTCAATAATCAGCTAAGTGGAAGTGCTAAAATGCCTGAACTGTATGGGGTGTGGAGTTGTTCTGGTTCTTGGATCATCAGTGGAATAAAATTTGTCAGTCAAACATCTGTTATAGAGTACAGCAGTGAATGAGGGTTACACACATGAAATATAAATATAATCATGAAATATATTTATTGCAAAAAAATAAAATAAAAATAAAAATAGTACCAAAAAAAAAGGCCCAAGCTCTGATGTTAACAGTAATGTTTTTTTGTATTAACCTGCATGGTTTCCTACTATTATATGTTTTGAACTATTGTATGTTTGTAATTACATGCATGTAATTAGCAACATTTCAACAACAAATGCTTGACAATGAGATGCTGAAAAAATGCTGGAACTTAAATAGTAACAAGGCATAAGAAGACACAGGTGAGAGTAATTATTGTGACTTGGTCATGTGATGTGCTGGGGCTGATAGGAAGTGTAGTTCCATGACACACCGGTTCTTACACTGTAATAAAGTAAGCTGCCCATGCAGGCAGTTATAATCCACTAATGCATTTATATGACACTAATAAGCACTAAACGATCCGTTCTTCAGGCCTGATACACCTTGCTGGTCCAGGAGATATGTGCAGGGGTCATGTACCTGGGCTGACTTCTGATTGGACGCTCTGACTGATGAGATCACAGAAGCCAGCCATCAGGAACTGTCCCCACCATCAGCAAGGTCGCCCATGACACTACTAGAAGCCTCAGTTTGTAACAGTGTTTAAAACAGGTAACCACTTCCTGTATAATAATTACATCAAAGGCAACACTCAGGTTATTTATTTATCAAATGATATAAATGTAAATGGCTCTAAATTATTTATTCTAAAAAAAAAAATGATTAATTCAAGCTCATTTAAAATACATAACTGAATGTGAATCCATCACAAGACCTAATACTATCCATTATATAACTGTATAATCAGCACAGGTTTAACAGCATCGGCCAAACATGCCATACAAAATGTTTCAGTATTTCCTTTGAGATTCTCTTGGCAATATAAACCTTAAGTAAAGCATGTAAAGAGAAAAGAAAGAGAGTAATTTACAGGACTGAATGTATACTCTATATTCCCAAGGACCTCACCTGTGACCTTGAAGGGACACCACAGGTTAAGGGTCTCAGGGACACAGAGTCATACTCGAATGTGCAGTACTAGACTTTCCAAGCTGCTGAAAGGAACATTAAAGAGGAAAACGGACAGTACATTATTATATAAAATGCTCCGAATAAATTATAGGTTACATCCAGATTATAAAATTAGTAACATGTACATCGTGTTTGTTCCAAGGCTGAAGAATGTCAAGATGATATATTGGGACGAAAACGCACCCAGAAACCTATCCATTAATTAACAGTTGTACCAGCTTATTAACATAAATTCTCCACACTCTACATGGCATTTCAGAATTTCTGTACAGCAGCAATAAAATTCCAGATTTGCAAAGATTTAAGCGGAAAGGTTGCTGACAAAACAACAAAATGCAGTAAATGCAAAGATAACACTAAATCACTATGTGGACAGATTGATTAAGGTATTTCCCCATCTCTCGCCTTCTACCGTAAGTCATTCAAGATGTAAACAATTAAAATATGGTACATAAACCCAAGCGCACATTGTACTGACTGCAGTGACTCTTAGTTTAATCTGGTAGCCTCTAGCAGTAGACACTGAGCACTCAGATCTGAGAACTGAGTGAAAAACTCCAGACAAAGGAAAAATGTGCACCTCCGGCAAACGCTGCTCTCTTACTCTGGCAGCTCCAAGCTTTTTACTGAACCTGCAATTTTAATGAATTTTAACAATATGATATTGTATGATGAAATGATCCTTTTGTCTTCAAAGGGCAAAAAAACAAGACAAATAATTACGAAAAGCTCACAGCAAATATTACAAATCTATACACATTACCCACAGATCAATAGCTCATTATCACACATACAAAGGCACACACACGCACACACACATACACATTTGTCTTACTATCCTTGTGGGAATCTTCCACTGACATAATTACTAATGCTGCTAATTAACCTCAGTAACAAAAAGTAAAACCTTTGGCTCTTTTATTTTGGGACCAGGCAAACTTCACAGAACCCCAGTGAAATCACAGAACCTCACTTTCTATACACTGCACACTTTATTTTAAAATCATAGATGTCATGATTGTGAGACTTGTAGCTGCGTAACATGTTTTTGTACACTTCAGTATTCCTCTTGCACTAACATTGGGAAGCAAAATAACCACAAATATACCATTTGTTCACTGTCTCTCTGTCTCATGTCATGTGTTTAGGTGAACAGTTTTGTAATTATAGCCGGCAGATCAACTATGGACAAAATAGGCCAGTCATGAAGGAGTGAAAATTATGCAAGTTGTCCTGCGTAACAATTATGACAAAGCCGTTTAAGTAATTAGTGAATGGGAGAGTACACATGGCTTGGCTGAGAGGAGGGCGTGGTTGTCGGTCGGAGGTTCTGGCAGCTCTTGAACGAGCTCACTTCTAAGTAGGTTATGCATGAACGAGCAGGTGTACAGGTGTTCCTATTAAATTGGCCGGTGAGTGTATATAATATGTGCTGTGATACAAGTGTTTACTTAGAGGGATTAAAAATGTTTGCCTTTTCTGAGGAGATTACATCTTTATAAGCATTTTAATAATAAACAAATCTCAATTCACTTATACTGTACATATTCCATCATTAGATCTTTACACTGGCCAATTTCACTTTCACATACATAAATACAGTGCAATAGACCCACAATTATCTAGCCATTCTGTTTAATAAAATGATAAATTCCTAAGTATAAAAATAAATAAAATAAATGTCAAGCGAAATAATTTTTAAAAAAATTGCTCTGCAGACACTTTGTCACTGATTTTCATTGGAAAGCTTGTAAAGATGTGCGAATTTAACTTGAATTTAGCTTGAATTTAACTTGAATTTAGCTTGCTGTAGTTTCTGCTCCATTTGGGCATTGCCCTATCTGCCTTGAACGGCTGTATGGATTGTGAAAAGGCACTAGTTAAAAAAAAAAAATTGAAAATAAATCTAGAAAAAGCATGGCATAGAGTGGGAATCAATCTGAACTAAAAATATAGAGACATGAGATTTCCCCTCTAAGCTTCACAAAGCTTGGGAGAATGGTCTCTAATGTCACTCATGCTGCGTTCGAGGTGAAGTTGCAACTTGTAATTCCCCACCTGCAACCGGTAAAATCCACCAAAAACGCTCCAACTTGAAATTTCAGCACGTTAAATTGGGGCTGTCTACTCAACTAGCAGTTCCTTCCCTGCTTACGTGTGATGTCAAATAAACATGGCCGCTCGCACTGTGAACAGCATAAAGTCCCCGTTCTCTACTTTTAAATTAGTTTATAGCACTTTATTGGCTTTAGACAAGTTAATATACAAACAGAGTACTTGGTTAAATCTATAACATTGACCATACTAATCACCATTTTGAGAAGGTAATCATCAACATTAGAGTTATCACTAACATTAGCTAGCTAGCTGGTTGCTTGTCGTTATTGTCCGCTGTTATTGCTGTGCTGCAATTTCAGTAAAATGTTGCATGAATGTTTGAAGTTCACTACAGTGGAATAGCACCGGTAGCCATTCTCTCACCCTGTAACTGTAAAAGTGCAGTTAACGTAGCTTTTTATGAGCTTTACGTGCTCTGACAGAGCAAACCAAAGACACGCTTTCTTTTTGTTTTTCGCGTTGCATGTCGAATGTCCCGAGGTGGAAAATGACATTATTACAACTTGGAAATTACCACTTACAAGGTACCATGAACGCAGCATCAGTCCACATGAGGTTAGAATCAGTCGGGGTGGTGACACCGCGGGGAAAGATAGAAGGTTGTACAGTTAACTCCAGGCTGATTATGACGCAAAACCATACAACCAACTACCTCAACCCGTAGTGCACAAGAACTAGTCCCACAAACCTGGAATAATCCAGCAGGAATTACAGACACACGCGTCTTTATACAGTACACCTGTATGAATCACAATCTCTTTAACATCATTTTCAAGGTTGTTCCCTGAGGCAGCAATGATCTGGGCAACCAAGCCAAAAACAGATTGATTAGAAACCAGCCATATTGTAGATATATAGATTCTTTTTTTTGTTTGTTTGTTTGTTTTAATGTTTGCTGCTTTCAATTAAGAGTTAATTTTCCATGCAATTATGTGTCTTTCACACTGATGTTAACACTGCACACTATCTTGCTGAGGCACATCGTTACTGGTCTGGTTCATGTGAAGGTGAGCATTTTGTCCTAATGCAAACACATCCATCCACATCCAGGGTATTTAAATGAGGTGAAATACAGTATGAAATACATGTCTCATAAGAAGTGCTTGCCATATGTGAATAAAGAACAGACAACTTGAAAGGGAGGGTCCAGTAGTTAAAGTTCAGTAGCTGTTTCATCTACTGATACTGATACTGATATACTGATGAAATTGCAGTATAATATTTGTTCAATTCAGTTCAGTTTTATTTGTATAGTGCTTTTACCAATGGACATCGTCACAAAGCAGCTTCACAGAAATATATAAAATTCAGGATATAAAATTTCAGTTTATACCTTTATACATTTATCCCCTATTTGTTGTTCTGTGTTGTATACTATGGGAATTTGCCCTGCACACATTGATACACAGACGTCTGTCCATTGCTTTAACGAGAAATCATTTCCCAAAAAGACCGAAATAAACATTCCCAACAAACCTCCTATGGCTTGCATATGCACAGTTATCAGATTAATGACAAACAAACAACAAAGAAAGTTCAGGCAAGCAACTTTTATTAGAAAAATTAAATCATGACATGCACACTGTATTCATAGCAAAGCTCTTACCAGTCCTAGCTAGTAACTAGCCTATCTTCTTATCTAGATTTACAGGAGTAGTAATAAATATTATAAAGATTGCTGTAAACATGGTGATGACAAGGTTGTTTGCCTTTGCTGTAGTTTTGGAGGCAGAAAATCAAGAGAGGAGCTGCTTGTGCAATTTAACTGTACACAGCCACAGATCCTGTACTGATAAATGCCCCGAGATCACAAGTTGTTATTCTTTTAGTTACATTACCGTGTTGTAATAATGACGATGAAATATTTTATAAATCATCTTCTCTTGTCTCATTAACAAGACTTTTTTTTTCCACCGGCATGTTTGTTTGTTTTCATGCCTTCCCTCAACTTGCAACCTGATTGGATGGAGGGCAAAAAAAACTTGCCATCACTTGCCATCATTTGATTGCTTTCCTGAATTTTTTTTTTTTTTTTCAACTTCAGAAGCGCTCCAATGCTGCCACTTCCCAAAGGATTATATATAAAGCATGGGCTGGCAGCTGAGAAAAAAATGGCAAGTGTGAAAGCACCCTAAGAGAGCAAGAGCAATGCTAAAATCAACAGCAGCAATTATCTTAAACAGTTTCTGTTTAAGATGAGACAGGCTGTTCACACTCACCAAAATAGCAACTCCTATAGTAGAAATAACCATGACAACATGTGAAATTTCCCACTCCAACATGACAGTAGGATACTTTTTTACACATTCAACACACTGTAAAAAGATACTCACTTACATTGCAGTTCACACCCTTTGAAAATTAGAAATCACCCACACTCACACCTATCCCTTACTAGCCCAGCACGCACTAATTGGGACGTGGCTTGACACTTGTCACAAAAAAATAAATAAAACAAAATTAAATAAAAGCCAGGAAAGAAGGAAGGAACAGTGGCTGACATTGCTCTGTACTAAAATAAGACAAAGAAGCTTAAAATTATTCAACAAAACATGTTTCAGTGGTCATTCATAAACATTCAGGTACTCGGCTATTTGTCACATTATCAAATACCTTTGCTAATGCACGCACGCACACACACACACACACACACACACACACACACACTCACACAGAGGTCTAGATAAGACAAAATATTGTAAGATTTATTGTATAATTTTGCCCACTATTCTGTCCTTTCTGTGTTGGTCAAGGTGTCTCAGTGTCATCATAAAGCTGCAGCTCCATCTCAGGAGCCATCTTGTTTCTGATGGTGGCAATGTTGTGTAATATCAATTCAATTCAATTTGTGTAGCGCTTTTAACAAGACATGCAATAATGATTTCGCATGCGCTGTCAGATTCAACCTCCAAATTGGTTAGACATCGAAATCATCCTTTTATTAAACCAATGGTTATTTCAAATCGTGCCCTGGCAATAGCTGCATTGTAGCAGGTTGTGGGCCTGGGTTAGGTTCTGGGAAGAGTGTCATAAAAATACTGTTTTTAGATTCTGTGAAGGATAAGCAAGAAGCCACTTGAAAAGCTACACTTTTGTTTGTTTAAGTTACTGCCCAATGACCATGCCAAGCGGCCATGGAATAAATAAAAGCCCGTGTGCATCCTTACCCTGGGTCTTATGTGTTCACTGAGCAGAATGCTACCGAGATTGTTACAGGGATCCTCTGTGTAAAGACAGATTAGCCCATTGGGTACAAGAAGTGATTGCACAGACGTACTCGAACACAGATGAAGAGAGACCTTGTTTTCTAAAGGACACATGCTATGGCTGCCCTGAGCATCCCTGTGACAAGAGACACGTTTGGACATTTGCAAAGCACAATCATAACTGTCCTACCTTCCTCAGGTTTTGCTCTTTAGTGAGTTTGACCAATTCTGATCCTCAATAGAAACCAACATTAGCATGGTGAGTGATTCTCATCCCCAGTAAAGAGTAATATCAACACTGTTCGACGTATATTCCACCTATATTATTTCTATGAGTGCTGTCTATTATTATTTAGCAGCGTGCACTATCAGGATATGTTGTGAACCCTCATGACATATACATCCTCAATTAGTTTTGAACCTTTTGCTTTTTCTGAGACTAATACAAACCTGGTGGAACAGGAATCACCCATATCAATTTCCTGAACCTAAAAGAAAACCTCTGTAACAAGTGTGCAGTTGGATGGTGTCTGGGTAATGGGCAGATGCATTATCAAACTGATGAGACTGCAGCCTGTCCTAAGACCAAAATGGAGGCAGGTCTTGCGGCTGGCTGTAGGTTTGTACCTAATTATTCAGACCACTGAATGATCTAACTAAAAAAAGGAGTACCAGATCTGGCTCAGTGAATAGTTTTTACCCAGTTAAAGTGTTTTTTTTTAGGTCTCTACAGGCCTACCTGGGCAGTTGCACAGGAGAAACAAATGCCAATTTTACTTGCATGATATTAGCTCCAGTGATGAGAAGTCTCATGACAATATCGCTGTCTTGCAATTGGTTGTAACCAAAATATATCACACTGAGACCCAGGCATTCAAGAGCAATATTAAATATACGTTATTATTAATTAAGTAATCATATGAAACAGCTCTGTAGAGGCCACATTGTTTTATTTGGTGCACAGGAATGAGATCAGAGGTGACAGCATAATCTCAGAGCCCATATTTATCTTGAAGTCTGACCTCATTTTATATGCCACATTGATTATTAGAGTAAACTTAGGAACTCCACTTAGGCCTAAAGTGAGCTGTAACCATAGCAGATAACCTTCAAATCTGCCACAGTCAGTACAAAGTATTAGGCTACTTCCATTTACTTGCGCAAAAAATTGCATGTGCTGTTTTATACACTGGCAGTCAATAAATATATTGTCTTATAAATTAAGAAATTTTCAGTGATCATGTGATTAACATGATTTCCATGAATAGGATCCTTTTCGTGTCCTGGTCATGATGTTACCTCTTAATATATTTGCAATTTATTAGACTATTATTAAATCACTCCCTTACTTTTAGTGGTTTCCAGAGATCAGGAGCCTATCCTGGGAACACTGGGCATGAGGCAAGAATACACCCTGGACGGGACGGGGGCACCATGCACACGCACACACACACACACACACACACACACACACACACACACACACACACACACACACACACTCACAGCTAGGTGCAATTTACCAGAGCCAGTCCACCTTCTGCCATGTTTTTGGGAGGTGGGAGGAAAACCACATGGATATAGAGAGAACATGCACATAATCTCTGTGCCTACTTTTCATTCAGACGTTATCATGTTATTCTAAACTGTAAATTCACAGTGTCTTGCTTTTATGCTACATCATATTACAATTGACAGCTAAGGGAAATGTGAGGGGAAAATGCAAAGCAATCTGTTCTGTCAGTCTTTGTTTTCTATCCTCCACTGTTTTTCAGACTTAAAGGAAAATGCTTATCATTAAAGGCAATGGTCTAGGCACAACTAAACAACTCCTGTCCCCAAGAAAAATCTGGTAACTTCAGAGATGTTATACTTGAGGTTATAGTGTTCACAACTCATTCACTGATTTATTTATTTTTTTATTATGCCAGAAAAAGAGTAGACGATTAATTTGTGAAGGCAATCGCGAAGATGTACGTACAGAGTCTTGACATCTTGACTAGACTTTGCTCTAGTTCTCTTGACTGTAAAGTGCATTGGCAAGTCTATCTGTGAAACAGTAAAAGTACTCAAATAGTGATGATACACCATATTGCCAAAATTATGTGGACACCTGACCAACCACACCCATATGTAATTTTGTCCTTTACCGATTTAGTCCCCTCTTTGCAGTTATAATACCCTTCAGTGTTCTGGGAAGGCTTTGGGGTTGGTCCACATATGGATGTGACAGTCAGGTGTCCACAAACCTTTGGACATATTATGTATGCATAAGTAAGGACATGAATAGAAATCCAAAATGAAGGACATGAATAGAAATCCATAAGGCCTAAAAAGTCTTGGGGCCAGCAGAGGAACTGTTGTTTGCATCCTTATGACATTGCCATCAGGACACAATGATCTAAAGTAGTCACTGTCCATTGAGCAAAGTTTTGGTTATGAAGTGTCCCATGACTTCTGGTGAGATTCTTCAGTGGCGGGGCGCTGTCTACATAGTGAAAGAAGTGCACAAAGATGCATACCAGAAGGCTGAAGGTGTTCTCCCATGATCATAGGTAGCACAAGGCAGGTGAGCCCCATTGGAGGTGTTGGAACATGGAAATGGTTTGTTTGGCCATGTTGGCTTACGATTCCTAAAGCTTCACCCTCCTATCTGTGACCACTTTGGTGGCAGGTCTGTAATGTGTATGCAGATTCCACAGAGCTGAATAGCTCTCAGGCCAAGGGGATTGTGCCAACCACACCTGGTGATGCATATAAACCAAAGTAGCAGTGAGCTGCCCCATATCCTGGCCTACATGTCCAAGCCCAGGAGTGAGGTGTCAGTGAGCGTCCTTACAGAGGGACCAATATTAGGAGATTCCTCACCAAGCAGCCGCCACTTGCGCAGTGTCCAACTGGACATAGTACGGTTTAAACTGAGTCGTCATTTAGAGTGACCAGTCTATGTTTGTTTATGTTCACCTCTGTAGAATTTTGTTTTTATGTCACGAGTTTGAGGTTGATGTGACATGTTGGCTAGTTGGTTGTAATAAGGAATATGGTTCATATGGTTCTTTGAGATACTGACCCTGTTAGAAAACTGGCTTAAAAAGGAAGCAGCCATAATTTAAAAATAAGTTTTTGATTTTAAGGAAAAATCTGCAATTCAGCCATCGTTACAGTCCAATCTGATTTGCCTGATTGCTGGTCATTGCCTTGTGAACCTGTGAGGAGGAGAGAAAGTGAACTGAGCCACACAACTTGTCCCAGTAGAGCACTGTGCTCTGGTCATCTAGTGTGCTATATGTTTTTTTCCCCAAAGAATTCTACATATGCCATGGGAATAGAGAGTGAAGTCAAGGCCAGAAAGAAATTTTCTTTCTAATTAAACGTATAAGCACTTTTTTTTGTTTGTTTGTTTGTTTGTTTATTGCATTTTTATCATGTCCTTTTTGTGCATTGTTGGTTGGTTGGTGCATTGAGCACCCAGGATTAATATTATTATAAATGGGCAAGCTAAGAATGCAGATCATTTGGTGCCTCCTACCTCCACTCCCATAAAAAACTGATGAAAGGCTTATTCCATTTGATGGAACAGAGATCCAGAATATTGCTGAAGAGCTCTTAATGGACCAGCTGGCAAAGTTTGCCTGTTGGTCATTGTCTTGTGAACCTGCGAGAGGAAAGAAGGAGGGGGGGGGGGGATTTTGGGAAAAGAAGGGCGAGAAGGGCTGCTGAAGAAATTGAAAGAAATGCTGGTTCAGTACACTGAGAAACACAGCATTTAAAATAAAAAAAATGATGGCCTACAAATTACACGTTTACTCTTGTGGACTGGTGCACATTCGCCAGAAAAAAAAAGGCATGAAATAGAGGATTCCTGCCTGGGCTCTGAATATGTCATCTTAGTCGTGAATGTGATTGTGGATTGCTGGAGAGAGGTCAATAATCAAGTGTTATTCCATGGGGAAACCGTTTTCAGGTTTGTGTCCCCTTCAGCAGGTGGTATCTAGGATAAAATATTCACTGCATGGCATTAAGAGGAATAGGAACAAGCATGCAGTATAACCATGACTTTGCAGAATAGCTAGGTGCCTGTGAAAGTCTTGAACCCAAATCTCCACACAGATATGAATCTATAGACAACAAGGTTTGGAGTGATTGAGGTTGAAAAAAAATAGCTGCAACATTAGCAGCAACTACTCTCTTGAGAAAGTGGTGTATGGTCTTTGGTGCATATGAGGAATTTGGTCACACCAGAGTAGAACAACACCACATTACCAAACGTATGGTGCCCAAAGCATAGAAACATCTTGAAGAAGCTTAAGAGCCTCTTAATGATGATGTTAGAGAGTGGGATGATCTGTGAGAATGCATAGCCCCTGGGTTGCACCAAAAGTATTAGTGAAGAAAAAGGAAGGGTCATTGCACTTTTGCAGAGACTACAGAAGGTTAAATGAGTGCATGAGTGTGATGGAGAAAACCATGTTTACCACACCACAGAACCTGTATGAGTTTGAAAGGAGGCCACTGAGCCTCTGCAGTGCGTGGTCATTTTCCAGCAACATATGCAGCACTGTTTGGCAGGGCTGGTGAACTACTCTCTATTCATCTTTTACTCTTCTAATTATGAGAGCCGTCTGCAAGACTTTTAACAAGTGTTTGATTGTCTGCCACCTCAAGGCAGCCCCAGCAATATAAATAGTTCTGTAGACAGAGTATAGAGAAAAAAGCAAGTAAAAACAGGGTATCTACAGATCCAGAGAACATTGTTGTGGTAAGGGGTCTGTGGCCAGTTAAATAATACCTGTAAATAATAAATAACTTCTTTAAGTTGGTGTTTAATATATGGGTCATGTGGTATTTATGCATCATGGATGGACTTGTGATTTTTTTTTTTGTCTCATTGGTTCATTGCCATGCTGGTTTGTATTGAGGAGCATTTTTAATTATTGGACAGAGAGGCTATAACACTAAGTATTCTATCAGACAGCCATCAGGTAAAAGAATTAACTTTAATGAAAACCCCACCCTGGGTCTAGCTTAAAAAGGAGGTCATCAAGTACTATGAGACTTCTACTGCACCCGCTGTTGCAGTCCAGGTTATTAGATGGATTGCCCCTAGAAGATGACAGTGCATTTGTGTGTGTGTGTGTGTGTGTGTGTGTGGATTGTTGATGGATTTTATGAAACAGAGTTCTTTTCTTTAACCAAAAAAATACTCTTTGCTGTGCTATAGCAGTAGCAGCTTAACTGTCTTTTGATTAATGGTAAAAAAGTATTTTATACTTATAGATTTTATACTTATCTTTATCTGATGCCCAGTCCCGGTGATCTGATCCTGTGTAGCTGTCTGGTGAAGCACATAGAAAAAACAGTTAGTAGTACATTTGGCAACATTTAAAGCTGCATAAACTTGTGACACTTGCTTTCTACTTTACTTGCATTCTTATAGATCCTATTGATTTCTTACACAGCGGCTCATGACCATAGATTTTGATGGGGCAGGGCAACATTTATAAACACAAAATCAAGTCAAGAGGCTATCCTACTTTTTTTTTTTTTTTTACTTTTAGAGTAACCCTTTAATAAGGTCTTCTTGAAATTGTTGCCGCAAAGTTGTAAGCACATAATTGTATAGAATGTCTTTGTGTGCTGTAGCATTACAGTTTCCCTTCACTGGAACTAAGAGGCTCAAACCTGTTCCAGCATGACGATGCCCCTGTGCACAAAGTGAGCTCCATGAAGACATGGTGTGTTAAGGTTGGAGTAGGAAACTCGAGTGTCCTGCACAGAGCCCTGACCTCAACCCCACTGAACACCTTTGGGATGAACTGGAATGATGGCTCTACACCAAGCCTCCTCATCCAACATCAGTGCCTGACCTTTTGCGTTCTTGTGGCTCAATAGGCAAATCCCCACAGCCATGCTCCAAAATCTAGTGGAAAGCCTTCCCAGAAGAGTGGAGGCTGTTATAGCAACAAAGAGGGAACAATTCAATATTAATGCCCATGGTTTTGGAATGTAGAATTCAGTTCTCGGGTTTCCACATAATTTTGGCCATATAGTGTACCTTTGGTCAACTGTGTTCAATACAGCAGGTGTGTTTCCAGTGATGAACTGAACATAGGAGAGATAATATCATATCAACCAGGGTTGCCAGGTTTCAGCAAAATGTCTGGCCCAAATGCACCTCAAAGTCCACACAAAAGACTTGAACCTAGCCCAAAATTGGCAAAGGGATACACATTTTTTCTTTTTTCATAGTTTTTTGCCAGTGGGCCTCTGTTAGTGCTTGTTGCAGTTCCCATTTTTGACCACTAGGTGTGACAATAAATCTGTGGAAGCTACAAGTGGGGCAGTGCTCAAGATGCCCCATGATTGTGCAATTTCTAGAGTGAAACATTGGCTTACATTTGTCAAATAACAAAATTATTTAAATTATTTGTCACATCAAAGAAGTAAATAGTATTTCAATGGAATTATGAAATGAAATCAGAGTCAGCAGAACCTGAACCGGAATTTGTAATGCTTGAAAAAAAAAAAAGTGTAAATTTGAAAATTTTCAATGAGAAGCTTCAGATATTTGAATATATTGGCTCTGAATTCAACTATTTGAAATTCAGGTCTTTAAGGTTAAATTTTAAACTTTACTAACAATTCATATTCAAGCTGAAGCTGTTGAATATTCAGGTTTTTAAAAAATCAGGTAGTACAAAAATTTTAAATTTTTGAGCAATTCAGAGATACTCAGAAAGAGCAAACAAGCTAATCGAATTCAGTCCCAGTCAATCACAACACACCTCAGAGCTCATGGAGGGGCTTCATTCAGTCACCATGTTCAGCACCACTGCCTGATAGCTTGATGTAACAACAATGTGTCGCACTGAAGTTTATGGTTTGGACAATCTCTTAATCAGAGATATTGCTTATATTGAGGAGTGAATGTAAGCATGGCAAATGAGTGCTCAGTCAACATGTTTTTCAAACCATGGGCACATTTCTTTACAGGAGAGCTCATCAGCCTTAAAGGCAAGTACTTGTGTTCAAAGGTGTTGGTCTAGATGTTACTGGAATCTGGCAACTTCGGAGATGTGAACTACACACAAATGATTTGCGTAATCTGAATGGAGCACGCAGAAAATCAACTTCAGCACACGTGTTACCAGACACTGTATATGAGTAATTTTCTCTGCGTAAATACTGACATAAGTTTCGGACTTAAGTTGCTTAAAGTCTGAATAAGCCCAACAAGAATTGGGATTCCCCTGCATCCCACCCCATCCCGCCCTTCTATGTCAATATTGGTGACTGACTGAGGAACACATGCTGTAGCTCAAATTGAGCCACAATTTTGGCAAATTTGGTTAGTGTAAGTGTGGTTAGAAAGGCCACATCAGTAAGAATTTGCAGTAGGAAAGGTTTGTCTGGGGCTGCCTTTGAAGACAGTATTGATAACACTAGATAACACAAGATAACACTGACTCCCTCCATCCCATTACTATGAAAACAGAACTGCCATAGCAACAACCTTGAAGGCACCAGCTGTGTGTCCGAGAAGCATGAGACAAAAACACACTATCAAAAACCACTGACTAGTCACAGCAAGCACACACACAGCTGTTGAAGGACAATTAGGTCAGGATACCAGCCAATGGTTAGTTGATTGGATTTCTGTAACAAATAACTTGATCCCAAGACAAAAACAGGTCTATGCTGCTGCAAAAGATTACATAATGTGACATCTCATGAAACAGCAGTGAGTCTAATACACTTCCCTGCCCCTAATTGCCCCTAATCAAGCCCTCAACTGCATGGTTTTGGTACACACAATGCTAAACTCCATCTCTTTCTGTATAAGAAACTATAGGCAAGGATGCTTTTCGAGATTCTTTTGGGGCTGATTTGATGGGCACAAGTTGGTACCTAGTGGATTACACAAACTGCATTTTATGGCAGGGGGATTTTTCCTACAGTTCATCTGATGTGATTTCAGATACACGTTCTGTCTTCAAAATTAGGGGCAGGGAAGAGTATTAGACTCACTGCTGTTTCATGAGATGTCACATTATGTAATCTTTTGCAGAAGCATAGAACTGTTTTTGTTTTGGGAGTTATTCAAGTTATTTGTTACAGAAATCCAATCAACTAACCATTGGCTGGTATCCTGACCTAATTGTCCTTCAACAGCTGTGTGTGTGCTTGCTGTGACTAGTGGTTTTGCAGCAGCATAGACCTGTTTTTGTAACATATAAAGATGATTGACCCTGTTCTCCAAAATCAGTATAGATATCAAGCTGAGACATATCCCTATCTTAAGCCACAATTGAGTCATTGTTAGCCTGCGGTGCGATATAAACGAATGCCAGACCCACTGTTAAAAAAAAAACATATTTGGCAAGTTAAAAAGCATACTGTCCCAGATAAAGGTCAGGGCCAAGGTCCATTTGCTTGGTATTTAACTTTTTGAGCCTTAAACCATAAAACATAAGAAGTAGGACCACTATCCTGCCAGCTGTACTGTGAATATGGCCAGAAATCTAATTGTGTGTGACTTACAAATCCAAAAAGGCAAAGGATTAAAAAACTGGAGTGTTTTTATACACCCAGGTTGTCGGTATAAATCTGTTTTCACTTTCAAGGACATTCAATACACATGAACACAAAGATGGATCTCCTCGCTGACGCTAAGTCACAGGAGTCTATGTACAATCCAGAAAGCATTTCCCTGATCATTAGCACTATACATTCACATAGAAAGTGTGATGATCCAATCTAGAGATGAGAGAACACCACCTTGACCTGCAGCATGAATTATTTCATTACTGCGCTCAAAATCGTGCAGCCTGATGTTAGGTTTAAGGGAAATATTTTCTCTGAAGGAGGCAGATAGACCTGTAACATTGGTAAGATCATTTTTGGGATTGATTGGGCTTTGCAGAGATTTTCTTGAGAACTTCAATGAACGACCAAGCTTCTCTAGGCAATGCTGAAGGGCAATCAGCCAAGCAAAGACAAGGTGGAATTCTCTCAGGAGGCGTTAACAGCATTTGGATTTGACTGGAATGATTCAAAAGGTTTCAGACTTCCCTAGGAGTAATGTTCCAACAACATTTGAGGAAAGAGCAATGGTATAACAAACTATGCATGAGAGGAAAACCATTAGAATTGGTTGGGGGTAGAACAGGTTACGATTAAAACACACAGGAAGCGGACAGGACCATTTCTCATCATAGACAAACATAGCCCAAGTTAGTATACTTTCGAGTTGCAGAGAAAGAAGAAGGACGAATGGTCTTAATTTTACCAGCTAACAGGACATGTGGAAGGTAAAGCTTCTGTCTCTGGCTCTACAGCCTCAGATGCTCAGTAATATTTTGGAATGCAACTGTTTGTTTTACAGGCTCTGGGAACTGAGCCAATCCGCTCTGTTGTCAAGGACACTCCTCAGAGATACTCCGCAGTGACACACCTCTGTATTATGTCATGACACGAGCTGCTCAGCAACACATTACAGATATCCAAGCTCTCTCTATTCCTATCGATTTCTCTAAAACCAGCACTATCCGCAGCACTTGCCAATATGTAGATACCATAGCAGGTTTGGAGCTGGTAATTCAGCCATATATATATATATATATATATATAAACATAGATTGAGATGATCACGTTAGCCTCTAAGACTCAAGAGATTGTTACTAGACTGACTGCTGTGGTATATTTATGTGTACAGTATGTTAAAGGATCAGCTTGGGTTGGTGGTGTCATTATTAGAGGCAGAAAACAAAGCTGTGGTGTGTAATCAATTAATTAAGTCTCAGATAAATCAGTCATCCTGCAAAGGTTAGTACTGTAAAATGTGTCCAAAAGAAAACCAGTAATTACCAATGTAACTATTTTAAGAGTTATTACTGACAGTTCCTTTTAAGTCTGTTCATGGTCTAGATATGTTTTTTTTTTATATTGGTATGAAACATAAGATGTGTTTAAGAATGTTTTACTATGTTCAGTCCTGTCCTTTGAATACTTTTGATTATTTTCGTGAAATCTATCACTGATTTATTGCAAATTTATTCCAAAAAGTCAGGATCCAAAAGGGAATATGTTGAGCAAATATGTGAATCCAAATATGTCAAGCAAAATCCGTAAAAATATGATACAGTGAGAGAGAAAATGCATAGAGCTTAATGTTGAACATGTAGAGCATATGTTGTAAATAATAAATACAAAATTAAGTATATGTAGTTTTACTCTCTTGGTTCCTGACTTTTTGGACACCCTGTGTAGCAAGATAACTGATTTGACTCCGAACCCATGAGAGGGTGGTTGAGTAATGACTCAGGGCTCAGGGCAGATTATATGTATGTCAGAACACACAATGTAAAATGCAGCATTATGCAAATTAGACCTGGGACTGCCTGCTAACTGCCTTCTGCATGAGCCACAAATTAAAAGAAGTCACTTTAATCGAAATTAAATGTGATGATACACAAATGATCAACTCTAGAGTAACTTGGGACAAAAGCAAAAGTGCAAGGTTCAGTAAAAAAGATGATCATCCTTTCACTCTGTAACCACTTTATCTTTGTGAAGGTCACGGTGGATCTGGAGTCTGTCCTGAGAACGCTGTGTGAGAGATGGGAAAACACCATGGATGGGAAACCAGTCCATCACAGGGCACCATGTGCATACACACAAACACACACACACACACACACACCTATTCAATCACTCATTCACACCTACAGGCAACTGAGAGTACTCAATCCACCTGACTTTGGGAGGTGAGAAGAAGCCCACATGGACACAGGGAGAACATGCAAAACACATTAACCCAAGCTCAGGATCGAACTGTAGACCCTGGAGGTGTGAGGAGACAGTGCTGCCCAATGCGCCACTGTGCCACCCAGCAACAAAGATAATGTGTTAATAAATAAAGTTCTTATTACCTAGACTCTTATGCCAAAACAACTAAATAGTGTTTAGGGCATAAATACGTGCCATTTGTTTACTGAGTTTTGTACAGAACAGGCAAATTCATATGAAAGTGTGCAATTAAACAGTATTCCATTGCTTGTGGCAGACTTCAGCTTCTGTAACATTTGGAAAACTGGCAGTATCACAAAAGTCCTGTTTCGTCCTGTTGTGTGTTACATTTCGTAGATGTGGGAAATTTCTGTAAATGTTCCAGACATACAGTATGTGCATGACAAAAGCTCAACTGATAACCAAGTATTAAAGGACATAGTTTACCTAATAGTTCTCCCACCAAGGTGAAATATTATTACGCATTATTACACACCATAAAAATACAAAACCTGTTATTCAATAATAATCATCTTCGTTATAATCAAATATTAGATTGTAATTATGTTAGATAGTATATTAATCAAAGTCAAGTATGTAGTCAGTATCGATGCAGTACTTATCTATAGTTTGTACATGATGTCCTGCATCAGTTTCATCTGACAAATGTGTACAAGTTAGGGCCAGAGCAGGGGAAGTCAGACATGCAGACCAAGTGTCTGAAGATAGGAGAAAGGTGAAGATCTGACAGATTACCTTCTCTGAGATTTTGATGAAGATGGGTTTTTTTGGTTGTTGTTGCCTTTTGATCCTCCAGCAATAATTTTTCTTTATGTAATTAAATTCTTTTTAAGAATAAAAAAAAACATTTTTGATGAGACATTTTGGAGATTTTTAACCGTCTTATATTCCCTGTGAATGAGTGGTTACTATAGAAACAGTAATGTTTTAGAACATGCACATTACTATAAACGTGTGATTTTCCCTGCAGTTGGCACTGCTGTCAGAACCACGCTGCTTTAGAAAATAAATCAACAGGTCTTTAAAGAACATTTGAAAAACATGTTTTGCTGTTGTCCAAAAAGTCAATGAACTATTTTTTTTGTTAAGACTGTAGTTCATTTTGGCATTACAACAGTAATACAAATACATAGCATTTTTGTTGCTGCTCATGATGCATGTCAGTGAGTGCATGCAGGTGTCTTAGGGTGTCCTGTCCATTAATGGCAGTTAAGGATCAGGTACAAATGCAAAATATAAGCCAACAAGACAGAAACATCCTAAACCATTTTACTACTATGAATTTTTCGGTATCTACAGCGAAACTAGAGCATGAGGAATGTAAATCTGTATGTAAAAGGAAATGTAAATAATGGATATAAAATAAAGTGAAAAGTACCATTTAGCACAGCCAGGGTCATGGAATGATTAAACTATACGGGAGCTATACATGTACTCTACAGGCATGTTCTATGAAACACAGCAATTATAATAAGATACAAAAGATATAAATAATATCACATTTATTAGCAGAATGTAGCGATAAGTGGAAAATAAAAAGAAGTCGCTTTAATTCGAAATTAAATGTCATGATATGCACTGAGCGTGGGATTTTGTTTGTGATCTAAAGTGCTGTTAGTTATTTCTATCTTTTTATCTCATACCATAACTGAGTGCAGTGTAGAGTTACATACAGTCACGTCCATAAATATTTGGACATTGACAGTTTTTTTTTTTTTGGACAGTTTTTTTTTTAGCTCTGTACCACAGTATATATAGTTGAAATTAAATAATATAAATGTATTGTATGAGCTCAAAATGCAGTCTTTCAGCTTTAATTTGAGGGTATTTACATCAAAACTGGGTGAATGGTCTAGGGATTTCAGCACTTTTTTATATGTGGGTCCCGCCGCCTTTTCAAGGAACCGAAAGTAACTGGACAATTGGCTGCTCAACTGTTTCATGGCCAGGCGTGTGTTATTCCCTCATTATTTCACTTACAGCTAAGCAGATAAAAGCTATAGAGTTGAGTCTAAAGTGTTGCATTTGCATTTGGAAATTTCTGTTGCTGTTAACTCTCAATAGTCCAAAGAGCTGTGACTACCAGTGAAGCAAGCCATCATTAGGGTAAAAAATCTAAACAAGCCTATCAGAGAGATAATAAAAACATTAGGTGTGGCCGAATCAACTTTCTTGGTACATTCATTAAAAAGAAAGAATGCACTGGTGAGCTCAGGAACACCAAAAGGCCCAGATGACCTGTGGTGGATGACAGAAGAATACTCTTCACAATAGTTGACCAGATCAAGAACACCCTCCAGGAGGTAGGCATATCTGTGTCAAAGTCAACAATCAAGAGAAGACATCACCAAAGTAAATACCGAGGGTTTACCGCAAGATGTAAATCATTGGTAAGTCTTACAGGAAGTCTTACAGGAAGATTACCAGGTTAGAATTTTACACACACACACAAAAAAAAAAAACATTCAAAAAAATCCTGTACAGGTTTGGAACAACATCCTATGGACAGATGAGACAAAGATCAACTTGTTCCAGAAAGATGGAAAAAGCAGAGTCTGGAGAAGGAAAGGAACTGCTCGTGATCTTATGGCGTGGGCTCGTATGGCTGCCAGTGGAACTGGTTCCCTTGTATTTATTAATGATGTCACTGCTGACAAAAGCAGCAGAATGGATTCTGACGTGTACGGGGCTGTATTATCTGCTCACACTCAGCCAAAAGCTTCAAAATTCATTGGAGAGCGCTTCACAGTACAGATGGAAAAATGACCTGAAGCATACTTCGAAAGCAACCCAAGACAAGGCAAAGAAGTGGAATGTTCTGCAGTCCTGACCTGACCTGAAACCAACTGAGCATGCATTTCACTTGCTGAAGGCAAAATACCCCAATAACAAGCAGGAAGTGAAGACAGCTGCAGTAAAGCCCTGGCAGAGCATCACCAGGGAAGAAACCCAGTGTCTGGTCATGTCTATTGGTTCCAGACTTCAGGCAGTCATTGACTGCAAAGGATTTGCAACCATGTTTTAAAAATGACTGTTTGATAATTATGTTAGTTTTGCCTGGATTGGATGTAAATACCCTCAAATTAAAATGAAGGTCTGCACTTTGAGCTCATATTCATTATGTTCAGGCATATTATTTATATGAGAAAAACCTCAATGCCTGTGCAAAGAGAGTTCTGTCACAGAGTCCATTTACCTTTGGCTTGTATTCTTAAACATACGTTTATTTACTGTCTTAGTATAATGTATTATTATTACAGGGACAGCCCCTATAATACTCAAATAGACACATACGGATGCACACACATCCACACACATTATATATATATATATATATATATATATATATATATATATATAATATAATAAATATAATAAATGTTGAGATGAAATGTATTCACAGCATTACTCATGAGGAATTAAGAGGAGCGAAGGAGCGAAGGAATGAACAATCAATAATGCATATCCACACACATACCAAACGAACATAGCCTGGCTCCCCTACCTCCAGGCTGTATGTTCTGCACATTCTCATTCTGGACCCCAGAGTTCAGGGTAAACCTAAGAGAGAGAGAAAAAAAAACAAGGAGATGCTATGGATATAAGTAAAAACAGAATCAGAGAGTCGCACAAACAAATGGCACAAATTGTACAAAAGTCGGGGAATGAAATCTAAGGACATGATCTCCTTTAAAACTGTTTTTTTTCCCCACACCAAAAAAAAGTGAAAAAAGAGGCATTTAGAGACAATAAATGCTGAACAGAATAATGCATTGGATACTACAATCATTCAGTACAGAAATAAGAGAGGGGTGAAATGATGAATGAGACTACATGAAAAGAAAATGGCATAGTACCAGCCCAGTTCAGGAGGGAGGCAAATCCGATCTGCTGTCATTCCTTCTATGTCATTCTTTATTTCTTCACTTTTTTCCCCCCATGATTTTGCTAATCCTTGTATCCACCCATATGTAATCTCAGTTGAGTCCTAAGATGCCCCTCTCTCTCTCTCTCTCTCTCTGTACTTTATCCTCACCTTCTCCCTTTCACACTTCCTGCCACATTTTTCCGCATGTCTGTTTCATCTGTCCGTTCAGATGTTCGACCTTTCTTCGTTTCATGTGTAGATGCTGTAAAGATTTCCGTACATCCTCGATTCTGACAAGAGTCAGAAAATCCCAAATGAGGTGAAGGAAAAGCCTGAGCAGATAGTCATTGAGCAGAGGAGTCAGTCAGGTTTCTCAGTCTAGGACGAAGGAACACAAGCAATGCTGCCAGGCAGGACGAGAAGCGCCAAATAATCCCTGTGGATGACTCTGTGGCCATGAGAAGGAGAGGAGAGAGAGAGAGCATGAGACAGCTGTGCGTGTAAGAGGGGAGACAATAAGGGTGTATGCATGTGTGTAATCGAGTGCAAGTGCGTAAAGAGGTGGGAGGGGAGAGCATGAGGGAGAGATCGATGGAGAGAAAAAGAGGCATGGGCTTACACGATGGAAGGGAAGAAAGAGAAATGGGAGTGGAATAGAGGGGAGAGTTCAGGACAGGAGGGTGGAATATATGTCACTGCCACCACCCACCCCCTTCTCCATTGCTGGGCAGATACTTCCGGCTTTGGAGTGAGAGGCAGAAAGACAGATAGGGACAGAAAAGGCGTGTGTTCACCCACTTTGGCTTGCTTTGTATCCCTTAGTCTGTGCACACACTTAAAGTAATCCTGTCTGCCAGCCCATCCCATTTGTTTTCCAATCTATTTCTCAGACAGAGGCAGTCTGTAAGTGAAAGGGGCAAAGAAGGAGGGGATATGAAAGGAAGAGCGGTTATTAAAAAAGGGGGGTGAGAGATGTTAGAAGGGTAAGAGCCTGCAGGAGCTGAATCTGTGAGGAAAATAAACTAGAAATCTCTGCATGTGAAGATTATAGTTACAAGATAAGAAAATATAAGATTGTCTAAATGTAAAGCACAGAGGTTTTTTTTTTCTTTTTCAAATCAAATTCATCCTCTTAAACTGAATCTCATGAACTACATTTGTATTAAAAAATTAATGAATTTAATTTAAATCTACAGGATTTACTAATATGCTCTATAATAATGTTCCCAGGCTGCTGTGGGTTGCCCTGACAATCCCATAACTGTAATTACAGTCACTGCTGGGTCAGCGGTGTTGGTTTGGAAACAAAGGAAAATGTGTACACGTAAGCCAGCTCAGCTACATCAAACTTCATCGTGCCCTGA
This sequence comes from Pangasius djambal, assembly GCA_022985145.1. Lineage (NCBI taxonomy): Eukaryota > Metazoa > Chordata > Actinopteri > Siluriformes > Pangasiidae > Pangasius > Pangasius djambal. The sequence goes on from CM041003.1 coordinate 11,941,851, forward strand.
CTTTAGGCACAAAAGAAGTCTGAATACAGAGTGGCAGATAGGAGCCAGCAGCCAATCAGTGAAGAGAAAGGGTCTGAGAGAGACTTTTGCCTTGCTTTTTTTTTTTTACATACATCTGAGGAAAGAAAAAACATTATTCCTGTATTCTATCCAAAATCACATCCACCAGAAACAACATACTCTTGATGTGTGCAAATTGATGGTGTCACATGATCTGGTAATCTACATGCTGCCAAAAATTTCTGGCTGGATGTGCTAGATGTGTGTGGGGGGAAACTGAAGTGGGTAAAATGGTGGAATATGCTGTTTTGTTTTGCATTTCTATATCAACAAGTTGTTCAGGTCCGGAAGTATTTGGACAATGACGAAGTTTTTGTGATTTTGCCTTTATACACCACCGCAATGGATTTGAAATAAAACAATCAAGATGTGATCGAAGTGTAGACTTTCAGCTTTATTTTAAGAGATTCCACAAAAATATGGCATTTACCATTTAGGAATTACAGCCATTTTCAGCAAAGTACCTCCATTTTCAGGGGCTCAAAGGTATTTGGACAATTGACTGACAAGAAGTTAATTGACCAGGTGCGGTCCATTCCCTCGTTACTTCAAGACAAATGAAGCAGATAAAAGGTCTGGAGTTGATGTCAGGTATTGAGTTGGCATTTGGCAGCTGTTCGACTGGAGCTACCAATATGAAGTCCAAGGCGATCTCAGTGGAAGTGAAGGAGGCCATCATTAGGCTGAAAAAACAACATAAATCTATAAGAGAGATAGCAAAAACCTTAGGTGTGGCCAAATCAACAGTTGGGTACATCCTTAAAAAGAAAGAAAGCACTGGTGAGCTCAACAACATCAAAAGGCCTGGAAGACCACGGAAGACAACTAAAGTGGATGATCACAAAATCCTTTCATTGGTGAAGAAAAACCCCTTCATAACATCAATAGAAGTCAAGAATACTCTGGAGAAGGTAGGCGTATCATTGTCAAAATCTACAATCAAGAGACACCTTCATGAATGTAAATACAGAGAGTTTACAACAAGGTGCAAACCACTGGTAACATTCAAGAACAGGAAAGTCAGATTAGACTTTGCCAGAAAACATGTAATAAAGTCTCCCATGTTCTGGAATAAGATTCTTTGGACTGATGAAACCAAGATTAACTTGTACCAGAATGATGGGAAGAGAAAAGTATGGTGAAAGAAAGGAACAGCTCATGATTCAAAGTATACCACATCATGTGTCAAACATGGTGGAGGCAGTGTTATGGCATGGACATGTATGGCTGCCAATGGAACGGGTTCACTGGTGTTTATTGATGATGTGACTGCTGACAGAAGTAGCGAGATGAATTGTGAGGTGTTTAGGGCTCTACTCTCTGCTCACATTCAGCCAAATGCTACAAAACTGATAGGACGCCGCTTCACAGTGCAGGTGGATAATGACCCTAAACATACTGCGAAAGCAACTCAAGACTTTTTGAAGGCAAAGAAATGGAATATTCTTCAATGGCCAAGTCAGTCGCCTGATCTCAACCCAGTAGAGCTGCTTCTCACTTACTGAAGACAAGACTGAAGGCAGAAAGACCCACAAACAAGCAGCAACTGAAGGTGGCTGCAGTGAGGCCTGGCAAAGCATCTCCAGGGAGGAAACTCAGTATTTGAGTTTTGAGAACATGGGCTCCAGACTTCAGGCAGTCATTGACTGCAAAGGATTTTCATCCAAGTATTAAAATTATGGTTATATTTACAATTATGTCACTTTGTCCAAATAACTTTGAGCCCCTGAAAATGGAGGTACTTTGTTGAAAATGGCTGTAATATATATAGTGATTACAGCAATTACAGGTCATGTGATTTGCAGGGCTGATGGGAAACGGAGTCCTTGACGGCCATTTTGTGGCCAAACCCAGCACCGATGTAACAGTAGTCAAGTGTGTGTCCGGGCTGTCAGACTGAAATCTGATTTATATATTAACACGTGACGTAGAAATGAGCTAGGCACATTCAGTCATCAAATTCCCATGGTGTTCCTCTTTTCCATTTGTTTTATGCAAAATATGGCTGCTGCATCAAAAATGAACAATTTTCAGTTCGATTTTTAATCTCCTTAAAGAAGTTACACTCCATAAACTTCAGCAGCGATTGACTTTGTGTGTTTTCACATACATACTGAGAGGGGTTATAGTTGTGTGGCTTGGAGAGACAGATACTATAAAATAATATGAGAACTTGTGCCAGTGCTGCACTTCAAAAATTAAAAACTGGTGAATTGCGTAATAGGCTACTACTATCCAATAAAACTCTAATATATCATATATTCAGGAATGATTTGAATAAATGTTTCTCATTCGATGGCACAATTCTATATTACTCAGATGAGGTCAAGCATGCCACCAACAGACAACAGAACGTGTGCATTCACCTATTACTAATTTTTTGCATTATCTGTTTGAAATTGTATACTATGCATACTACTTATACTGCACCCAAGTGTAGTCTGAGGTAATTTTGTGGTATATTGCAATGTGGTAATTTCGCTTTCAAATAAAAGCTGGAAAACTGTGGTATAGGAAGCAACAGCAACATTAAAAGAACACTGTTACATAGTGTAATGTGTCTTGTGTTTCCACAAAATCTACTGTAACTAGTTTATCTGTGTTACCTTTAGGTCTTTAAAGAGCTCTCTTAAACCCTGGCCAATTTCTACTAGCATGAAGATATATTTTTTTAATGGAAAAGACAAATCACTTCTGTAAGTCATTCTCGATAATAGTAACTGCCAAATGCTGTAAATGTAAATGAAAGCTCGCCAAACTCGAGCGACACTTTGACAGCCAGGGGCTCTTGGCCATGGAGGCAGCATTCAAATAAAGGCAACGTTGGCTAGAAACCTTCTTCATTCCTCTTGTAGCAGAATGACTGGCTTTAGTATCTCAGTCTTCTTATTTTCACAGGTTCATTGGATTTACACTGGATATTCTATCTGTCTGGCTGGAAAGGGTATGGTCCTGAGGAAACATCATGGGTCCGTGCCAAAGATCACCTGTGGTGACTCCTGACACATCGGATGACAAGGGCTTCGGGAACTGTGCATAGGGGGGAGAAGGTTCAGTCACATCTGCATTCAAGGAACACCCTCCCTAAGCAGCTGCTTGCCATTACCTAATTAGTGACTGTCTACTACACACATTCTTTATCCAATCTTTATCCACTTACTTACTTCCCTAGCTCTAGCTGTCAAGTCTAAAGGTTTTAATTGTTCTTCCTATGATTCTGGTTACCTTGAGATGTGTTTTTTTTTGCTTTTGACAGCTTGTGTATTTGGGTGTTTTGGATTTTAATCCATACCATGACCTACTTTAACCTTCATTTGGAGTTGTTTTTGATACACACACACACACAGATATATATATATATATATATATATATATATATATATATAATTTGTCACCTATATAAACTATTAGATCTATAATATATATGTTTGGCTGACTATCTCATCAGTCCAAAATCTCTCGTAGGTGTTCAACCGGGTTGAGTGACTGAGAAGGCCATAGCATTTGATTTACCGTGAGGTCCAAAAGTCTGAGACCACACCGAAAAATCTGGGATGTGGAGTCCGTGCATAGCAAAAGGGGGAATTACCAAATACTAAGAAATTCTGAAATTCATGTAAATGTTTCTAACTCAGGTTAATATTGATAATATAATTAAAATAAATGATCACATTATTACATTTTCTAAATTACATTTAGAATACATTTCTCTAGTGGTTTCAGACCTTTGGACCCCACTGTACTGTACATCATTTTGATACTTATCAAACTGTTCAGTGAGCCCTAGTTCCCTGTGGATGGATCACTGTGATCCTGGAACAGACAATTCCCATTAGGATAGAAATGTTTTGTCATAGTCAAGTCAAGTCAAGTCAAGAGGCTTTTATTGTCATTTCAACTATATATAGCTGACGCAGTACACAGTGAAATGAGACAACGTTTCTCCAGAACCCTTGGTGCTACATAAAACATCGTCACCTCACACAACATACAGTTACAGGAACACAGAGCTGAGGACTAGACTAAGTTGTCCTAGCCACATAAAGTGCATAGT
>CM041003.1:11946064-11956107 GCA_022985145.1 Pangasius djambal
CTATTCTGAAAGTGACCGTGGATTTTCTTGGCATGTGCGCGTTTTGCCTCTCTGATGGCTCGGGACAGTTCGGCCCTTGCTGTTCTTAAAGCCGCCTTGTCCCTTGCTCTGAAGGCAGAGTCTCTGGAATATAACAGCGCACGTACCTTTGCAGTCATCCACGGTTTCTGGTTGGAACGTGCGGTGATGGATTTGGAGACAGATGATCAGTAAGTCTAATTGTTTTGTACGGATATGCAGTGTCCCTTCTCTTTAAGGCAAGGGTCTTCAATCTTAAAGGGCCAGTGATGCTGCAGGCTATTATTGCAACCAAGTAGGAGCCACACCTGATTCCACTTGTCTAATCAGTCCATCTTGGTCCCCAATCAACTATCGAGTGTGCCTCCTATTTGGCTGGAATGAAAGCCTGCAGTCACACTGGCTGATAAGATTGAAGACCCGTGCTCTAAAAGAATAAATGGACCTAAACCATGCCACACTTGCGCTGACATAGGCCATGGCATCATCTATGACTGAGTAAACACACAACTGTGTCTATCTTGAGAAAGTCAAGAAAGCCCTGGCCCGTGCTACCACTATTGAAACAATGCATGCAGATTTCTTTGGTGCTTTACTTATCATCCTACTAATTAAGCGGGAGCTGAAATATTACTTGAAAACTTCAAAATACTCCCTTTTTAAGGACCCTACACTCATCTCCTACAGATGGGACAAAAACATTAAAGAAATGTTTCACTAGGAATAAATGAAAAGATCAGCCTAATAATAACTACATAACTTCTGCATACAACCATTCAGGACGCTTAAGGATAAGGTTTTGTTATTTATTACTTATTGTGCAGCCTGAAGGAGTTATCTATCATCATTTCTCTTGTAAATGGTGCAATCAGGAGTAGGATTTCTCCTTTCCAGTTGCCAGAATTTTCAACAGTAATAGGCAACACCAGTTTGTTTTCATTGCTGTGGCAGGAATGAATTAAGGAAACAGATGACTGACTGAGTGACCATGTTATTGAGTAGAGAGTGAGCGAGAGCATGCGAGAGATAAGAGATATCAAAGAGAGGAGGGAGATTCATGGGCAGTGTGTAGAAATCTATTTTTCTAACAGACTGCAACAAAGGCAGTTCATAGCTAAACCCAAAACAGCTCAAACTAAGCACTCATAACAAATCATGTATGACTGCACATCTGGACAGGAAGAGATAGTATTGTCTATTCAGTTTTTTGTGGGTGGGAGAGGAATGCAGCTCTTGCTGTCTGGTTCCTGTCCTTTTGTTCACTTTGAATGAACCGCAATTCTGCATGTTTTGGAGAGTTTGTCCTCATCTGTGTGTGCAGTGTTTGGATTGAAGCAATTGAACTGAAGAAGTTCAGCTATCCAATGAAGCTCAAACTTATATGAATTAACATGAATGAATGTCTATTGAACCTAACAAGCTACTGAAACCTTTTCTCAATATACAGTTGATAAGGTGGTGTTCACTTCAGCATAGCTCACTTGGTTATCACTCGGTTAGGAAATAGCACATTTTCAGATTAGTTGTGCCAATTATGTATGGATAAAAAGTAATTACTCAAGTAGTTTTTCACATATTTTCTTGATCACTACTTTTACTTTTGCTCAAGTGAATTGTTACTACACCAGCAGTACTTTTACTCAAGTCAGTATGGTGTTTACTCTTTCAACCCCTGGAGGTAGCACATTTTATGGTATACTATTTTATACATAAAGAGAGGTTTTCATACAGATTCGGTAAACAAATTCCTAACAGTTCTGGAAACTGATACCGCTAATGCCTGGTTATGGCTATGTAGAGAGCGGAAGAAGAGAAACCATGAGTGTTGATGAGATTTGGAAAAGAGTGTTGATGAGATGTGGAAGGTAACACAAGGTGTGAACCTCTTGAAAAGATGGTGTTATTGTGCTGTGAAGATATAGGAGTCGAGTCGGAATGTAACGCCAGGAATTTTATACATGCTACATGCTTGTGGGCTGTTACACGGAGCTAAAATGTGCAAACGACTGAAGAGGCTTGTTGGCTGCACAGCCCCAACTTTGTCCAAAGCTACTCTACCTTCAGCATCTCTGGCTGAATCTCATCAACTCTTGCAGCCACTATGAAGGTTTTTAAGCATCATAGTAACCACAGCCACAGAAACTTACCTTCTTTTCACCACATCTCTGGAGATTGTGTTGGAGATTTTCTAGGTGTTCCTCAAAGTGGTGTATGATACAATATTTGCAGTAAATACCACTGAAAAAAAACTTCTCTCCGGTTGGCACTGGTTCCAAATTTCAAGGAACCATGGTATTATTCATAGAACCACAGTTAGATACATAACTATCATTATAATTCACCCTAACGAACTGGCAGGGGTGGTGACTTGTGCCACAACGTTGTGAGAAACTGACCACACATTAGAAATAGCTGAAAAGTTGTTCAGAAATGATCAACGATGATGACAATGATGACACACTCATGCCGCTAGGAGGGGTGATGAAATCCTCAAAGAACCCAGATAAAGTGTATGGTAATAAAGTGCATAGTAAAACAGTACACCTATAAGTAATGCCTACTCGTTATAAGAGTGGCACGTCACGGTAGGGGCTGAGAGTCCAGCTCGCCTATCAATGAGGCCCTGAGTCCTGAAAACACTGGAAGCTGATGGCAGAACTGCAAATTGTATCCTTGTGATAATGTCATCAGTATCATGTCATCAGAACTCATTTCACACTGTTGTGTATTTGCACTTTATGTAGTCGTGTGTACTGTTATGTGTTGCACCATAGTCCTGGAGAAACGACATTTCATTCCAATGTATACAAGATGAATGACAGTAAAGACCCTCTTGACTTGACTTGATCTGATTAAACTGCAGCCCAATGAGCAATCCTTCATCTGTAAATCACCCAACTGCCTGCTAGCCCCTGACCTTAATGGCTGCACTCTAAAGTGCACTGTATTATGCTCCTAAGGACCTGTCTAGGATGTGACTCTCCCTGCATAGGGCTCACTCTAAGCCAATGCTTCCTTTGTAGGTGATGGATTGTGGAACCAGGTTTCAGTGACCTGAAAGTGCTGCATGGCAGCCTGGTTGACCATGATGGTTTCATGTTCCTGAAACCTGCACTCGTCTTTCCAGGGAAGCATGTTTCCCACTGCCAGGAGCAAAAGGTGTCAATCAATCAACTGACAGAAGAATCAGCGTTTGCAGACTGGAATATTTGTTCCAATGCTAGCAGTAGAATAGCTAACATATTGTCAGTGTATGCCATGCACAATGTAATATTGTAAATTCTCACTTGAATGTCATCGATCCATCTGTACTCAGTGCTTGGGCAGGGCGTGTCTGGGCGTAGAGCGTTGTCTGGAGAGACCAGCGGAGATGTGATACGGGCATCAGATCTGGACATGCAGCGAGGCCAATCTGCTCATGAGCCATCATACTAGCTAAGGCATTTGCAATGGAGCGTGGGTGCTGCTGGGCTGTCAGTCCAAAACCTCCTTTAAAGCTCTTCCTGTGCAAAACTGCAAAAGAAGACATTCGGTGCTATGGGCTGCTTGTAGGTTGCACATCACTATCTAGTTCCACTTAACTCCTCTTGTCATCTTAATTTTGGCTGTCAGTTTTGAGCCTGTCAGTGGTGCATGCATTTCAGAATGATCTAGCTCTATATCCCAAAGGCACATGTCTAGCAAAAATAGCTTAAATGCCCTTTCTTCTCAAACCCTTCCTGCACTATATTTTATACTTAAAAATATATATGATTTTGCTAGTGTAGTGTTTAATTATTTGTAGGTATAGCTATGCCTGCAGCTTTTATTCCACGCGTGATAATACTACACATCCTTACTACTGTTCCCATAATGCACTGCACCATGTCGATGAGGCCACTGACTCACATTTGCTCCAATTTTACTTTCTTGTCATGTATTTTTGCCAGACCTATCCCAGAATATTATCATCTCCCAGCATTCCTGTCTGATTTAAGTTATGCTCCATGTTCAAAAAATAATGTTTTCATAAAAACATCCTACAGTAGAGGATGACTATACACAAGATTGCCATGGCTACAGCAACGCCTCTGACTGGTGTGCTTCACTTTGGGATTCTGGGTAATGTAGTACTGAAAACATACTTCTGTAATCAAAATAAAAATAAAATAAAAATCAGACTGACTTTTTATGTTTACGCTATCTTATCGGTTTTTCTTTAAAATTATCTCTAAAAATCAGAGTCTCTCTCAGAAATGTAAGGTCTTCTCACACACTCGCTCACAGTAACCGCTTTATCTTGGTCAGGCTGGCAGTAAATCTACACCCTTGAAGGGACGTCAGTGCATCGCAGGGCACCGTGCATACACAATCACACCTAGGAGCAATTTATGTTTTTGAGAGGTAGGAGGAAACTGGAAAACCCAGAAGAAACCCATGAGGACATGAGGAGAACACGCATGCAATCTCCACGAAGACGGTAACCTGAGCTCAGGATCAAAACTAGGACTCGCTGGGCAACAGCGTCTCGCAAAATTCTCACGAAATTCTCTATAGCTACAATCAATGCCATATTTACCTTGAGGTTCTGGAAGTAAAAACAGCCCAAGCAGTATCCCAGGGTTAACCAAACCATCTTAATCCATCACAGGATCGTTAATGGAAATACTAAACGCCATCTAATTCGTCCAGTGCAGTTCTTGATCTTCACAGCCTTCACTGTTCATTGTGGCTTGTGGAAAGTTGTCCCACTTAAGTGGCTGGCTGAGGTACACACTGATTCACAGGACACGAGTAGAGAACAATAATGCAGAACAGAATAGCTAGAGTTTTGACGCATAATAAGGCTGCTGTTGATTTTGCTATACTGATTAATTAGCATTTCATACTGTACTTCAAACACTGCTAGTAAACATAATTTTAGCAAAAGATGAATCGCAGCCTAAGAAAGATCGGGTTCACGTGGAAAATACGTGAGATTTTTCTATGCTGATGTGACGCCGAAATCTTCGAGTAACAGCAATGAAAACTTGGATATTTATATATTTATACAGAAGTCATGTTCAATTAGGGGAAAAACAAGCTGCATTCCACTGCATGAGTGCTTTATGATTTCAATTCCTTATATATATATATATATATATATCTCCATGGCATTGGCACTCGAGCTGAACTAGCCAACTAAGCTTTACTTTTACAGTTGAATTAATACAGACGTTTTTAATAACACAAAAGTTTTCATAATATGAATTTTTCTCAATAGGTCAAGACAGCAATCAGATGATGTTGGCATGAACTGCTATTTCCAGCAAGTGTTCATTTCTACTATAGTCTTAAAAAGAAACAACTTGTCCAAGTATTTGCATTCAAATCTACACCTCTGGGTGGCAAATTTTATTTTACAAGCTGCACAAATATAAAACATCCATGTTCATTTAAAAAAAATATGGTAAATGCTTTTTGTTTAAAGTACTTTATTACATTTAGAACATTATAAATAAAAAAAAAAGTGCATAAAAAAAAAAAAAAAAAAATTCAAATTTTTGTACAACTATATACAAAGATTGCCATTGTGCCAAACAACGTGGAAGCGGTTCCTCAAGCTAAATTAAGGACTCAATCCTTTACTCTTCATATTGAGAAAACAAAACATTCTGTACACAAATACAAGTAGGGACCTGAAGCCTGTTGAAAACAAAACAAAACAAAACAAAAAAAACCTGCAGTCACATTGCATACATTTAATGCTAGTGTAGAACACGGTAGCAAAGGTTTATGCTCCTGTTCATGGTGTTTCACTAGCCATCACTGGTTCATTAGCCACTGAGGTAGTAGACTTTCAAAGTCCCTGGTATTACATACAGGAGAGACCATTTAATAAAGGAATCATTCATAGCTATAGGAAAGGATGGTTCTCTCTTCAGGTTATGTGTTTGACCTGTCAAAGTACAACAGCTGTATGCTCTCACTCGTCTTCTAAGTCTGCTGTGATTGTGCTGGTTACAGCTGGAAGATTTCACAGCTTATGCTATAAATGTTTCGACGTCCAGGGGGTAAACTCTCCAAAAAAAAAGCACAATGAAAAATGTATAAAAACTAGGTATTCATTTAAAAATTTAAAATAACTTTTCCAGTGTAGACCACTGAACACCTTCCATTTCTATACACCCCGTTTTCTTACAGTTCAAAATAGGGGGTTAAAAAATAAACTGTACAAGCATGTGACAGTAGGAAGCTGCAGTAAGTCATACGACTCGAGCTGGCTAGATCTCATACATCTCGGGCGCAGTAAATGATGACAAAGTCAAAGATGTGTAAATGGAAAAAAAAAAAAAAAATGCAGTGAAAATTACCTTCATTAAAAACGTTAACCATGTGTTCAGTGGAAATGAGTTCTAATAATCCAGCTACTCTCTGATAAAATACAGAGCCACAATGATAAGGTGCGAATGGTGGATTCTCCAGGTATTATGGAGAGCTTCAAACTCAGTAGCAAGAACACATTTAAAAGCTAAAATACTGTTTGTTTTATTCTAAAGCCCTGGTGTAAAGAGGTCCAGCGCTATGGCTGTGAGCACTCATTAACGGGACATAAACAAAGGTTCGATGTTCAACTTGTTTAAAAAGGAAAAAGTCATTTGCTCTGGATTTTCCAGCAAAAACGAAATATGGCCATAGAGATACAAAGAGGACTTTTCTGGACGAAAGAAAGGAAACTGAAAACTCAACCGCCTCCATGTTAAGTAAATGCCGCACACATTAGACGCACACTAGCTAGCTCTCCTTTATCACTTCAGAGTCACCAACCGAGGAGGGTGAAAGCTGGCAAGCGTTTCCTCCAAGGCAAGTGAGGCCAGCTACCATATCTCTTCTCATGCTACGTCACAGCACGGCTGAACACACACATTTAGGAAAGCACTAAACGCCCACTTCGATATACACGAGTTCACATACACCCAAGGTTGGTCAGTGTTGCTCTGATTCACAGGGATGCTCCTTTTCCCATCAGGACAACTTGGCTTCCCCCTGTAACGAATGGCTGTGGCATTGTCGTATTCGAGCTTTCCTGTTTCATCACTCAGGAGCCCAGATCGAAGAAAATGTCTTACCTGGACTAGAACCGTCCTAAAGTGTGAACAGATTTCTGTCATGAATAATCTAATACATTTTTCTCTATTTCCTCCATCTATTCATTTCTTCTCATCTGGCCCATGCACATGTTGTTACAGATCCCTCGCATTCAGAGCAGTAATTCTCCTAGTTGAGAAAGCGTCTACATCGCCTAGCACCACAGTTACAGTGCAGCTTGTTGCTGGCATCTTCGATCGGGAATTTGTAGTCATATGTGAGCTCCTCCCCACGGTAGATCTTCCTCAGTGCAAATATGACAATGTGCTTCTGGCCTTCAACATTAATAACCCTCGAGTAACAGTTCGGCTCACACGAGTGGTTAATAAAACGTGCTGCGTTGCCGTGCATGGTGGCATCCACTACATCGAAGTCATCGATGCGAAACATGTAGCAGCCGATGCCCTGGACAGAGCGACAGAGAGCGAGAAACAAACAAAGGGATGACGTTGAAATGTGAAGCAGAAAAAAGACAAGAGCATAAACTTTTCAGACTGACTCTGAAATGCCTCGATATCGTACATCGTACATACCTTACTGCTGTAATAGTTCTCCCGCTTGTCAGTCAGGACTGAACGAATGACATTACCAGCATACTCGATCACCATCTCTCCAGCTTCTATGTTGCGTTTGCAGAAAAGGCCACGTCCATGAATGGCAGATCTACCAAAACAATTTTTTAATATTAACCCATATGAGCACATACATGGTCTTCATGTACTCATAGCAATATCAGAGGTATGATTGTGCAGCTTAATATCAATTTAAATTTCATCACACACACACACACACACACACACACACACACACACACACACACACACACACACACACGTTCTACAACCTCTTCCACAGCGAACTGAGAAAAACCTGCATCACAGATGCAATCTGGCTGCTTTACCTATAAACCCCAACAGCTTCTTTAGATGTTTTCTCTAGATGTCGGAACCTCATTGCCATTGGCAACTCCGTGCTGGTTGCACGTCTAAAATATTTTGGAATTAAAAGAAATAAAAAGTTATCTTCACAAACATCAGGAGGCGTATTCCATTTACACATTCACACAAAGGGAGGCCGTTTATTCTATCTGTAAGATATATTCAGATAACATTCAAAAAAAAAAAAAAAAAAAAAACCTATACAGTTACAAACTGACCTGCTGCATTTGAGCTTGACATCATCCTCATCTTCATCACACAGCCTGCTCTCAGGAAGCTGCCGGTGTTGGGAGGCCAAGAAGTTAAACATGTCAAAAGTGTTTTTCCTGCAGGATGGGAAACAAGTATTCTTTGTTATGGACATACGCATCACAATCCATCCACGATAAATCTGATGACAGACCAAAACCTGGGCAGACACTGAGCTCAATTTAGCGCAAGAGAGAAGGAGGAGGAGCAGGGAAAAAGATTGAGTCCCGACATGTACACTAATACACCGTGTACCAACCAATGCATGGTGTAACATGTACCAACAAAGTATTTATATCGAAATTTTATCAAAATTAAACATGTTTTATATTTTTAAATAAACATAACATCAGAACATCTACTCTTAAAATATTAACTAAGTCACTAGTAGTCAGTAGGTTGCAGTAAATTACTGAGATGTAGCAGTTGACATTTTGTCGTTACTACGCCACCATTAGGGAAATACGATAAGCAAGCCGGTCAGTGGCATTACATTCCTTGGATATTTGCATAAGTTAAATTCTCATCATATTACACTTCACAAAAACCCCCAATGTATACATCTCAGCCTGCTTCCATCATTTCATTCTCAAAATATAGAGCTTTTCACATGACAGGTGACAAATACTGTACCTTCCTGTGTGAAAGATCCAAATTGGCCCACTTAGCATAGCTTTTCATACAGTAGTTAAAAAAAAAGCCCATCTCCAGTATAGTAACTATAGATGCCAAACTACCTACGCTAAGCACAGCTAGAGCTGCTCCAAAAACAACATGCCAAAATGGAAAGTGTTTGACAATTAAACTAGTAGCCCCAATCATCATTCATAGGTGCTGAAATTAGGGCACACTCAAATGCTGACTAGTCATGTTAGACTCTTGACAGAGATTTTAAGAAACAAGTCCAAATCGGCATTTGACCTTGCTGTGATCTTGACGCTGTCTGGATCAATTCCAAAATCTAAACGGTTCATCTGCTGGTTTCGACGATAATTCCGTATAAATCCTACAAACGTTCAACCATTCATTCTTGAGATATAGCGCTGACGAGAATCTCGGACAGACGCACGGACAGGCGCACTGATGGCAAAAATCTTAAGATAGCCAGAAAATAAACCCTGAGTCCATGAACATGATCATGCAAGTAACATATTTGTATGCCAAACATGAAGGAAGCTATTGAAGAAAAACTATTTCAGAAGATTTGACCTTGACCTTGTTTGGATCAATTCCAAAATCTAATTTTGTGCTCAAGAGAATCTCGGACAGACGCACAAATGGGTGCACCGACAGCCCGAAAATGTAATGCCTCCAAAACGAGTGTCTGACTGGTTAAAAAATTCGCTAGCCGAAGTCAGAGAACTAGCGTCCAAGGTTTCGCACGTTGCAGCGTCAAAAGTTCAACCTGCAGGCAGATGGCCGTGTGCTTGTCTCGATTTTTTTTTGTAACACTTGCCCCACAGCGAGCGAAAATTTGAAATCACTACAGCAGATATGCTAGGGTTGCCCTAGTTATAAAAATATTTTTACACACCAGTCATACCAGTACATCCATAGCCACACCCCTAACATCACTGCACAGACCATACTCACTTGGCTTGGTGGTCACTGATCTTTGTTAGAAATCTTTTGTGAAAAAATGAACATTGCTACTGCTCAAGTGTCTAACTGTATGGTTCATTATTTTGCAGTTTGCTTTAAAAAAAAAAAAAAAAAAAAAAAAAAAAAAAA
>CM041003.1:11965104-11979106 GCA_022985145.1 Pangasius djambal
AAAAAAAAAAAAAAAAAAAAAAAAAAAAAAAAAAAAAGAGGAGATTGTGAGTTTGTTTTGAGACCCCATTTGTAAATCTAGCCCCGACTTTGGAAACACCTGCCTTAAGCTAATACGGATAACGAAAGAGTGTCCTTAAATAAAGACGTATAAAAATAAAAATAAAAATATATTGAGAACCTTACCTCTGAGCATTTCTGGAGGTGACGGGTGGTCAGGGAGCTCGTCAACCCATTCATGACCTTTTCTAGACCGTTGCGCAGTACACTCTGCACCACCTCCTGCCAGCCACTAGGGAAGTTTTTACTGCAGGCTGCGCAGGAGAACACCAAACTTTTCCCCCGCAACCTCTTCAGAATCTCATGCAAGTCATCTGATGGAGGAGAGAAGAACGGAGGACAAAGATTACAAAGAGAACAGAGGTCTTCTCCATAATTTTAATATTCAAATATCTGTAAGAGTAAATGAACAGATCTTTGGTTAACTGCTTAAAGGGGAAGAAGAAGAAGAAGAAGAAGAAGAAGAAGGAGGATGAGGAGGAGGAGGAGGAGATCAGGAGATGGGGAGGTTTTAATAATGCGGCGTAAATCAAACACAATTTTGCCACTGCGATTTCATCCTGTCTGTGTTTGACAGACGCTTTAGAGAGAAATAATGAACGCAACTGTAATGTCAGCTGAATATTTCAGCCTGGGAAAGCTCAAATGCTCACTCTCATCCCGGCGAATAGCGCAAAGCCACAGGCACCTCAGTGTGAAACGAGTGGAAGCTCAAGTGCATGCTGAGGGACGTTCCGCCGTAAAGCGCTGCTAGAATGGCTTTCATGCTCTATGTCTAAGGCGGAAAACGGACACACACCTAGTGCACACCTAGATTAAATGCCTAATTGTGTATCCATCAAAATGAAGGATGACCTTCAGGATTTTCCATCGACAGGAAACTCTCATTTAACTCGATCGGACGCCTTCCTTTCCGCTGACAAATTAAAACGCATTCCTGCTTTTTTTTTTTTTTTTTTTATTGCCTCAGCACACCGCTTTTCCTCGCAGCCACTCTCTCGCTTTCACTTTCTAATGACACAGCAAATAAATTCTGACAGTCTAAGAGATTTTATAGTATAGTACAATTTTATATAGCAGTAACGCATCTCTGGGATTTTAGTCTGACCCGAATCTATCAAGACAGTCATTTTTATGGACTGCGCGCGCGCACACACACACACACACACACACGCACACGCTTCTGGAAAGACTGTGCCATATTTTACCTTCTATAAAATAACCAGTAGAAATAATCCGAGGCGATATATCCTGTCTAAACTGATGTGCTGGTAAAGATGATTATAGCCTGTGGGAAAAGAAATTTCACACTTTTTCCTCCCCCAGTGTAACGACACTCCAGGAAGACTCGTCGGTTTCTGGGGGTTATTATTTAGCTAACTCAAATTATCGAGTTTTTAGTACAGGTATGACCTACAAAATGCACGGCCAAGTGCTTACAATAAAAGACAAATATTATACGTATTAAAATGGGGTGTGTGTAGTACACACAGTAGATATGATTTTTTTTTGTGAGATTGCTTAACCTGTATACATGATCATAAATTACTACAGACATTCTCCAGCAACATCACGTAACAAACACATGTCTGGAAGTTGTACCACACAGAAAGAACAACAAATTGGGGATTTGAAATTTTTGTTTTTGCGTTTATATATATATACAGAAGGATGTGCAAAGAGATTTCTGTACAAAGATTTCGTAATAAATACTTCCACCAGCTTGTGCGTTTTTTTTTTGTTTTTTTAAACAGTCAATTACCACCGTGATAACCATGTTATTTCTAGACCGGGTATCACATTGTAGAAATTTCAACCCCTAAGTGACTCATTTTAACAGAGTTCTATTAAACTGATTTTTAAATATACTATTTCTCTTTTGGCCCCCAAGCCTCATTTCTGACCGCCTGCTTCCTGTCCAGTAAAAGAGAGTAAAAGGTCCCAAGACTTTCTGACTCCTGAAAATACGCCCAGATGTGGAGTTTCTTTTTCATGTTTGGCTTGAAATATGCGCAGTCATATACAGATTTCAGAAATGTGAATACTCGTGACTCAAATGTGCCTCAATTCGAAGGCATTCGAATACCTGCACACGCCCTTAATACTTACCAGTAGGATTCAAAGTCAATAAAGCCTTATCGCTACGTTACTGCACAATATGTTAATATAGGCTTAGAGAGATTACTGACAGAGCAAGCATTTTTCCACACACACACACACACACACACACACACACTAACCCGTTAGTCCCTCACACTTGGGATGCACCCAGTGGGCACATCGAGCACACTGCATCATCTTCATGTCAAATTCATGCTCAGGATAGCACTTGAGACACACGGTGCAGAAGTTTCCTGCAAAATAAAAGTCGAAAAGATTAACGCAGTGTTACCAAAACACGAAAGACTACATTTGAAAGAAAAAAAAAAAACATGCATTTTTTTTCAAAACAGAAATGGTACATGTTGCCAAATAATCACTTTTCAAAAAAAATAAAATAAAATAAATAAAAAGTTTACACATACAGTATGCCTACGCACATTTTTCCCATAACCTCTCATAAGTCATGATACTGCGTGATTCTTAACGTTCCTCCTGCTTTATATTTCCCCTTGATCATCATCATCATCAGCAATAACAGGCAACTTGTGGAATGTGTGATTGCTTTTGATGCAAAAACAAAAGCCCAATGTGAAGATCAGCTAAAGATTTATTGTGTGATTATCCTGCTTCAGAACAGAGTTCATATGGTAGCAGGTGTAGTATCTTTATTCATACACTGTTAAAGCAGTACCTTGTTTGTGGAGGTTGCTGCAGTCGGGGCAGAGATCCAGCTCATGATTCCAAGCCGTGCCCCAGGACTTCCCTGGTGTCACCCCGCAGCTTTTGCACCGAATACACAACATACACACCTACGCAAACGATTCACATTCACAAGAAATAAATTAGACGTTAGTGTTGTTACAGACACTCACTGTCCACTTTATTAGGAACACCTGTACCCCTGCTTGTTATCCAATCAGCCAATCATGTGAGAGCAGCGCAACGCATAAAATCGTGTAAGATACAGGTCAAGAGCTTCAGTTAATTTCGCCCCATTCTCCCAGGAGATCAGCAGTTTCTGAAATATTCAAACCAGCCCATCCGATCCCAGCTGCCATGCCACGGTTAAAGTCACAGAGATCACATTTTTTCTTCATTCTGACGTTCGATGTGAACATTATCTGAGGCTCTTGACCTGTATGTGCGCGATTCTTTGCACTGTGCTCCTGCCACATGACTGGCTGATTAGACAAGTGCGCAAAAAAAAAAAACAAAAAAAAAAAAAAAAGTGTGCAGGTGTTCCTAATAAAGTGGACAGTGAGTGCATCTCTCACCCTATCTAACAGCTAAGCAGAAGACGTGAGCAACGAATAATACATGATAAACGGTGCTACACGACGGCGCGGTCGAAATCTCGAATCTGATTGGTTAGAAGGTGTGAACTCATTTCATATAGTAGTTCCTTCCCGGCTGTAACATGAACGATGGGTTCATATTAATGCACTCGTTCTAATACGTTATTTTTACAGCAACAGCTCATACACAGGGATTTGGACAGTAGACGCTTCTCACAATCTAAGGCTAATAATAAACAGATTTTTAAAAACAAAACAAAACATGTAGTTTAACAAGGAAAAACCTAGAATCATTGATGTTCTGATGTGCTGAAAAACATGAGAGGCTGGGGAGAGAACGTCTGTTTGTCATTGCAACAATGCAAGAGATAACAGCAGCCAGCATTTAATGAATTTAATTACAAACGTTAAAGCGTCACCCGTCTTTCATTAATAAATAAAAAATTTGCAAATCGCTGTAGAACAAGCGGAATAACACACTTTGGATCATACTGTTAAACGAAAAGAATACTTTGCATCGGGTAATATCACAGTGTATATATCAGCGTGTATTATTTTTGTATATGAGCATGGTCTGTTAGGTTATTTTTATTTATTTATTTTTTTACAGAAAGCTGGCGCACACATGCACTGCATAAGAGCTGCAACTTACCCAAGGCGTGCTGCACTTCCCAGGTTTGGGATATGTGGGCCCGAGACATGATGGGTGGTAGCAGTAAAAGCACCTTCTGCATTGTAAAACCGGCTACAGGAGAGAAACAAACAAGACTGGAGTACGAAGTGCACATATTCATATTCAAATACAAAGTAAATACCAAGTAACAGCTAACGGCCTTTCACCCTGGTCACATGCAGTGAGGAATGAAATGAGCATTCAGTAACATCAAGTGGTGTTTGTACCTTTCCCTGTTTGCCCTTACGACCACAGACGTGGCAGAATTTGCAGCGCCTACAACACCAGTTCTGCAGATTTTCATTCTGTGGACGATCGTCTACTGGAAGGCAGAAGCGGTGGAAGGGCTCGCAGCACATCTGACAAAATATCATCTGAAAGACGAGATAACTCCAGTAGTTGAGCTTTAACTTCTCACATATATTCACGCTGGTCTTCAAGACGATCAAATGCACTTTCCCCAGACGAATTTTAAAATTAAACACGAAGCTTAAGAGTCTTTAATGCGGCCTTTTTAAATCTTCACTCAATCTTTATGTAATTCTGTGCTACTTCTACACATCATTGAAGAGTAAAACAACTCAACGAAACGTACATCGCTGCACATGGAAGAAAACAGGCTCGATAAAAACATACAAGGAATAAAAAGGATCAACTGACTACATACTGTTAAAAAAAAAAAAACATTAAGGTGAAGAACATGTGCTACGGTTATACACCCTTACGTTGTGGTGGCCTTTACTAGCACACAGCAGACACACACACTCCACTGTGATTGGAACAGACGTGAGGATACTCAGCCCCCCCATCGCCCAGACGTTCTGAATGTTGCAGTCCTCCTAAAAAAAAAAAAGAAAGAAAAAAAGTAAACACACATAGCAAGTCTGAGTCTTAAAGTCTTAAACTACCACTGACTGCATATAAGAGTGGACATCGACACGGATTGGTTGGCTGCACTACAATTTTTAACCCCGCCCATTCCCAAGTTAGCGAACGCGACCGGATCCACACTTACATTTGTCGTGTTACGGTGTTCTGTCGTTTTTACAAAGTTCAGCTGACCCTGACGTCTCCCCCACTTTTTCCTTACGACGAACGCGTTTTACTCGAGTTATTTTGCGATAAATAAAAGGGCGTGGTTGATGAGCTGATTGACAGTTTTGGATGACAGATGAGTCTCATGAACACGAGCTCCTCAGAGAAGAGTTCTGTGCAGCTAGCGCGCTGTACTGATATTATAACTAGCAAACCAGTGAGAGCGGACGAAGCGACGCCATTAACCAAGGCAGCTAACACTTTATTGACTGCATGACCTTTGCTAACACTCCTCTCCACTCGGCCCTATACACAGCGCAGACTCCGGCTGCAATTTTCACAAGATGGTGACTCAAATTTCTACCAAAAATGGCTTGAAAACCACACAACGGGAGTCGATGGCACCACGTCGTCCACTCATATACACAGCGAGCGAGTTCTGCACTAAAATGTCGACAAACAGTGGCGCTGCTGTTAATGACATGATTTCCATCCTTGTAAGAAAGGAACATTAACATGAATGACAGTTTAATACGAACGGAGCTCGTTCTACACCTCGTACAGGGACTATATACAGGGACTTGTACGGCAGATGCGGAACATAATCTAAGACCAATAATAAACGTATTTTAAAATAAACATGTTTAACAAAGTAAAACATAATCGCTGATGTGGTGACTTTTTTGACATTTATCTAACATTTATGGAAGGAGTCTCGGGTCTAAGCACCATGCAACAGTCACTGTGCTTTGCAAAGGGAAGTCTTCAGGACTGTGTCTTTAGAAGTAGATTAGAAGTAGAGATTACAATCGGACAGATCGGATATCGGATCCTGTAATAAATGGCAAGAGAGTGGAATTGGATTTGGAAAAGAAATTTATTTTTGGAACTTGAAATGCATATAAAGGGACTTGACTGTTTTTTTTGTTAGGATTGATTTTAATATATTTATACGGTAATGTTAATCCATCTCTAATTTCATCGTATGATTGCTGACCTGTACCTAGACAAGAGCTATAAGCTAATAAGGCTAGCAATACTCTTCTATCACCCGAGCATGGACGTCTCCTTATGAGGCATACACCGTATCTTTCTTGCGTTTTTTTCAGATCATCTCCGAGATGTGTCATTAGGAAGAGGTTTGCTTACTTGGTATTTAAACTACAACGAATGCATCTACTGTTGGTCTCTTTTAAACTTAAAATGAAGTAAACTGCACACTGACTAAAAATATTATATCAGACTAACATCATTAAGTTAATGGAGAGAATGAGAATGAGAAATACTTATTTAATTACTAAAGGCTAATATTAGAGTCTATAGGAAGGTAACAATAATTCTGCAACATACATTATATAAACAAAAATAAAAACACAGTACTTATCACTTGCATCACAGACTACTGCAAGTCTCATGATAAGGTTGAAACACTGACCTTAAAGTCTACCCGGATTTTGTGCGCTGGCTCCTGTGCCTGTCGCTCCCGGTGTACGAAGCCTTTGGCCAGCGTGGCCAGGACGCTGGGTGGCGTGTGCTCCATTGAGCTCTGGGAATGAGGAAGACAGGGGTCAGTATGGGGTTGCTGCAGAGCTCCCTCCTTCACAACCCGCGTTTCTCTATCCGCCTCCTCTTCTTGTGCTTTTTTGTCATCAGGCTGGGAAGGCACAGCCACCGAAGACACCTCAGCAGCTCGCACCATGCTAGGTGGTAGTCTATGCAGCCGCAGCTGGAACCTCAGCCTGAGCTTTACAGATGGACTTCCTGCTGCTGAGCGCTCCAGCGCCTGTGAGGCAGGGCAACTCTGGAGCTGGGAGAGTGGGACAGCGAGGGGGGGGGGGGAGGAGGTGGGGAGCATTATAGCACGACTGCATCATGACAACTGCAGCAAAGAAGAGCAGCCAAGGAAGAGGAGGAGGAGGAGGAGGAGGAGCAGCAGGAGGAAGGAGATGACGACTAGTACCCTTCTCAACAGACAAGAAAGAAGCACAGAAGGGTACAGGAGTGGTGCTGTTCACAATACATAACCCAAGGAATGAAACATTACATTTTACACTCAGGGTTATTATACTGTAGCTGTGGAAAAAAGGGGGAAACATTACTGCATGTTTCAACTAAACACAAAAATGAGAAAACCAAAGACTCAATCCGTCAACTGGGGCAGTACACTTACCATAAAATATCCATAAATACACTATATGGCCACAGATCTGGAGACACCTGACCATCACACCCACACATGCTTGTTATAATAAGCTCCACTCTTCTGAGAAGGCTTTCCACTAGATGTTGGAGCGCGGCTGTGGGGATTTGTGATCATTCAGCTACAAGAGCATTAGTGAGGTCAGGCGCTGATGTTGGTGAGGAGGTCTGGGGTGCAGTCGGTGTTCCAGTTCATCCCAAAGGTGTTCAGTGGGGTTGAGGTCAGGGCTCTGTGCAGGACACTCGAGTTCTTCCAAGTTCACTACAAAACTTCACACACCATGTCTTCATGGAGCTCGCTTTGTGCACAGGGGCATCGTCATGCTGGAACAGGTTTGGGTCTCTTGGTTGCAGTGAAGACAATCGGTAACGCTACAGCACACAAAGACATTCTATACAGTTGTGAGCTCCCACCTCTGTAGCACGACTCCGTGGTGGTGCTGGTCAGGTGTCCACATACTTTTGGCCATATAATGTATATTCAGGTTGGAGTTCTCTCATATGGTCACTCTGAGATTGAGCTAATAAACCACAATTTTTTTTATTTTTATTTTTTTTTACAACCCTTTTACCAAGGGTGCCAATAACTTTGGAGCTGCCTGTAACAAGCTGAATGTAAATACTCAAGAGGATAATCGATTAGAAAAATAAGAGAGAAACTCCAGACTCAATTCACTGCATAATTCTGGTACTACAGCGGAGACTAATGCAAAAGGAACATAAAGGCAGGACTTTCAAACTGTTTCCAGACCTGGAACTTTCTGACATTACTGGAAAGTGTCCCAATGAAAATTTAGCCCAAAGGCTTTTTCCAGGCCCAAGGCAGATGAGCTGTTACTGGGAATGAAAATCTTTACAGTATCCATCAATATTCTCATGGACCTTCAGATCTGTATTAAAATGCATGATGTAAGGGTGTAATGAAACGAAACGTTATTAAAACACGTTTCAGTATAAAAATACCTTATTAATTCGTCGCCGACCCCACAGTCCTCTCGGCAGGCCAGGCCTTCGCGGTTTCACTGCCTCATCCTCCACATCAGGATGCGTTACAGTATCTATTGGACACGAAAAGAAACAAGCGTTAAACACAGTATTAAGCAAATGACGCATTATATTTTATTCAACAGCATCAATGTATTAAACATTTATCTTTCGGGAGAGAAATTCGATTAAAATTTGATCGTAGTTGAAGTAACCTGCCACAGAAAACACGCTCTGGTATAGCCATGTCCAACACATACTATTACACACATTTTACCATGTGATGTATTTGCGCTATAAACTTTACAGCCAAAAGTATGTGGACACCTGACCATCACACTTATATGAAGTTGCTGTACGTCCCCTTCCAAAACCACGGACATTTATATAGAGATGCCCCCTTTTGCAGCTCTAACAGTCTCCACTCTTCTGGGAAGGCTTTCCACTAAATTTATTTAGCATGGCTGTGGGAATTTGTGCTCATTCAGCCAAAAGAGCTTTAGCGAGGTCAGGTGCTGATGTTGGGCGAGAAGGCCCGATTCTGCAATCAACGTTCTAGTTCATCCAAAAGGAGGTCAGGTCTCGGTGCAGGTCACTGGAGTTCCTCCACACCAAACTCGTCAAACCACGTCTTCAAGGAGCTGGCTTTGTGCACAGGGGCACTGTCATGCTGGAACAGGAAAGGTTCTTCCCCAAACTGTCTCTGTCTAAAATGTCTTTGTATGCTGTAGCATTAACATTACCATTACCCTTCACTGGAACTAAGGGGCCCAAACCCTGAAAACCAGCCCCAGACTATTATCCCTCCTCCACCACACTGTACTGCTGGCACTATGCAGTTCGGTGGATAGCGTTCTCCTGGCGTCCATCAGCCTGCCAGATAGTGAAGCGTGATTCATCACTCCAGAGATCACGTTTCCACGAGTCCAGTGACGGTGTGCGTTACACCACTTCAGCCCTCACTTGCCGATGCGTGTAGTGATCTTAGGCTTGTGTTCAGCTGCTTGGGCATGGAAACCCGTTTCATGCCGCACAGTTCTTGTGCTGATGTTGATCCAGAGGCAGAGAATAGCTGATTTTTACACTCTACGTGCTTCAGCTCTATGAGTTTGCGTGTTCTATCGCTTCATGGCTGAACTGTTGTGTCCTCTAGAAGCTTCCATTTCACAATAATAGCACTTACAGTGGACCGGGGCAGATCTAGCAGGGCAGAAATTTCACTAACTTGTGGCAAAGGTGGCATCCCATGACATGTTTAAAGTCACTGAGCTCCTCAGTACGAGATTCTACTGCCAGTGTGTGTCTATAGAGGCTGCATGGTTATGTGCTTCATTTTATGCACCTGTTAGCAATGGGTGTGGCTGAAACACCTGAACACAATCATAAGGAGCGGTTTCCACATACTTCTGGCCATATAGTGTACTTTAAAGTTTAAACTAGTCCCCATTTTACGTTTTTACCCCTAGCTTCATGTGCGTCACTCGATGCCACCACTGCAGGCCTACAAACCCGCCGTGCCTTGTGAGTCTTATTATGTAGAAAACCAACAGAACCACACAATAGAGTCACATTTTAGCATAAAATAAGCTACAGAACTTTTTTATTTTGCCAGAAAAAAAAAATCAAATCCATTTAAGGATTCTGAATAGTATTTTACTCATTGATTTGGTGGTTACATGCCTATTACCAGATGTGATGGAGGGATCCCAGATCTCTCACAGACAGCCCTAAACTAACACTGAGGTAAAGACCTGTAGAGTTAACTAAAGCACAGAGTCCACAAATTAATCTTGGAAAAGGGAGGCTATGCAAAATAAATTCTGGGATACAAAAAAAAATAAATATAAATAATAATTCTAAAAATAATCTTTTCCCTGGTAGCAAAAGGTATATAATAACGTTACATAATTGCGTCACATACCGGAGCACAGAAATATTTGATAAATACAACAATTATATCTAAAACTCTTGTTCATGTTAATTGCGAATGCCAATAATTTCATAAGGAATTGCTTGTGACATTTAGTGGAATTTCACCTCCAATCCATAGAAGCACCAAAATGGCACACACCCTGGACGTGTGTGTCTTACAATCTAGCAGAGATAATATAATGATTGAAAAATGAACACAGATACAAAGGGGGGAAAAAAAATAAACAAACAAAAAACAACAGGATCTGCCCAGATATGGCTATTCTAGTTTCGTAAGTCTGGCGTTCAATAATGAAACAGTACTGAATTCATACCATTAGCCTTAATACTTGGCTCACTACTGCTCTGTTCCTTTGCTACGTCTTCACCAGAAGCGTCTGTGTCGGTCGAGTCAGACTCTAGCAAGTCGCTGAAGCATCGACGTGTAACCTGGCGCCTAGGCTGCCTCCGGATGGAGCTTAGCGCATTAGCGCTTGGCGCATCTCCCACGCCATCTCCCTCGCCCTCTTCCTCTCCGCCACTGTACGCAGTGGCTTGGGCGTACATAGCCCGTCGCTTCATCTGAACTGCGAAAAACAGAATAGGTCAAATAAAAGGTCAAATAAAAGGTCAAATAAAAGGTCAAATAAAAGGTCAAATAAAAGGTCAAACGGGGGCAGGGGGGAGAGTATGAGAATTCAGAATAAAATGTTTTTGCCATTTTATCAAAGCTTTACCAACATGATTACATCGCAGTTCGGTAAAGACAACAACAAGCCAATACTGAAATGCAAAGAACTTTTCAAACTTCAGACATTTTTTGTAAATCAGAAACAATTTCAGCAATATTTTCTAATAAGCTTCTAACACTCAAGACAATATCAATTCGCCCGATAATTCAAAAATCGAATAAAATCTAATTCGGCTGTAACATATGTCCACTAGTATAGTATCCAATATTTTGGGGCAGAGATCTCCAAGAGATAATAAGTGTATAGATTATCTCAAGAGATTATCTCTACACTGTGCTGCCGCACGGAAACTAGTTACAATGAAAAGTTTTTCAGGTTGTCCCACTTCTCCGACATTCCTTACGAGTACCAGGTAATTTTAAACAGCCATACCTTTCAGTCGTCTCATTTTGTTTTCCTCAATCCTTAAGCACTTCCTGTAGCTGTAGAGAACATAAAAGGTTAGCTTTAAGGTTTTACTTCTTTTTAAAGAAAGTCAGCTCCGGTATACGCTGTTTTAGCAACCGGGCAATAAAATAACCGACAGCGTACTTAATGAATTTTAAAAACAAACCATGTTTATCTACAATCTGCATACAGGAACAGGCTGGGTTTCCAAGCTTTGGGTCCTATAATCCTACTAAAGAGCTCGTAATTCTAACTCGGACAATAATGAGACTTTTTAAAATGTTTAAAGCATGTGGAAAAAGGTTTAGGAAAGTGCTTTACACAGAATTATTCAACAGTGCTTTAAATAATGTAAATAATACAATTAAAACTGTTCAAGATATCAATATGAAAACAGCGAAATGAAATGTATTTTAAAATATATATCTACATCTATATACACACACACACCCATATATATATAAATAAAAAAGTTGGAAAAAAATTAAATAAATGTTACAAAATTATTTACAAAATGAAAATCTAGACAAGTCTGATTAGTCAGATCATCAAGAGTTCTGCCTCGCCACTCGAGTCAATATTGACCGGCATGTTTCTGTTTGTTAATCTGACAGATCTTTCTGGAACAATGAACGCACTGAGGTAGAGTGCAGCAAGACCACGAAGGCACTTAAAAATGAGTAGACAACACGGCCGTTTGTGTAACAGGTGTAATATGACACCTCATTCTGGCGCGTGTCGAGGAAAAACAGAAAAACCAGCATTAGACTTGACACAAAGTACATCTAGTACATTTAGTTCGCAACTTTCTCACCATCAGGAGCTGAGAGAATGTCACATACCTTGTATATATTTCTAAATTGATCAAATGCTGTTTTTGGTTCTTAAAGCTGAAGTCACTAAAGAAACTAAATCCCAGGATTCTGACACAACAGACAAACGGTCATTTCAGGCATCTAAGGATCTGCTGGGAACTCGTTTCCACTTACATGCAGCTCTGACGTTTCTTGTTGGGTCCTCCATATTTTGGTTTGTCCAGACAGAAGACACAGGTCCCACAGTCCTCTTCGCGACAACAGCCCTTGCAGTTAAAGCAGCGTCTCTGTCGCAGACCGAAAGCTTTCTGTTTGTACACCGGCCTTTGCTCGACAGAGCCGGTGCTTTCTGGTTCTGAGTGAGAACCGAGATCTTGAGGGAGAAAAAACAAGAGTAGCTTAAATCCATGAAATCATTTTAGCTGCAAGCATATTGTCTCAACATGAACCTTTTCAGCAGTTTGTGCTCTTCTGGGGGATCGGATCAGACGGGCTAGCCTTCGCTCCTCACACACATCAGTGAGCCTTGGGCGCCCATGACCCTGTCGCCGGTTCACCGGTTATCCTTCGCTGGACCACTTTTGGTAGCCGTCACAACTTAGCCCTTGTCAAAGTCACTCAGATCTTTACGCTTGCCCATTTTTCCTGCTTCCAACGCATCAGCTTCAAGAACTGACTGTTCACTTGCTGCCTAATATACATCCCACCCTCGACAGGTGCCATTGTAAAGAGATGATCAAATGTTATTCGCTTCACCTGTCAGTGGTTTTAATGTTATGGCTGAACGGTGTACATTTAATCTAAACCAGAGCACTATCCAATAAGCTAATAAGGCTAGCAATAGTCTTCAATCTGACAACCCGAGCATGGACGTCTCCTTACGAGGAGTCATGTCTTTTCAGATCAGTCACATTTTCAGCTTCTCAACAGTAGCTTTCCGTATCACCTAGAAAAATAATCAAATATCCTGCCTACAAACATCTCCAAGATGTGTCATTAGGAGGAGGTTTACCTGGTATTTAAATCAGGGAAGAAACTAGTAAGGATGTCTACGACCAATGCGTCTACTGTTGGTGCCTTTTAAACTTAAAATGAAGCAAATTGCACACTGAATAAAAATATTATATCAGACTAATATAATGGACAGAACGAGAGTTTTATGTACCCTCCACGTCCTGTGAGGGTGCAATGCCTTCTCTCTCGTGTAAAGGCAGAGCACTGAGTCTGGGGATGTCTTCGGGTACCATGGCACGAGGCTGCCCAAGTGCCACTGCCGCTGCCCGACACACGTGCTTTATGCGTGGACCTCCAACCGGCTGTCCCTAAAGACAAACAGCACACACAATGCCTCAGTTCTAACAATAACAAGTCTAAACTACAGCAGCAACATTATTCTTTTACTTTTTCGGACACTAAGAAATGTTAGGAGAAAAACATTTATATTTATGAAACATGGTTAGCAAGCTATTTCCCCCCCCATTTTCTCTTCAATTTCTTCATTAAAAAAAAAATCACTTGAATATCCCACCCACAACCTTATCATAGGACAGCTACCATCCAGGGAGGGTGAAGCCAAACACATGCTTCCTCTGAGACAAGTAAAGCCAGACAAGCGCTTCTTTTCGAGCTGCTGCTTATGCTGCCTCACAGCATAAAACACTTGGAGGAAAGCGCTATCCACCCCTTTCTACATACCGCACACGCGACGCCCGCCCTCTCCCGCACCGCCCGCCCCCTCCCGCGTGTCGCACACGCGCCGCCCGCCCCCTCCCGCGTGTCGCACACGCGC
>CM041003.1:11997715-12049984 GCA_022985145.1 Pangasius djambal
CAAGGCCATTTTCGTGATAGCTGTCCAGAGCTGTCGGGAAAAGCCCGCCCCCAACCAGCACAGGGAGGGCTGTGACGGGAACTACCTCCCCTCTCACTTGTTCCAGTCCAGGCTTTCTTTTGCCTATCTCTATCTCCTGGGGTAAATCTAAAGTATACCTTAAGGCTCTCATGGATTCCGGAGCTGCTGGCAACTTTATGGACATTTCATTAGCCCACTCACTTCAAGTTCCTTGTTCTCCTCTGCCTTCTCCCGTGTCTGTTACTGCCCTCGATGGTCGGCCCCTGGGTAAAGGCAGCGTGTGCCAGATCATGACTCCGCTGCTTATGTCTGCCCAGCAACATCAGGAGAAGATTCAATTCCACCTCATCCACTGTCCTGAGTTTCCAGTATTCCTTGGTTTCCCCTGGCTTACTTATCATAATCCTCACATTAACTGGTCTACCTGTACTGTTATTGAGTGGGGTTCCACATGTTCCGTTACCTGCCACTTTCCTAGTATCTCACCAGCTCCCAAACCTCCCGAGTCCCTAGATTTATCCCAAGTCCCTTCCCCGTACATGGACCTTAAGGAGGTTTTTAGTAAAGGAAAAGCCACCTCCCTACCACCTCATCGCCCTTATGACTGTGGCATTGACCTTCTCCCAGGCACAAGGCCCCCCAGGGGGAGTATTTTTTTTTTCTCTGTCTGCACCCGAGCGTGTTGCCATGGACAAATATGTCAGAGACGCACTGGCTTCAGCACTCAACATCTCTCTACATCTCCTGCTGGGGCTGGTTTCTTTTTTGTGGGCAAGAAGGATGGGGGTCTTTGCCCCCGTATTGATTATCGGGGGTTGAATAAAATCACAGTGAGAAACCGATACCCTCTTCCTCTTATGGCTACTGCCTTTGATCTGTTGCAGGGAGCCACCATCTTCGCTAAACTGGACCTTCGCAATGCCTACCACCTAGCCTGCATCAGGGAGGGTGATGAGTGGAAGACTGCTTTTAACGCTCCCACTGGCCATTATGAGTACCTTGTTATGCCATTTGGTCTCACTAATGCCCCAGCAGTCTTCCAGGTTCTTATTAACGATGTTCTCTGGGATTTTTTAAACAAATTTGTTTTTGCATACTTGGACGACATTCTAATCTTCTCCCGATCTCTTCATGAGCATGTGTCCCATGTCCGCCAGGTTCTCGAACGGCTCTTAAGCAATCACCTTTATGTCAAACCAGAAAAATGCCACTTTCACTCCTCTGTGTTGATTTCCTTGGTTTTATCATTAAACAGGGGAGTATCCAGATGGACCCTAAGAAGACCACAGCAGTTCAGGATTGGCCACAACCCAGGTCCATCAAAGAGGTACAGCGTTTCTTGGGTTTTGCTCATTTTTAAAGGAAGTTGATTCGCAACTTCAGCTCTGTGGCCGCCCCTCTCTCTGCACTCACCAAGGGAAAAAAATAATCAATTTGTCTGGACCAGAGAAGCAGATAACACTTTTCAAGAGCTCAAGCACAGATTCACCTCTGCTCCTGTCCTGTCTCAGCCTGACTCTAACCGGGCCTTCATTGTGGAGGTTGACTCCTCAGATCTGGGGGTAGGGGAGGTGCTGTCACAGAGAGGGGCTGAAATTGGATTCACCCTTGTGCCTTTTTTTTCTCACAGATTGTCCCTTCTGAAAGGAATCATGATGTGGGAGACAGGGAGCTGCTCGCAGTGAAACTGGCTCTGGAGGAATGGAGGCACTGGCTGGAGGGAGCCCAACATCCTTTAGTGGTATGGACTGATCATAAAAACCTCCAATATCTCCAGCAGGCCAAAAGACTCAACCCACGTCAAGCCCGTTGGGCCCTATTCTTTAACAGATTCCAGTTTACCCTCTCCTACCGCCCAGGCTCTAAGAACCAGAAACCAGATGCTCTGTCTCGAGTTTTCCTCCAAGAAGACCCTCAATCCTATGAAAGTCCCATTATACCCAGCACTAAGACTGTGGCACCGGTTTGGTGGGGAATAGAAACTGTCGTTAAACAGGCCCTGCGAGGTGAGCCCAGTCCTGTCGGGGTTCCTGCTGGTTGTCTCTTTGTTCCCAATTCTGTCCTTTCTCAGGTCCTACAGTGGGGTCATTCCTCCCATCTCACCTGCCATGAGGGAGTGAAGCAGACCCTGGAATTCCTGCAGAGACACTTCTGGTGGCCCACCATCAGGGAGGATGTCAGGGCATTTGTCTCTGCTTGCCAGACCTGTTCCCAAAGCAAGGATTCACACCTCTGTCCTCAAGGGTTGCTGCATCCTCTGCCCATTCCCCGACGGCCTTGGTCCCACATTTCTCTTGACTTCATTACCGGACTGCCTTCATCCCAAGGTAATACAGTTATCCTTGTTATTGTTGATCGGTTCTCTAAGGCTTGTTGCTTTCTGCCATTGACCAAACTCCCCACTGCTAGAGAAACTGCTGAACTAATATGCATGCATGTTTTTCGAGTCTATGGTCTACCACAGGATATTGTTTCAGACTGGGGGCCTCAGTTCACATCACGCTTCTGGCAAGCATTCTGCAAGTTGATTTCCACCCTCAATCTAATGGTCAGACGGAACGGATCAACCAGGTCCTGGAGACGATGCTGCGGTGTTTGGTGGCATCCAATCCCACCTCCTGGTCTTCTCATCTGCCCTGGGCGGAGTACGCCCAAAACACTCTGCACTCTGCATCCACAGGCCTTGAGTGCCAGTTTGGTTACCAACCACCACTGTTCCCTGAACAAGAAACCAACATAGGGGTTCCATCTGCCCAGCAGTTCATCCAGAGGGTTCGTCGGATTTGGAAAAGAGCTCAGCACATCTCGGCAGCAGCAAACTCAGGTTAACCGTAGGTGCAGACAGGCACCTACCCTTCATCCAGGACAGAGAGTGTGGCTTTCTGCCAAGGACTTGCCCCTAAAGGTGGAATCTTGCAAGCTGGCCCCTCGCTTTGTGGGCCCCTTCAAAGTAGTTCGAAGAATTAATCCTGTGGCCTATCGGCTTCATTTGCCTGCCTCTATGAAGATCAACCCAACATTTCATGTGTCCCTGTTGAGGCCACTTTTCTGCTGCCCTCGAGCCCCTGCCCCTAAACCACCACCGCCACCCCGTATCATCGAGGGTCAGCCTGCATTCACTGGTCGTCGCCTCCTAGACTCCCGCAAAGCCCGCGGCGGAGCCCTACAGTACCTCATTGACTGGGAGGGGTATGGTCCGGAGGAGCGCTCCTGGGTTCCTGCCTGAGATATCCTGGACAAGGACCTCATTAGGGACTTTCACACCCAACACCCTGATCGTCCAGCTGGGAACATCAGGAGACGTTCATAGACGTTCATTTCTACTTTTTGTCATTTTTGACTACCTTGCTAGTTCTTTTTTTTATGGACTGTGACTGATAATCATGCCTTGGATCTTTGCCCTGTTTTTTATATTTTGTTTCCTTCATGGAATTTTTGCCCCAGCTTTTGTGTTTTATTTTTTTTATCATGTCTTCTGAGCATTGCATTGTTTGAGGTTTTTTGCTTGCCTTTTTTTTCCCCCTTTTGGATTTTTTTTTTTTGCCTTTTGCTACCAGTCACCCTGCTGTCATTCCTTGCCATTTTGTGCTCTTCCCCAATTAAACCATTCAACCTACTCGTATACCAGCCTCTGCTTTTGAGTCCTTTCATCTGTGTTTAGCTCCATCAGTTGAGCATTAGAGTGGCACCCAGAAATCCTGGGTTCATATCTTGTTCTGGTCCTGACAGTATATGGGAATCAAAGCAAACAAGCCATTGTCTGACAAACAGCTTCTGTATGTCTTTCTGATAATGTTGACTTCTTACAAACAGCACTGCTTAAAGGTTTCATGAAAGACAACAATACCCTTTTTTTTTTTTTTTTTTTTTTTTTTTTTTTTTTTTAAATATTGAAGTGGCATTCTAGCCTGTTGATATTAATAATATTGGCTAGATTATTCAAAGAGACCGACGGACATTTCCCAGCTTGCTTCTAGTGCATCCATCCCCCAAGGTGGAGGCTGTAATATCTTGGCCACAACCCTACATAAGAAAGGAGCTGCAAAGACTCTAGTGAACTTCTATCAGAGATTCATAAGAGGACTCTGAGTTCTGTGGTAGCCACCTTAACCACCCTGTTGAAGGGTAAGTAAAAAAAAAAAAGTGGAATGAAGCAGAAATTCAAGCCTTTTAAAGACTCAAAGAGCATGCACACATACTCCACCCTCCAGAGCCATCACTGGCATTTGTGGAGGAAGTGTTTGCATCAGTATGTGGTACAGGAGCTCTATTCTCACAATGCCATGGGAATCCACCCAAGCTGCACCCATTGTACATTCTCCATCAGTAGGTTGAACACACCTACAACATACAGTCCCCTCCAAAAGTATTGGTACAGCAAGGCCAAGATGAATATAAGACAATAGGTCAGAATTTCAGCTTTCATTTCCTGATTTTTACATCTAGGTGTGTTAATCAACCTAGAACATGGCATCTTTGGTGGTAGACCACACAATTTTTAGGTGAGCAAAAGCATAGGAACAGATAGTCTTAAAGTAAATAATAATTTTTATTTGGGGTTTATCCATTTAGTCTCCTCTTCAGGAGGTGAAATGTTGCTCATCTGGATTAAGGTCTGTTGATTTACCTGGCCAGCCTAAAACCTTCCAGTATTTCCCCTGATGAAGTTGTTTGTTGTGCTGGCAGTATGTTTTGTGTCATTGTCTTGCTGCATGATTTAGTTCCTCCCAATTAGATTGGATGCATTTCTCTGTAAATTGGCAGACAGAATGTTTCTGTAGACTTCTGAATTTATTTTGCTGCTACCATCATGAGCTACATGACCAATAAAGATTAGTGAGCCTGTTCCAGAAGCAGCCATGCAAGCCCAAGCCATGACACTACCTCCATCTTGTGCTATGACCTCTTTATTTCTGCTCTCGAAGTCTTCTTCAAACGATGGATTGTGATACCTTCATTGTGATACCTTGTAGAGGCTGTTGGTGATGCCTCTGACTGTTATTTTTGGGTTTATCTTCACAGCTCTCAGTGTTTATCATCAACTGCAGTTGGCCGACCTGTTTGATGTCTGGTTGTTAGTACACCAGTGGTTTCTTTCTTTTTCAGGACACTCCTGTCGTCTCACACTATTGTCGTATTGGCTATGCCCAACGCAGAACACAGATTAATAGAAATTCAATTTAACGTTAGGCTCAAAAAGGAACAAGGAACATGATCAAAACACACACATCACACACCCACATCCTTACAGGAACTTGAATATAGCTTGACAGGTTGTGCAGGAATGTGGGTTTTGTATGGCCTGTTTGCTGTCAAGTATTTCTTTATAAATCCAAGTTTCTATGAGCAATTGTACCCGAGACTACTCAGTTATTACTGTTTACTGCTCTTTATAGTATTTTTGAATGTAGAAACATTTAATTTCATTATTTTTGAAGGCATCTTTGCTCTACAGCATTTCTTATCATGTGCCTAAGACTTTTGCGCAGTACTATATATATATATATATATATATATATATATATATATATATATATATATATATATATACATGTACACAAAAGTGAGTACACCCCTCACATTTCAGCAACCAATTTACTATGTCTTCTCAACGGACAATACTATAGAAATGAAATTTGGATATATTTTAGAGTAGTCAATGTGCTGCTTGTATAGCAGTATAGATTTACTGTCCTCTGAAATTAACTTAACATACAGCCATTATTGTCAAAATAGCTGGCAACAAAAGTGAGTACACCCTAAGTGATAACAGCTGTACGTCGTTTAACCATGCAAAGTCACATGTCCTATTCATCATGTTCATGTTTTTGTCTGCTTAACAGGACCATACAATTTTGTGTATCTTGTATTAGAGCAGTTAAAATTTGGTGCTTTGAGTACAATTCTCTCATACTGTCCACTGCATGTTGAACATGGCGCCTCATGGCAAAGCACTCTCTGAGGATTTCAGAATTAGAACTGTTGCTCTCCACAAAGATGGTCTAGGCTTATAAGAAGATCGGTAAAACCCTGAAACTGAGTTACAGTACAGTGGCCAGGGTCATACAGAGGTTTTCCAAGACGGGTTCCACTCGGAACAGGCCTCGCAAGGGTCGATCGAAGAAGTTGAGTCCTCATGCTGTGTGTCTGGTGCAGAAGCTGGCGTCAAAAAACAGACACATGAGTGCTTCCAGCATTGCTTTAGAGGTTGCAGAAGCGGAAGGTCAGCTTGTCAGTGCTCAGACCATATGCTGCACACTGCAACAAGTCGGTTTGCATGGCCGTCATCCCAGAAGGAAGCCTCTTCTGAAGCTGGCTCACAAGAAAGCCCGCAAACAGTTTGCTGAAGACAACCTGTCCAAGAGCATGAATTACTGGAACCATTTCCTGTGGTCTGATGAGACTAAGATAAACTTGTTTGGCTCAGATGGTGTCCAGCATGTGTGGCAACGCCCTGGTGAGGAGTACCAAGAAAATTGTGTCAAGCATGGTAGTGGTAGCATCATGGTCTGGGGCTGCATGAGTGCTGCTGGTACTGGGGAGCTGCACTTCATTGAGGGAAACATGGATTCCAACCTGTACTGTGACATTCTGAAGCAGAACATGATGCCCTCCCTTCAGAAACTGGGCGAAACGGCAGTTTTCCAACATGATAATGACCCCAAATACACCACCAAGACGACAACTGCCTCGCTGAGGAAGCTGAAGGTGAAGGTGATGGAGTGGCCAAGTATGTCTCCAGACCTGAACACTATTGAGCACCTCAAGCGGAAGGTGGAGAACCGCCATGTGTCTAACATCCAGCAGCTCCGTGATGTCATTATGGAGGAGTGGAAGAGGATCCCAGCAACAACCTCTGCAGCTCTGGTGAAGTCCATTCCCAGGAGGATTAAGGCAGTGGTAGACAACAATGGTGCTCACACAAAATATTGACACTTTGGACAAAGTTTTGACATGTTCACTTAGGGTGTACTCACTTTTGTTGCCAGTTATTTAGACAATAATGGCTGTATGTTGAGTTATTTTAGAGGACAGTAAATCTATACTTCTATACAAGCAGCACATTGACTACTCTAAAATATATCCAAATTTCATTTCTATAGTATTATCCCTTAAGAAGATATACTAAAATGGTTGCTGAAATGTGAGGGGTGTACTCACGTTTGTCATTGAGTTGTGAATTGTGTCACTGTCTAAATACTTCTGTACCTGACTGTATATACAATTATTCATAAACATGGTATTAGCTTAGAGTGCAATGGGCTATCTAAGGGAAAGAGCAAAAAAGAAAAAGAGGAACCTTGTTTTTATTACTAGTCAGCACAGCACAGAAGGGCGAATCCCAGAATCAAGAAATATAAAAACACACTTCTAGCTGTCTGTGGTCCTACTAGAACTACTTGTAGTTGCTGTGTGTGTGTGTGTGTGTGTGTGTGTGCCTTATTACCACTTATACTTTGTATGTCTCTTGCTTCATATCCACAGTCTGCAGTCGTGGCCTAATAGTTAGAGAGTCAGACTTATAACTTGAATGTTGTGGGTTTGAGTCTCAGGTAGGGATTGTAGGTGGGGGGAGTGAATGACCAGCGCTCTCTTCCACCCTTAATACCATGACTGAAGTGAGACCCTCGAGCAAGGCACCGAACCCCCAATTGCTCCCCGGGCGCCACAGTGGGAAAAAAAAAAAAAAAGGTTGCCCACCGCTCCGTGTGTTTGCATTTGGATGGGTTACATGCAGAGTGCAAATTCTGAGTATGGGTCACCTCACTTTCAGTTTTTGTTTTCATGGTTTTGATTATTTTGTTTGTACTTTACACAATGAATTATCTGCACTTGCATCCATGTCCATCTCCAACCCTTGACAAAAAAGCATGACCATACCATGGATGTAGCAGATTTTTTCAAGGGCCATCAGGAACTCGTGGAGAAGAACCGCCTGAAGTGGCAGCAACAGGGGATGGGAGATTGGGTCAGCACCATGCTGGAATGGCTCGAATCCATGTGCCCCCTTAGGATATTTTTTGAGGAGAGGTCCCCAGACCAGGCTGGAACCATCTTCCACCCTCCCTGACCCACTGAAGATGTCTCTCTGCCTCATTGCTTGGCTGGGTATCACTCCATCTCTCTGCTTCACTTTGCATGTCACTCTGCCTTCCTGCTCTGCTGAGGATGTCAATCTGCATCCTCTCTCCATTTTGGACAACGCTCTGCCTCCTTGCTTCACAGTGTACATTGATCCCCCCTTGCTCGGTGGAGGACATTGCTCCCCCCATCTGGCATCACGGAGGATGTCGCTCCCCCATCTAGCCTCCCAGCGGATGTCGCTCCCCCGTCTGGCCTCCCAGCGGACATTGCTCCCCCCTCTGGCTCTGCGGAGGACATCACTCCCCACTCTGGTTTCATGGTGGATGTCACTCTGCTCTCGTGCTCTGCCTTGGATGTCATGCCACCCCTTAGCTATGTGGTGGAGATCGCTCTGCCTCTCTGCTCAGTGGAGGACGTCACATCTCCAGCCTGCTATGCTAAGGGTGCTGCCCCTCATTGAACCAAGGGCCTCCAGAAATGGAGAGACTTCAGACTTGGTTGCCCAGGACCCCCAACATATCACGCTTCGGGAGCCATGCATTAAAGGTGGGGTTCTGTCATGGTAGCGGCAAATGTCGCGGAACTATCCTACCCATCATCCCCAGTGTAGCGGGACCAAGGTACCAATAAGAATTTAGATTGTCGACCACGCCACCTAGGGGAGTTATGCCCCCCTTAGGAAAACTAACTATACAAGAAACACCAACATTAAGAACACAACATTAATCCACATAAAGAACACTGGTTCGTGCACAAGTGAACAGAGACAGGATTCACACTAAACAATTTCTTTATTTAATTCTTTTCAATGGTTTTGTTACAATTCATAAAAAAAAGAGAGAGTAGCAAGCACTGTAAATACAACCGGGGTTCCGTTATTCTGTAGGCCTACAGGACAGAACACACACATAAATTAGGAGGGCAGCTTACCACAGGGAGGCGATCTGGAAGGAGGGTCCAAAAAGACCACATGTGAAGCGCACACATATACACTGCACATCACACCCCGGTGACACTACACTGCCAGAAATGTGAAACACACAGACACAGGTGCCAAGCCTCCCTGCCGGCGTCCCCCAGCTCCTGAAACAGAACACACACAAGAAAGAAAATTGAGACAACACAGAAAACCCACGCCAGTTAAACCAGTTATCAAGTATGGCCCAATGGGGCCAACAAACATCCCACCCAGTCTGATTAATGAAGCATTTGCACAAATAAGTGAAAGAGCACACACACTCCACACAGCAAACCAATACACCCCACACGGGCGCAACAAGGCGCCGTAGGAAGAGAGAAACCAGAAGAACAAAAGAAATTAACAAAAATACAGGAGCACAAAAAACATATACCAACAAAAATTAAACCAACATGCTCACATGCACACATAGACACACGCTGGCACCCCACACCAACACGCACACACAAGCACGCTACCAGCTACCCACAAAAACACACACTCGCACAAACATTACCGTTGTTTGACGCCATTGCTCTGATGATTCTAGCGTGCTGATGATCTAGTCGTACGCACCGCGCAGCAATGGCAAAAGCTGAGTACACAGTGGCAAAGAAACAAAATAATAAAGAAATTCGCTAGAAACAAAATAGCAGCTCGCCTTCAAGCCGACGGCCCCAATGGCTTGAAGTCAACAGCAACAAGTCAACAGCAGCAAGTCAGCAGCAGAAGTCACCTGTGCAAGCAGCGATGCAGAGGAACTTCTTTAAAAAGGGGAAACCTCCCAATCAACCCACCACACAGCCAGAGCACAGGAACCGATGCAACACAGCCTCAGGCTTGCAACACTCGCAGTTGAGATATACGCACTATAAGCGCAAACAAGCAGCAACAAACTCCTGGAGCAGGACTCCAACAACTGCACCCTTTACAGTCAAGGCACAGACCTCTACAGGCTCCGACTCACAGGAGAAAACCCAAATGGGACAAAAACACACGGTAGACGAGCAAACCAACAAAAACTGCCACTCCCCTTGGCGTCACCAGCGCCGTGCTTTTAAAGAAGCTCCGAGGCTAACAACTGCTACAATCAGTCGCATCTAGTGATGTCATACAGGTGCGGCACAGCACCGTTGCTGTGGCTTAAAGACACAGGCACCTCGACATCTATCCACTACAATCTGCTATCCATGGCTCGACAAAAAAAACCCACTGGGATACCCTGAGTGTGTTTGTAAACCAGTTGCATCCCCTATTACTGGTCATTCACACCTCGCAGTAATCGGTGGGGATTGGAGTGTTGGCCCGCCTTAGCTCGCGTCATACGACGCTGTTCATGATCACTAGAGCTGTGTGAGGGCAATGAGTACTGGGCCCCTAGTGGTTTAGAGGAAGAACTATTGGCTACTGAGTCCAATCCCTCTGTTGGGTCACCTGCGGCCCCTCTGCAGCAGGTGGATTTTCTACCGCTGGTGCCTCAAAGGTATTAGGGGTCTGCCTACTAAGGGTGCGTACTGGCACTTGCACACCCAAGAAGAGATCCTCCTCAATAGACAACTCCTCTTGGGCCAGTGGAGCCAACTCGCCCTGAGGGGGGTTGGTAGAGGGATGAGGTCCGTGGCCCCACCACCCCTTTCAACATGCTACGGTGGACATGCCTCAGCTTAGCCACATCGTCCACAGGGGCAATGGTATACGCAGGGCCTCCATCGGCTGGGGCCCGTAGAACAGTGTATATCACAGGGTCATGGATTTTATGGTGACCACGTACCCCCAAATCGTGCATATACACCAACTGTCCTTCCTTTAGAGGTGCGTCTCTAACCCGTTGATCATGCCTGTCCTTACGATAGGCTGCTGCAGCTGCTAGGCACTCCCGTGCCCCATCAAATGCCGTCTGAAGCTGGGCTTGATGTTCTTGTATCCAGTCACATACTCTTCCCCCTACAGGTTCACAGACTCTACCCAAAAGGAAATCCACTGGTAGTTGTGGATCTTGCCCAAACATCAGCAGATGAGGTGATTCCCCAGTAGTCTGGTGGGGGGTGGTATTGTAGCAAAACACCACCTGAGGTAAACAGGCAGCCCAGTCTCTTTTCCAGGATACTGCCAATGTCCATAGGAGATTGTGCAAGGTACAGTTAAACCGTTCACATTGACCATTGCCAGCGGGATGGTAGGGTGTGGTACGAGACTTCTGAATGCCATACATGTTACAGAGCTGCTGAATCAGTAGGCCCTCAGAACACCTCCCTTGGTCGGAATGGACATGATTAGGTATTCCAAACCTATAAAACCACTTGGTTACCAAAACCTGGGCCACTGTAGGTGCTCGCTGGTCAAGAGTTGGGACAGCAACAGAGTATTTGCTGAACACGTCGGTAATTACCAAAATGTTCTCAAGCCCCCTTGTGGTTGGCTCTAACGTTGTAAAATCCACTGCAATGATCTCATTGGGCCGTGATGCCAAGAGATGGCCCATGAAAGAGGATGAAGGGGGGCATGAAGCCTTCACCATCTGACACCTAGTGCATTCCTCGCACCAATTCTGCACCTCAGCAGACATTCCGGGCCAGTAGCATCTCTGGCTCACCAGCTCTAGTGTTCGACCAACACCCTGGTGCCCATGCTGTTGGTGGAGCTAGGGCAGAACCTCCGAGCATAATGAAGCAGGCAAAACCAACTGCCTATACTCCTCAGCGGTAAAGAACCCCTTCACACACTATTAAACGGTCCCACTGCCGCAAGAGTGTTAGGACCTGAGGGGAGAGTTCTTCCCGCTCCTCTCGAGTGGGCTGCCGCTGGTGTCTCCAGAACACCATAGCTCCCTGAATAGTAGTGTCGGCTGCCTGTAATGAAGTCAAATCAGACGGCCCATGGGAAGGCAGGACAGAGATGACCAACTGCATTGCCTGGATGCTCCCTCCCGGGGGGGCCATCCACTGCAACAGTTCAGGGATAGCAGTTCCTGGTGCCAACGCTTCCACATCCCCTTCCACTAGTTAATACTGCCTTGACAAAGCATCGGCATTACGATTAGATCTTCCAGAGTGATATCTTAGATCAAAGTCAAAGGATGTTAACTGTGCGGCCCACTGATGTTCCACCGCACCCAGCTTGGCAGTGGAGAGATGGCTAAGGGGGTTATTGTCCGTGTACACAACATTTATTCCCTAGCAAATATTCCCTAAACTTCTCTGTTATCACCTACTTGAGAGCCATGAACTCCAGCTTCATGGAGCTGTAATTACTCATGTTCCTCTCAGTGGGCTTAAAGGCTCTACTTGCATATGCCACCGGCCACACCTTTCCACCCTGCTCCTGGGACAGAACTGCCCCCAGACCACTGTGGCTCGAGTCCACCTCAAGTATAAAGGGAAGTCTGAAATCGGCATAGGCAAGGACCGGTGCTGAAACCAATTTACTTTTCAGGCCCTCAAAACTGCTCTCACATTCCTCAGACCATGCCCCCCACAGACTCCGCCCAGAGGCCTTCCTGGACCTGCTGCTGCCAAGTTCTGCTACCAGCCGATGTAGGGGGGATGCCAACTTGGCAAACCTTTCTACAAAACACCGGTAGTAACTAGCAAAACCAAGGAAGGAGCGAAGCTCTAAAACATTAGTAGGGTGTTGCCAATTGGCCACAGCTTCTATTTTACTGGGATCAGTCGCTACCCCATGCTGTGAAATGATGTAACCCAAATACCGTACCTCAGGCTTAAAGAAGGCACATTTCTCGAATTTGGCCTTGAGGCCCTCCATCTGCAACCGAGTTCAGACCATCTCCAGCCTTTGCAAATGCTGTATTACTGTGGGTGCAAAGATAACAATATCATCCAAATATAGCAGAACAGATTGGTATTGTTGGTCCCCGAACATGCGTTGCATAAGCCTCTGAAATGTACTGGGGGCGTTACACAGGCCAAAGGGCATTCTATTCCATTCAAATAATCTGAATGGCGTACTCAGAGACCCGGTCGTACTCAGAGACTGGCACCTGATTGTACCCGCTGGCCAAATCCATAGTGGAAAAGCAGCGGGCACCAGACATCATGTCCAAGGATTCCTCAATGCGCAGTAAAGGAAATGCATCCTTTCGCGTCTTAGCATTGAGCTGCCGATAGTCAACACACATTCGCAAGCTGCCGTCCTTCTTCTTTACAAGGACAATAGGTGACACAAATGGGCTACTGCTCTCCCTTATGACTTGTGTCTGAAGGAGCTGGTTAATATGAGCCTTAACGGTCTCATAATCAGAAGGTGGAATGCGCCTATAGCGCTGCTTCATCAGAACCTGATCCAAAAGAGGGATGTCATGGGAAATCAAAGTAGTGCAACCTAAATTGCCCTCATGTGCCAAAAAGACAGAGAAGTATTTTAGCAACGGTGATCGAACCTGCTCCTGCTCTAAGCCATTAAGCAGGGACAGATCAAGTATCTCGT
Organism: Pangasius djambal; assembly: GCA_022985145.1. Lineage (NCBI taxonomy): Eukaryota > Metazoa > Chordata > Actinopteri > Siluriformes > Pangasiidae > Pangasius > Pangasius djambal. The sequence goes on from CM041003.1 coordinate 12,011,223, forward strand.
ATCTGATCCTCCATAGTCACAACTGCAGGCAGGGGTGGCAGTGATGGAACGGACCTCCACAATATCTTTAGGCAGTCTAACAATGGAGGCAGTGCTTACTCAGCCCAATTGTGTACGTGGGTACAGCACTGCATCCCTGGTGCCTACGTTAACCACCGGGATATACACAGTGCCCTGGGCCACCTGCACGAGGGCCGGAGACACCAACAGCCCATCTGGTAGCCCCGAGTCAATTGGCTCAAATAGGGTACCATGTTGTTCTGAGCAAGTGGCCGCCACCATCTTGACAGTGCCCCCTGGAACCCGCCAAGGTCTCTGTCCACGGACATGCACAGTGCCACCACCATCAGGAGTGGACTGGATGACCACCTGGTGGCAATGTTGGAGTGCTTGAAAAACAGGATTAGGGGCGGTGGAAACAGATGGCAGATCAAACAAATCAAAACCATGCTGACCAAACAACTCCTGATAGCATTTACGGATAACATTCATGCCAAGTACACCAGGGACACCAGAGTGCCCATCCCTGGGAGGATCCCTAACAACCAGAACACCACAGTTACCCATCACCTTACTACACAGCTCCACATCAAGCTCTAAATAACCCAAGTATGGAATCTCCAGGCCATTTGCTGCACGAAGCTGCAACCACTGGCAGGATTGCAACCGCTCTTGGCCCCACGATTCGAAGTTTTTAGAAAAGAGACTCTCGGTGATAGTGGTCACCATGGACCCAGTATCAACAAGACATGGAACCTGAATTCCACCCATAAGAACAAGGAAATGCAGACAACTGGACACCCTCCACCATGCCATCAGAACCTAATGTTGTACTAGAGCCTGGGACAACCTCAGCCGGACTGTGGCTCCTCAGCCCGGCGGGTATCAGTTTCCCGACTGCTGGGTTGGTCATGAGGGCCTGCTCTCCGGGAGCCGTGCGGTGTTCCGTGAACCACTCAGGGAGGAACCCACAAGTCTTTCACCATCACAGTCTCTGGCATAATGACCCGGTTGCTGGCACCGCATACAAATGAGGGGTCCATCATGGGGAAAACGATTACGTCTGGGAGGATCCTGCATAGCAGCCATACTACGTGTAAGCTGATCTATCTGAAGCTGCTGTTGTCTTAGCATTTCTTTTAACTCTGCCAACTCCGACTGTGGCGCCTGATCGCCATGGGTGTTACTAGTCACTGCACAAGATGTACCTGCAAGCCCAAATGGTCTTTCCACACAAGAGAGAAACCAGAAAAACAAAAGAAATTAACAAAAATACAGGAGCACAAAAAAAAACATATACCAACAAAAATTAAACCAACATGCTCACATGCACACACAGACATACGCTGGCACCCCACACCAACATGCACCCACACGCACACACAAGCACGCTACCAGCTACCCACAAAAACACACACTCGCACAAACATTACCGCTCTGATGATTCTAGCGCGCTGATGATCTAGTCGTACACATCACGCAGCAATGGCAAAAGCTGAGTACACAGTGCCAAAGAAACAAAATAATAAAGAAATTCTCTAGAAACAAAACAGCAGCTCGCCGTCAAGCCGACGGCCCCAATGGCTTGAAGTCAACAGCAACAAGTCAACAGCAGCAAGTCAGCAGCAGAAGTCACCTGTGCAAGCAGCGATGCAGAGGAACTTCTGTAAAAAGGGGAAACCTCCCAATCAACCCACCACACAGCCAGAGCACAGGAACCGATGCAACACAGCCTCAGGCTTGCAACACTCGCAGTTGAGATATACGCACTATAAGCGCAAACAAGCAGCAACAAACTCCTGGAGCAGGACTCCAACAACTGCACCCTTTACAGTCAAGGCACCGACCTCTACAGGCTCCAACTCACAGGAGAAAACCCAAATGGGACAAAAACACACGGTAGACGAGCAAACCAACAAAATCTGCACTTGCATCCATCTCCCTCTCCAACCTGTGACACTTACAGATTACAAGTTAGAAGAGGGTGGTGTGTATATGACTGTATCTGGGAGGGCTGGCTACATTTAACACTACATACTCATTAGGTCTAATCCACATTTCTGTTAACGCAGTACATTAAATCCCTCATAAATAAAAGTTTCATTTAAAAAAAGTCCTGTGGATGTAAGAAATTCAGTACCCTAGTTTCAGATCAAAGGTGCTGGCTATGAATCTAGTAAGATCTAATTTTATGTTACTAAGACAAACTTTCTATATTTTGTTCAGCTTGGGAAACAGACACAGTGTCAATATGGTGTAAGCTGAGTGTCGATTCAAGGCAGGGAGCAGACAGTTGGTTTAGACTGCTTGTCTGCTGAACAGGAAAAATATAATATAAAAGGTAGACTATATTTGGAACACACCTAGAGATTTCACATGCCAAAGTATAGAGTTTATTATCACCAGATCCCTTTCAACAAGCTTCTCAGCCAGTCTCACTGAGGAGAGCAAACCTGTTCGACACAAACAGTGCTCCTGTGGGTGAGCCTTAGCATGAGTTTTGGCTTTATGACTATGCTGCAGGTCATGTGATGAGTACTGGAGAATCTGCTCCTTAATAATATACTATAGTTTGGAGAAAACAGATTGATTTAATAATTTTAAGGGAGTTTAAATAGTGGCACAAAACAAATGAAAGGCAATTTCTAAGGCTTGTTGAATACACATAGGGATATTCAACAGAATGGTATTTTTGTTATGTAATTACAATATATCAACACTACCAATTAAACAACAGGACAAAATTCATCCATAGACAAATTAATTAATTTATTTAATCAGTAAAATATTCAGAAAATTTGCTGTGGTAATTAATACTGTTCCTAACACAGTCAATATTCTTTTAAAGGGATTTTAACATTGAGACACAATTCCTCTGCTCACTGTTGCACATTCATAATAACAGTACTTAGGTGAAGTTGTTTCTTTGGTTAAATAGAAACAAAGACTAGAAGCAAGGCAAGAATCAACAGCAAGCCTGGAATATCACTGAGAGTCCAAGACGGTGTCACGTCTTTGAGGTTAATACTTCCCACTGGAACAAAGAAAGTGAGCTGTTTAAATATACTCATAATAAACTTGGACAAAAAATCAGATGCACACAATTACAGGTAGAGACAGGACCAGGATGTACAATGACATGTCAAAATAGAAGTGCAAATCTAAATTTAAAAAACCCAAATCACATCATCACGCATCACTCTGGGACAGGGGCAGTGTGCTCAGAGGGGAAAATTTGTGACACAAATAAACAAAGTTAATGACACACACTCTAAGTTAATTCATCAGTTTTACCTAGTCAAGTTATGTCTAAAGAAGACGTATTCTGACACGAATACTATTTACTCTTTTTGTGGTTGTGCTGCAGATTCGATGTTGTATCTCTTTTGAGAATGCAAACATTGTTATTTTGGAAGGCCTGTGCTGTTTTTGTGTGCAGCCTTCTATTAAAAAATAAAGGCCTAAGAAAATTTTCATAATCAACCTACTCATTTTACTAGGAAGGTTTTTTTTTAATACAAATATACATTTTTAAAACAAGGGCCCATTTTCTATCAGAAGAAATATTTGAACACTCTACGCTACTTCCGGCAATCATATCAAACTAAGTTTTTGTACCTTGGACTTACTTTTTTGTACCATGAATTACTGTATATAATCAAATGTAGACTGTATTATCTTCTGTGTTCTGTATATCCCTGGAACACTGTTATCATACCTTGCACAGTCTCAGCTGGATCAGTGAATATCAGATACCTAGTTTGTCCTCTTCACTTTCCATCTTGAGCAAAAGAACAAAGATGTTTTGGGTATGTTATTTTTTGTGAAATGTTAATGAGTACTGCATTGTTTGTAAAAGCTTGTAATCAAACAACTGCAGTTTTGTAGAGATCCAAGTAGATAGCAAGTGATATTGTATATTTTTTACAAAAATGATGGAAAGTAATAAGATTTCCCTCACGATTTAACCCCATAAACCTCCAGGACCCATTGGTGCATTCATACATATATTCCTCACTCTCGTACCTACACACCTTTCCTGTATAATTTTTTTTTCTCTGTAGTTAATGAATCATTCATAGTAGTTACTGAATGTGTAAATGAATTTCAAGGGTGCAAGGAACCAGCCAACCCAGGATGATCTTGCTCTTGAGCTTATGTATTTTGCCACAACACAGTAGTAAAAATGAAGGAAAAAACTTATAAAGCATTGCACTCCACTTCCTTCAAAAACACAGACACCTTCAGTTCACTGACAGAGAGAGAGAGAGAGAAACAGCCAGACACACAGGAAGAGGGTTTAAGTAGGGAGGTGTAATGTGCCCAGTCCAGCTAGGAAGCCAACCTCTTCCTTCAGCTCACACAACACCCTCGGCAATATGATCCCAGTGGCCTCCGGACCATAGCCCTCCCAGTCAACCAAATACTGGAGCTGAGTGAGGGAGGGTGTCCTCTAGTGGTCTGGGGGTAGTTGGGTGGGGTTAATTGTCCATGACGTGACAGGAGGTCTGCGAACTGAATGATAAAGTGTAGTTTTTGGTGCAAGCATAGGGACTCAGCAGTGCCCCAGTCCCTAAGCCCATGGAAACCACTTGTTATAATAACCAGTGCAGATAGGTATCTGGTGCTCTTTGTTAATTAGACCGTCCCCATACACTCCCACTTCAAACTCCCACTAAACCATGTACTTTCCACAACTCTACGTGTGATATCAGCCCATTTTCATCATTTGGTGATTGATATTTCGATATCACCTCCACCTCACTAGAATAAATAAAAAAGATGGTCACAAAACATAAATATTTTCATCCAATTAGATCAAACACAACCTCCACAAGCAGGAGGTATCTCACCTCCTGCTGCAAGAAATAGCTGTTCTGCTTCCTGCAGTCGTATACCCCGCAGAGCTACCATGGCATGAATGATAGAATAACAAAATGTTACACAGAAAAAGAATATAAAACATGCTTTGCTTATAATTTCATTACACTGTATTATAAACAATTTTATAAAAGATGTTTTTTTTAGATTTTTAGACATGGGAAAAAGAAAGTTTTTCCAAAACTTTCAAAGGCCTTCATTTACAAACGCTTGGAAAGGAATGTTTACAAGTCCATATAACATTACTAAATATTCTTTACAAATGTTTGTTTACATCTCCAATAGGATCACATGTTTTAATTTGAAAGAAGCTGCTATCCCCTATGTTGGGTCAAATATTCTGTTTCCATAGATTTTTGTGTATGTTTATGTTTATTTTGTGTATGAAATATACTGTATATGGGAATCAAAGCAAACAAGCCAATGTCTGACAAACAGCTTCTGTATGTATTTCTGATAATGTTGACTTCTTACAAACAGCACTGCTTAAAGGTTTCATGAAAAACGACAATACTATTTTTTTAATATTAAAGTGCCATTCTAGCCTGTTGATATTGATAATATTGGCTAGATTATTCAAAGAGACCGACGGACATTTCCCAGCTTGCTTCCAGTGCATCCATCCCCCAAGGTGGAGGCTGTAATATCTTGGCCACAAGGAGCTGCAAAGACTCTATTGAACTTCTATCAGAGATTCATAAGAGGACTCTGAGTTCTGTGGTAGCCACCTTAACCACCCTGTCGAAGGGTAAGCAAAAAACACCCAAGTGCAATGAAGCAGCAATTCAAGCCTTTTAAAGAGTCAAAGAACATGCACACATACTACACCCTCCAGAGCCATCACTGGCATTTGTGGAGGAAGTGATTGCATCAGTATGTGGTATAGGAGCTGTATTCTCATAATGCCATGGGAATCCACCCAAGCTGCACCCATGTACATTCTACATCAGTAAGCTGAACACACCTACAACATACAGTCCCCTCCAAAAATATTGGTACAGCAAGGCCAAGATGAATATGAGACAATAGGTCAGAATTTCAGCTTTCATTTCCTCATTTTTACATCTAGATGTGTTAATCAACCTAGAACATGGCATCTTTGGTGGTAGACCACACAATTTTTAGGTGAGCAAAAGCATAGAAACAGATAGTCTTAAAGTAAATTAAAGTAAATAACACTTTTTATTCGGTTGCATATTCTTTGCTTGCAATAACTGCATCAAGCTGGTGACCCAGTGACATCACCAAACTACTGCATTCTTCATTTGTGATGCTCTTCTAGGCTTGTAGCATAGCTTCTTTCAGTTTTTGTTTGGGGTTTATCCCTTTAGTCACCTCTTCAGGAGGTGAAATGCTGCTCGACTGATTTAAGGTCTGTTGATTTACCTGGCCAGCCTAAAACCTTCCAATATTTCCCCTGATGAAGTTGTTTGTTGTGTTGGCAGTGTGGTTTGGGTCACTGTCTTGCTGCATGATTTAGATCCTTCCAATTAGATTGGATGTATTTCTCTGTAAATTGGCAGACAGAATGTTTCTGTAGACCTCTGAATTTATTTTGCTGCTACCATCATGAGCTACATCACCAATATAGATTAGTGAGCCTGTTCCAGAAGCAGCCATGCAAGCCCAAGCCATGACACTACCTCCATCTTGTGCTATGGCCTCTTTATTTCTGCTCTCAAAGTCTTCTTCAAACGATGGATTGTGATACCTTCATTGTGATACCTTGTAGAGGCTGTTGGTGATGCCTCTGACTGTTATTTTTGGGTTTTTCTTCACAGCTCTCAGTGTTTCTGTTATCAACTGCAGTTGTTTTCCTTGGCCGACCTGTTTGATGTCTGGTTGTTAGTGCTCCAATGGTTTCTTTCTTTTTCAGGACACTCCATATTGTCATATTGGCTATGCCCAACGCAGAACACAGATTAATAGAAATTGAATTTAACGTTAGGCTCAAAAAGGAACAAGGAACATGAGCAAAACGCACACATCACACACACCCACATCCTTACAGGAACTTGAATATAGCTTGACAGGTTATGCAGGAATGTGCGTTTTGTATGGCCTGTTTGCTGTCACGTATTTCTTTATAAATCCAAGTTTCTATGAGCATAATCAATAAATGAGACCACTGGACTGTACAGATAAATACTCAAATCAAATACACAATCAAAATATTGATAGACTAGAAAATGTTGTTGGAGCCTTTAGTCTTATCTGACTAATTATTAGCTTATCTCTCTCTCTCTCTCTCTCTCTCTCTCTCTCTCTCTCTCTATATATATATATATATATATATATATATATATATATGACTCTATATACTATTAGAGTAGTCAGTGTGCTGCTTGTATAGCAGTATAGATTTACTGTCCTCTAAAAATAACTCAACATACAGCCATTATTGTCTAAATAACTGGCAACAAAAGTGAGTACACCCTAAGTGAACATGTCAAAACTGTGTCCAAAGTGTCAATATTTTGTGTGAGCACCATTGTTGTCCACCACTGCTTTAATCCTCCTGGGCATGGAATTCACCAGAGCTGCACATATTGTTGCTGGGATCCTCTTCCACTCCTCCATAATGACATCACGGAGCTGCTGGATGTTAGACACATGGCGCTTCTCCACCTTCCGCTTGAGGATGCCCCACAGGTGCTCAATAGGGTTCAGGTCTGGAGACATACTTGGCCACTCCATCACCTTCACCTTCAGCTTCCTCAGCGAGGCAGTTGTTGTCTTGGTGGTGTGTTTGGGGTCATTATCATGTTGGAAAACTGCCGTTTCTGAAGGGAGGGCATCATGTTCTGCTTCAGAATGTCACAGTACAGGTTGGAATCCATGTTTCCCTCAATGAAGTGCAGCTCCCCAGTACCAGCAGCACTCATGCAGCCCCAGACCATGATGCTACCACCACCATGCTTGACTGTAGGCAAGACACAATTTTCTTGATTCTCCTCACCAGGGCGTTGCCACACATGCTGGACACCATCTGAGCCAAACAAGTTTATCTTAGTCTCATCAGACCACAGGAAATGGTTCCAGTAATTCATGCTCTTGGACAGGTTGTCTTCAGCAAACTGTTTGCGGGCTTTCTTGTGAGCCAGCTTCAGAAGAGGCTTACTTCTGGGACGACGGCCATGCAAACCGACTTGTTGCAGTGTGCAGCATATGGTCTGAGCACTGACAAGCTGACCTTCCGCTTCTGCAACCTCTAAAGCAATGCTGGCAGCACTCATGTGTCTGTTTTTTGAAGCCAGCTTATGCACCAGACACACAGCATGAGGACTCGAGCTTTTCGATCAACCCTTGCGAGGCCTGTTCCGAGTGGAACCCGTCTTGGAAAACCTCTGTATGACCCTGGCCACTGTACTGTAACTCAGTTTCAGGGTGTTACCGATCTTCTTATAGCCTAGGCCATCTTTGTGGAGAGCAACAGTTCTAATTCTGAAATCCTCAGAGAGTGCTTTGCCATGAGGCGCCATGTTCAACATGCAGTGGACAGTATGAGAGAATTGTACTCAAAGCACCAAATTTTAACTGCTCTAATACAAGATACACAAATTTGTATGGTCCTGTTAAGCAGACAAAAACATGAACATGATGAATAGGACATGTGGCTTTGCATGGTTAAACGACGTACAGCTGTTATCACTTAGGGTGTACTCACTTTTGTTGCCGGCTATTTTGACAATATTGGCTGTATGTTAAGTTATTTTCAGAGAAAAATAAATCTATACTGCTTTACAAGCAGCACATTGACTACTCTAAAATATATCCAAATTTCATTTCTATAGTATTGTCCGTTGAGAAGATATACTAAAATGGTTGCTGAAATGTGAGGGGTGTACTCACTTTTGTGAAATACTGTACATATATATATATATATATATATATATATATATATATATATATATATATATATATATATATATATATATATATATATATATATATACACACACACACACACACACACACACATATATATATATATATATATATATATATATATATATATATATATATTTTTTTTTTTTTTTTTTAGTACAAACTTTGTTATAGATTTTTGTTTTGTGACGTCTACATTATTGGTTCAGTACAAAAATAGATTTTAGATTCCAAACATTAGTTTTCCAGCAAAAAATTAAATGTTACAGCAGATTACATAAGAGACACTTTTCAGACAAAAAACATAATGAAGGCTGCTGGGTTTTGCTGCAAAAATAAGAAGCGAGTGTGACAGTCAAGTTTCCAGAAGAACTGTGGCTGCTTCTGCAAGATGCTCAGTAACACTCATTTCCTTATAAAACTGCACAAATTGTACCTGAGACTACTCATTTATTACTGTTTACTGCTCTTTATTGTATTTTTTTTTAATGTAGAAACATTTAATTTCATTATTTTTGAAGTCATCTTTGCTCTACAGCATTTCTTAGCATGTGCCTAAGACTTTTGCGCAGTACTGTTTATATACAGTATATATATATATATATATATATATATATATATATATATACACACACACACACACACACACACACATATATATATATATATATATATATATATAAACAAGAGCTTGGAAATTAAATGTTCTTAAATGGCCGAGTCAATCACCTGACCTCAACCCAATAGAGCTGCTTCTCACTTACTGAAGACAAATCTGAAGGCAGAAAGACCCACAAACATGCAGCAACTGAAGGCGGCTGCAGTAAAGACCTGGCAAAGCATCTCCAGGGAGGAAACTCAGCATTTGTTGATGTCCATGGGGTCCAGACTTCAGGCAGTCATTGACTGCAAAGGATTTGCATGCATGTAATAAAAATAACCCTAATAGTTATGATTACATTAGTTTGTCCAATTACCTTTGAGCCTGTGAAAATGGAGGGACTCTGTAAAAATGGCTGTAATTCCTAAACGGTTAATGCAATATTTTTCTTAAAACCGAAAGTCTACTCTTCAGTCACATCTTGATTGCTTCCTTTCAAATCCATTGTGGTGGTCTACCGAGGCAAAATGACTTGTGTCATTGAATTGTGAATTGTGTCACTGTCCAAATACTTATGTACCTGACTGTATATACAATTATTCATAAACATGGTATTAGCTTAGAGTGCAATGGGCTATCTAAGGGAAAGAGCAAAAAAAAAAAAGAGGAACCTTGTTTTTATTACTAGTCAGCACAGCACAGAAGGGCGAATCCCAGAATCAAGAAACATAAAAACTCACTTCTAGCTCTCTGTGGTCCTACTAGAACTACTTATAGTTTGTATGTCTCTTGCCTCATATCCACAGTCTGCAGTTGTGGCCTAATGGTTAGCGAGTCAGACTTGAAACCCGAAGGTAAATCTGAAGGTTGGGGGTTCGAGTTGCAGGTGTAGTAGGGATTGTATGTGGGGGGAGTGAATGACCAGTGCTCTCTTCCATCCTCAATACTATGACTGAGGTGAGACCCTTGAGCAAGGCACTGAACCTCTAACTGCTCCCCAGGCACCATAGCAAAAAAGGTTGCCCACTGCTGTGTGTGTGTGTGTGTGCACTTGGATGGGTTACATACAGAGCACAAATTCTGAGTATACTTGGCCACAAGTCACTTCACTTTCAGTTTATGGTTTTTGTTTTCATGGTTTCAATTATTTTGTTTATACTTTACACAATGAATTATCTGCACTTGCATCCATGTCCATCTCCAACCCTTGACAAAAAAGCATGACCATACCATGGATGTAGCAGATTTTTTCAAGGGCCATCAGGAACTCGTGGAGAGGAATTACCTAAAGTGGCAGCAACAGGGGATGGGAGATTGGGTCAGCACCATGCTGGAATGGCTCGAATCCATGTGCCCCCTTAGGACATTTTTTGAGGAGAGGTCCCCAGACCAGGCTGGAACCATCTTCCACCCTCCCTGACCCATTGAAGACGTCTCTCTGCCTCATTGCTCGGCTGGATATCACTCCATCTCCCTGCTTCACTTTGCATGTCACTCTGCCTTCCTGCTCTGCTGAGGATGTCAATCTGCCTCCTCGCTTCACTTCGGACAACGCTCCACCTCCTTGCTTGGCCAAGGATGTCACTTCACCTCCTTGCTCCGCGGAGGACCTTCCCTTTGCTTCACAGTGTACATTGATCCCCCCTTGCTCGGTGGAGGACATTGCTCCCCCCATCTGGCCTCACAGAGGATGTCGCTCCCCTGTCTGGCCTCCCAGCGGATGTCGCTCCCCCCTCTGGCTCTGCGGAGGACGTCGCTCCCCACTCTGGTTTCATGGTGGACGTCACTCTGCTCTCGTGCTCCGCCTTGGATCTCATGCCACCCCTTAGCTATGCGGTGGAGATCGCTCTGCCTCTCTGCTCAGTGGAGGATATCACATCTCCGGCCTGCTCTCCTAAGGGTGCTGCCCCTCATCGAACCAAGGGGGTCCTGGGCAACCAATGGAGAGACTTCAGACTTGGTTGCCCAGGACCCCCTCTTGAGGACATATCGCGCTTCAGGAGCCATGCATTAAAGGTGGGGTTCTGTCATGGTAGCGGCAAATGTCGCAGAACTAATCTACCCATCAGCCCCGGAATGTCACATGCCTTGCTAATCACTCTTACCTGTGTCTCCTTATACCTTTTCAGCACCACTATTTAAGTTCTAGTTTTTCAGTGTCTCACCATCTAGCTTTTGTTGTAGTTGTTGTTTGTTGTTGTGTGTGCTTCATTATTGCTTATAGTCTGTTTGTCTTGTATCCATAGTTCATGTTTATGGTATTTGTTTTCAGGTTGTTTTGTTTGTACTATAAATAATAAATTATCTGCACTTGCATCCGTCTCCCTCTCCAACCTGTGACACTTACAGATTACAAGTTAGAAGAGGGTGGTATGTATATGACAGTATCTGGGAGGGCTGGCTACATTTAACACTACATACTCATTAGGTCTAATCCACATTTCTGTTAACACAGTACATTAAATCCCTCATAAATAAAAGTTTCATTTACAAAAAGTGCTCTGGATGTAAGAAATTAAATACCCTAGTATCAGATCAAAGGTGCTGGCTATGAATCTAGTAAGATCTAATTTTATGTTACTACAGTTGCTAAGACAAACTTTCCATGTTTTGTTCAGCTTGGGAAACAGACACGGTCTCAATATGGTGTAAGCTGAGTGTCGATTCAAGGCAGGGAGCAGACGGTTGGTTTAGACTCCTTGTCTGCTGAACAGGAAAAATATAATATAAAAGATATAAAAGGTAGACTATATTTGGAACGCACCTAGAGATTTCACATGCCGAAGTATAGAGTCTATTATCACCAGATCCCTTTCAACAAGCTTCTCAGCCAGTCTCACTGAGGAGAGCAAACCTGTTCGACACATAAACAGTGCTCCTGTGGGTGAGCCTTAGCATGAGTTTTGCCTTTGTGACTATGCTGCAGGTCATGTGATGAGTACTGGAGAATCTGCTCCTTTATAATATATTATAGTTTGGAGAAAACAGATTGATTTAATACTTTTAAGGGAGTTTAAATAGTGGCACAAAACAAATGAAAGGCAATTTCTAAGATTTTGGCTATGCCATTACTCTTTTTTGCTACCTGAACTGCATTATGTATTGTCAGGGAGGGACAATTCTAAAACTTGATAAACAAGATCATCAGTCATCCTTTCGATTTCAAGACCTGTGTGGACTTACACATCCGATGAGCTCGGTCATGTTAACGATCACAACGTGTTTTTAGAATCAGTTACAACTCATTAAAAGGTGAGTCTATATATTTCAGCATGACATTTTTATATTCCAGAATGACAGGATTATATAAATGTTTTAACCTATTTTGCTGCAATATCAATACATTTATTAAATGTTACTTGTCTCTCTTCTTTTTTCAGTTTCTTTACTCTTTCGGTTTCAACCATGCATATCACATTGATATTGCATGTTTATTCACTCCTCAAGTAATTTCTGGGCAAATATTGTTTTTAAACATTTTATTTTATTCCTTGCAAATCTTTTTTCTTAATTTCACATACTGTGTCTATCAAAATAGTTCTACATTTAAGAAGTTTTACTTCAGGAAAAATCATCACAGGTGAATGTATTCTAAGATCAATAGACATGACTAGTAAATGAGTGATTTCCTCCCTTTTCTTCCCATTAGGTAATTTTAGGAGGATAGAAAAATGGCATCACTCCAGAAGAGTCTTACTCGTCCTCTGCTTTTTAATATCATTCTTCTTGGAAAAACAGGACATGGAAAAAGTGCTTCAGGAAACACTCTACTGAGGAAAAATGTTTTTATTTCCAAGAAGAGCTTTAACACTGTAACTCAAGAGGTTCAAATGGAGTGTGTGACTTTTGATGGAGTGACTCTTAATGTGTATGACACACCAGGACTCTTCAATCCAGTACCAAGCAATGAGATTACAATAAAACAATATCAATCTCTCTTCCAGTTAGATGATTCAGCTCACACTGTGATTCTGTTGGTGATAAAAGCAGAAAGACTTGCTTCTGGAGAAAAACAAGCTGCTCATCTGATTGGGTATTTTATACCAGAATGTCTTGTCCAGAACACATGGATCCTCTTCACCAAAGGAGACGAGCTGGAGAGAGAAAATCTCACTATTGAGCATTTTATAGAACAGACAGAAGGAGTGAAAGAAGTCCTACAGAGATTTCAAAACAGATATCACGTCTTCAACAACTTCTCCCTAAATCCAAATCAAGTTAGAAAGTTAGTTAATAAAATCTCAGAGGCACCAGAAATGATCCGTAAGTGGTTTTTCATTTTATATTCAATCACTGTGTAGGCAAGCACTGAGGGTCATGGGGCCTCATTTATAAAGAGTGTGTACACACAAAAAAGGTCTGAAATGTGCGTATACAGCCCTTCTACTCAGAAACATGGATTTATAAAGAAATGCTTGGCAGGAAATTGAGCGTCTAAGCAATTTCACACATTCATAGATCTATTAAAAGGCTACAAAATTATATAAATAGACTATAGAATGATGCATTATCTATGACCCAGTGGTGTTTTTGGCATTGGTAGTAGACCACGCCAACAAAACAATAAGGCAAGAATATGTTTTTAGACACCACACTGATGACTAGCAAATGAGCCAGCTCTTAACAACCTTTGGATGACTTGCGGATATGACAGCCATCATTAAGCACCATCATGCCAGCCACATTGGTTGGCATAATTAATGACTTCTTTTCTCTACCCACCATACAAGCGTAATTTTCACTCTGTGAGACTGGGTGAGAACTTCATGCATCGACTGTGAATAGCTGAGACCAGTGCAAAGATATTTTTTAACAAGTCTTTTGAATGTCATTGGTATTTCAGAAATAATCCCTTTTATTTCTTTTAGAGGTAATTGTGTCCTTTTGTCTAGATCTCTGACACAACTTCCTTTTTGCATTCCCAAACAATCCTCTTTTTTGCTTTTCTCTCCACCATTTTCAATGTTACCATACTCAAAAATAAATGGGATAATAAATAAGCGTTCTCGCTTTTTTCTATACTAATCAAAAATTATCCACAGAAGTTTCACCCACTGTCCACAGGGCAATTGTACTTGTACATTTTTCTGGCCATGGCTTTCTGAGTCTTGAACAACTGGCAGATGATGAACTCTGGCAGTAAACATTTATGTTATTTTTTATGTTTTGATGAAATGTTCAGTCGAATGTGTTTTAAAATGAAGCTGTAAAAGTGTTGAACTGGTCCTTCCAAAGATTTCACTACTTTTTCAACCACACTGTGGTTCTGCTGTGTTCTCTAAGTGAAATATTGCTGAATTTGTTACATGGGTGCCAAAACCCAGCAGCTGGTTGCACCAGTAGATCACCAGAAATTCTATCAAAAATTTAGTTTGGATGATTGGGGTGGCGTGAATGAAAGTCCCGACACAGTAGGGGGTTGAATACATCGTGGGCTGGCACCCAGCACCCTGAACGATGTCGTGAATACAGTGTCTAATTTACGGAGTAGGCTGGTTCACCCTCAATATCCAGTGGTGCTGACGTATCAGTGTGACAGTTTTCAGCTTCCCTCTGTAACCCGTAGGTCTCTGGTGGAAGCCATACCTGGTCGCCTGGTTTGTTGCTGGGTGTTTATCCGTTTATCTACATATTCTTTATTCACCTGGTCCACATGTCCTAAGTGTTGGTGGGCCTGTTCCCACACCTGTTCACTATGCTGGAACCAGCTGTCCACAGCGGGTGAGTCTGTGGCGTTGGTGTTCCATGGGAACAGTGGCAGCTATTACCCCAGGACGCATTGTGCCCAGTCCTCCTGATTGTCGGCACAGAAAGCCCGTAGGAACTGCACAATCTCCTGATTCACCCTTTCCACTTGGTCGATAACTTGGGGGTGGTAGCCAGGAGGTAGACTTACTGAGACACCCAGTTTCTCCATGAAGGGGAAATCTGCCACAGCCATGTGCACCCCTGGCCTGTGGAACACCTTGAACTTAAACGGCTGAAGTGCCAGATACTAATGGGATCTTTCATGTGGTGGAGCCACTGCAGCGGGGTGTGGTCTGAACAGAGGGTGAAGGCCCGTCCCAACAGCACCCTTTTTATGGCTAGACACTCCTTCTCTATTGTGCTGTACTTAGTCTCTCACATGGAGAGCTTGCAGCTGATGCAAAGCACAGGGCGCTCCTCCCCCTCCACCACCTTTGGCAACACGGCCCCCAAACCTCTGTCTGATGCATCTGTCTGCAAAACAAAAGGAAGAGAGAAGTCAGAAGTATGTAAAAGTGGTCTGCCACAGACTGCAGTTTTTACCTGAGTGAAAGCCTGCTGGCAGGGCTCCATCCTCTGGACCAGATCTGGCACCCCCTTTTTAGTAAGATCAGGCAGCAGGCTGGTGACATCCGAATAATTAGGCATAAACCTACAATAATAGCCAGCCAGTCCCAGAAACTGTCTCACCTCCTTTTTGGTCTTGGGTCTTGGGCAGACCACAATCGCTGCTGTCTTATCAATTTGGGGATGCACCTGCCCATGACCCAGGTGGAAGCCCAGACACCATACTTCCACCCATCCAATCACACACTTCATTGGGTTTGCTGTGAGTCCCGCTCGTCTCAGCGATCTCAGGACGGCCCTCAAATGCTGCATGTGTCGCTGCCAATCATTACTATAGATAATGATATCATCTAGATAGGCAGCGTGTAGACGGAGAATTCTGTCCATGAGTCGCTGGAACGTCACCAGGGCTGTGAACAACCCAAAATGATGGGTCATGAATTGCTGTAACCCAAAAGGAGTGGAAAAGTCAATTTTTTCTCGAGATATTGGAGTCAAGGGGATCTGCCAATATCCCTTTGTCAAATCCAGTGTTGAATAAAAGCAAGCTGCACCTAACCAATCGAACAGTTCGTCAATGCGAGGCATTGGGGATGTGTCGAATTTAGACACTATATTGACTTTTTTAAAGTCCACACAAAACCTGGGAACCAAAACTACCAGGCTGGACCAGTCACTGTGGGACTCCTCAATTACTCCCATACAGAGCATGGCCTTGAGCTCATCCCAAACCATCTGTTTTTTATGCTCGAGTAGACAGGCAGCTGCATACTACCACCCCTGGGGTGTCTGTATGTGGTGATCTATGAGATTAGTGCGACCAGGTAGAGGCAAGAACACATCAGAAAACTCCACCTGCAACATCTTGGGACAGAGAGAAGTGGTCTCCATAACAGACTGGGGTTGTCTCATGAACTTACGAATCATGTTTTTTAGTGTTTGATCGGTCTGTGCATGGTAAACGCTGGTGCGAATCGATTTAATCCCCAGCAAATCCTAAAGCTTGCGTAGTGTTCGCGACATGAAAGACATGCCCTGATAAGTTAGGATCTCTTTCGGGATCCCAACTTGGAAGATGACATGTAAGAGTGCCTCTGCAACATTATGTACGGAGATGTTGCAGAGAGGCACTGCTTCCAGGTATTGCGTTGCATAGTCCACTAGAACTAACACAAAGCGATGGCCTCATGTAGTTCTAATGGCCCAAAGAGGTCCATCCCACTTCTTTTGAAGGGGACCTTGATTAATGGAAGTGGGCACAATGGTGCTGTTGGGGTGGCTGGCAGATTCACCAGCTGACATTCGCGACATGCTGCACACCACCTGTGAACATCGCCATGAATGCCCAGCCAATGGAAGCAGGCCATGAGCCAGTTCAGTGTTTTGTCCTGTTCTAAGTGCCCCACCATCGATGTATGGTGAGCTGCCTGGAATAACAATTCCCGACAGCTGTTCGGGACCAACAATTGGGTAATTTCTTCCTGAGTTTCAGTGTCCTGCATCACTCAATATAACCTATCCTTAATCATAAAAAAATAGGGGTGGGAGATCCCAACATTAGGTAGAATTTACTGACCATCGATTACTCTCAGTTGGTTGAAGGTGTTCCTCATGGTCTCATCACATTACTGGTCCAAGGGGAAATCCCTGAGGGGAATCCCCACCAAGAGGGGAGGAGCAGGGCCCTCCCCAATCCCTGTGTCCCCCTGACGTGGAGCTGATATTGACGGCCCTGGCACCTCCTCCCCTGCCAATGCTGTGCACATTCCACACTGTCTCTTACCACTGGAGGATTCATCCACAAACATTTCTTTCACTAATGCTCGAAACCCTGGCCAATTTGTTCCCAGGATTAGTGGATGAATGAGGTGAGGACTAACCACCACCTCTACAATGTGTTTTTGTCCCTGGAATTTAATGATGACAGGCACCAACAGATATTCATGAACATCCCCATGCACACACCTCACCTTCACCAAATGTACATTTCCCAATGCCTCCCCTTGAACCAAACGTTGATGAATTGAGGTTTGGTTACATCCGGAATCCACCAACATGTGGTCTGTACCCCCTTGGACACTCACAGGTATGAAGTATGTCCCAGCTCGATCGGGGGTGACTTGTGGCACGTTGGGGATCCGGACCACCTCCATTATATGGCACTGGTCCTGGAAGTGCCCACGATCCTCGCAATGCCAGCACGCCGGCCCGGACTTTACTCCCACACTTGCAGCCCCAGATCCAACGACTTGAGGGGAAGAGGAAACAAACAGAGAGGGATGGGAGGGGAAGGGACGGGTGTGGGGAACCGGTTTCAGGTGGGTTGACCCCTGTTTCCATGGTGCAGGGATGGGGAAAGTGGGAAGAGGAGGGGAGGGATGAGAGCGAGAGAGAGAGCAAGAAGAGGGGGGTTCACCTGCCAAACAGGCAGACGAGTTCGGGGAGGGACAGCAAGCAAAAACGCTGATGGTGCTGTTCAGCGTGCAGCCAACCTGTTGCAAAATCGTCTGTTTCAGGTCCAGGTACTCCAGCATGTTGGCAACTGGCAGCTGCTGGGCCGGGAGCTGGGCTTCTCTGGTCAGGAGCGGCAACCGGCATGGCCAAGGCGGCTATTGGGGCCACAGCTGGAATACCCGCCTGCTGGACTAAGCCCTAGAGCACCTGCCTATCCGCCGCCTGGACATCAAGCAGCTCCTTGGTGCACTGCTCCTGCTCGTGGCGCAGCTGGAGGAGGGCCTGATGCTGGGTCTGGTGGAGGTTGGCGAGGGTCGTAATGATATCGGCCAGTGGTGAGGACTCCATGATGGTGTCTTTTCATCAGTTTTCCTGGGTTTCGGCACCAGTGTAACACTTCCCAGGTTCAGGTGGGGAATGAGGAAGCTGGAGGCAGGCTTGGAACAAATCAAAAAGGTGCTTTACTCTTTATCTTTTACTTTCACTTTTCAGCAGTTTTATTTTATAAATACACACACACTCACACACACGGCTCTGTGCTGGTTGGCTCTCACTCGTATTTCCTCTCAGCCGGGGATAACCTCTTGGATAAGAAGACAACTGGGTGGAGGTTGGGCTTTTCTCCTGACTGCTGGGAGAGGACAGCCCGTACTCCAGTCTCTGAGGTGTAAACTTCTACTACCTAGGGCTTGGTAGCATCAGGATGTCTCAGGATGGGCACGGTGGTAAAAGTTTTTTTAAGTTGTTTAAAAGCTTGCTTGCTGAGACGTCTCATTGCAGGCTCTTGGTCCTCTCCTTTAACAGAGCAGTCAAAGGTTCTGCGTTGCTGCTGAAGCCCCTTATGAAACACTGGTAGAAGTTGGCAAATCCCAAGAACCATTTCTGTTCCTTGTCGTTTTTGGGTATAGACCAGTTGGTTACTGCTGAGACTTTGTCCTGGTCCATAAGCACCCCCTCTGGTCCTATGATATAGGATATAGGAAGGCCACCTTTTGCACATGGAATTCATATTTTTCCCCCTTTACATAAAGCTGGTACTGCGACAGGACTCTTTTGACGTGTTGGATGTGGGTGACTGTGTTGGGGGAGCAGATAAGAATATTGTTGATGTAGGTGATAACATACTTCCCCAACATTTGCTGCAGCACGTCAGTAATGAGACACTGAAACACCGCAGGTGACAAAGATAGCCCAATGATACTCAAAATGACCAGGTCGTGCTAAAGGCACTCTTCCACTCATCTCCCTCCTTGATACACACAAGATTGTAGGCACTTCGCAGATTGAGTTTTGTGAAAATTCTTGCCTCACGAAGTTGCTCTAGGATGGCTGGAACTGGGGCAGAGTATAGTGATATTTGACCGCGACTTGGTTCAGCATCAGATAGTTGATGTATGGCTTTATTCCACCCCCTTTTTCCCCACAAAGAAGAATCTGGCAGAAACTGGTGTGGTAGAGTGGCAGCTGTACCCCTGCCTGAGGGCTTCCTTGATGTATTTTTTCATAACCTGTGCTCTTTAGCAGATAACGGGTAAATACGGTTGCGCAGGGGTATCAGCCAGCAACTCAACTGCAGAGTCGTAGGGGTGATGAGGAGGAAGGCCACTAGCTTTGGCTTTACTGAATACTTCACAATACTCTTGGTATTTTGGAGGTATGATCACAGGTGCTGTGGTGTCTAGGTTTCAATGAAGGTGGAGGCCATCAATTCTACAAAGACAATTGACATGACTGTGTGTGGACCAGTGTGCGATTTCATGTTTCTTCCATAAGATTTGGGGGTCCTGGGTTTGCATCCATGGGAACCCCAGAACCAACAGGAACTTAGTGGTTACAGTGAACAGAAGAGAGATGTGTTCCTGGTGTAGTGCGCTGACATGGAGGATGAGGGGTTTGTTGCCTTGGGTTACTGATCCCCTTCCAATGTGTCCGCTGTTGAGGGCCTGGATCTTGAATTTGCATTGCAGTGGCAGTAAGGGTCACTGGAGTTTTTGGGTGAGGCACCATCTATGAAGCTCCCTGCCACACCAGAGTTGATCAGCACTAAGACAGAATAGAGATTTCCTGAGTGCGCTACCTGTATAGGAATTACAATATTGTGGCGAGAGAAGAAACTGGCAGGAGACTCACCATGGTGGAGCAAGACTTATAGGCCGCTTGCTCAGTTATAGACTGTGGAACTCTGCTGCCGCGCCGAGACGAGTACTGTGCAATCTGATTTTGGGGACTACCACAGTAAAAACATAACCTCTCTTTCTGACGCCATTGGTGTTCCAAAGCGTCGAGCCTCATCTGGCCAAGTTGCATGCATCTGTGGCCTGGAGTTCTGGAATGGGAGTGGCGATCACCTTATCAGCTCAGCGGTTCTTGATCAGAGTGTCGAGTTGGTTGGACATGTCGATTAAGGTGTTGAGGGTGACCTGGTCGTCATGACAGGCCAGTTCACTGAGCTGGTCATCATTTAGCCCCTGGCAATAGACCTTGAGAGCTGTCTCATTCTGGCCACTACCCACCACCAAAGTGCGGAATGGAAGAGCACACTCAGCAGCAATCTGATTACTTTGCTTGAGGGCTATGAGTTCCTCATCAGTCTTTTTGTTCTCAGATGAATGGTCAAAGACTTCCTTGAAATGCTGTAGGAAGGACAGAGTGCTCTCCCTCTTGGTTCTAGACCTTGGTTCCAAATTCTAGCTTGGTTCCAAATCCAGGCTGACAAACTGAGTGATCCTGGTGCTGTCCAGGATCCCATCTTGACAAGTAAAGTAAAGCAAGCACTGCAGCATGAAACCCTTGCAGCCAGAGGAGTCACAGGCATACTTCTCTGGGTGAGCAATGAGTGGTGTAGCAGGCAGAGAAGCAGCTGGACAAAGAATTGGTGTAGCTGGTCTGGCGGCTCGGAGCTGTGCTAGCTGTTTGGTCAACATGTTGATCTGCTGCTGCTGCGTTCCTATGAAGTGGCCCTGTGCTGCTAGCACTGGGTGTCACTTGTTGCTTCCTGCTGCATCCATGGAGTGGCAAAGTATTCTGTCAGGAAACAGTTGAGGATGCAAGTGCAGGTATTATCAGTGGTTTTATTAATTGTGGCAAACAGGACAAAGACATAATCCAAAAACATGATCAAAAAACAGGCAAGGGTCAGGTGATGTGCAAACAGCATAAACAAGGGCAGGCAAGAGCAAACATGTGAAGAACAGGAACTAGATCAAACCAAGTAAACAAACAATAAATCAAGGCTTGGTATCGACTGGCACAATGACACAGTGCATATACTTCACAATGAGCTTCCCACAATGTGCTAATGCCTGAGACCAACAGCTCGGCCTCCCATGACCTGCTAACGCTTAAGCAGTTAGCGCATTGCTTCTGGGGTGACAGGACTTACTTACTTTACTTTTACTTTTGGTTTCTGTCCTGTCTCCACCCCTGTATTGTTATTGGATGTTTCCTCTCAAGTGTCATGATCAATCTCACCTGTTCCCTATTTGCTCTTGATTAGTTTGTATACTCATACCCCACGTGTCTTTGTGTTTCGCGCAGTATTGTTCAGTGTTTTGCCTCCTGACTTTCGGCTCGTGACCTACCTAGCTGTTTTGTTCTGTGTCTTCGTTCTAGTTTTTGACTTCTTGCCTGTTTCTTGGTTCTCATTTGTTTTGCCTAATTATGCATGTTTGCAGATCACCTGACCCTGTGCTTGTTTTTCACTATGTGTTTGCTCTTCGTTTTTTGATTTGTTTGCCTGCCTCTCAATAAACGTTTACTGCAATTGCATCCACTCGCATTATGTGACAGTTAACATATAACTAACCTGGAGTAAATATATTACACTGAAAAAAGCTGGATATAACTGCTTCTCCGCATCTCAAAACATTTTGATTATGGAAACAGTATTTCCTGTTTATATCTAATCATGTTTGATTGGCTGGTGAAATACATCACTCTGTGTTTTCATGTATGATCACATGTGCTACTATTTATGGCATAACTTAAGTGTCTGTTGTGCAACCAAAATTCTCTTTTGGTCATTTCTCAAAATGACTCTTCTTCACTTTACACTCTGACTTGCAAGGAAGCAATCTGGTTCAAACTGCCCCGCAATTCATTCCAAGAACACAGCAGACCCAGGATAAGTTGTGCTTTTATTACTGATGTCACCCATTGAAGGCAGTATGAACAGATGTTTTACACAGTAGAACCAAAAAACAGTTTCTGGTTTCTGACACCTGCACACACACACACGCACACACTTGGCTGACTGCTAAAAGAGTGTAAGAGATATATTAAATATGTGTTAAATACACACAAGCATCAGAAAGCCTAAAACTTTGATAATGACACAAAAGCTTCTTCCATGCTTTATTGGTCTTTTCTCAGTGCATGGAAACAAGTTTAAATTCTTTTCCATATTGTAATCACACACACAAACACACACACACACAGTAAATATAAATTTGATTAAAATTATTTGATTGGCATATCTTTAACAGGGCACTAACTCTACTCATCATCTGAAACACTGCCAGTAAATCAGACTTAACAGGGCAGGGTTTAGCTATAGATTCATATGGGTGGGTATTAATACATAAAAATGCATTTCCTGAGAAGAATCGATGTGTTTATAAATATCTTTTTAACACCAAAGGTGAACAGAAATGCAAGGACATATTGAACTGTGCAATATTGTTCTTTTTTATCCACTTTCAGCTCCAGAGATGGGATTACCTCGGACAACACAACCAGATTCTAAGAAAGAGTCTCTTCACAGGAGAATCATGCTGGTGGGGAAGACAGGTGTTGGGAAGAGCACTACAGGAAACACCATCCTGGGAGAGAAGAGATTCAAATCTGAGCTCAGTTCATCTTCTATAACATCAGAGTGTGAACTGCATCAGGCAGTGGTTTCAGGGAGGAATATATCTGTTATCGACACACCAGGGTTATTCGACACAAGAATATGCTCTGAGAAGTTAGGTATGGAGATAGGAAGGAGTATTTATCTGTCCAGTCCAGGACCCCACGCTTTCCTTTATGTCCAGCCTGCTAACATCAGATTCACTGAACAGGAGGAAAATGTTTTTCAGAAATTAGAGCTGATTTTTGGAAGAGAGATGAAAAAATACACAATATTTCTCTTCACCCATGGAGACTTGTTAGAGAAGAAGTCTGTAGATATGTTGATTAAGGAGAACAGATCTCTCAGTAAACTAGTTGATGAGTGTGGAGGTGGATATCACATCTTCAACAATAAACAACTGAGAAACACAGAGCAGGTCAGTAAGCTACTGGAGAGGATAGACAGAATGGTGGAGAAAAATGGACGAACCTGCTACTCCAATCAGATATATGAGGAAGCAGTGAGAGACAGGCAAGAGGAGAAGGAGAAAAGGATGAGGGAGGAAACAGAGAAACTCAGGCGAGAGGAGGAGGACAGGAGGATGAGAGAGGAAAGGGAGAGACTCAGGAGAGAGGAGCAGATGAGGAGGAGAAGGAGCATATGGGAGGAAATGGACAAACCCAGGAGAGAAGAGGATGAATGGAGCGAGGAAATAAAGAGATTAGCACAAGAGCTGAAGGAGGAGAGAACGATGAGGGAGGACACAGAGAGACTCAGAGGAGAGGAGGAGACAAAAAGGAAGGAGGAAACAGAGACACTCAGGAGAGAGGAGGAGAGGAGGAGGGAAGAAACAGAGACACTCAGGAGAGAGGAGGAAAGGAAAAGGAGGAAGGAAACAGAGAGACTCAGGAGAGAGGAGGATGAATGGAGCAGGATGAGCGAGGAAATAAAGAGATTAGCACAAGCTCTGAAGGAGGAGAGAAGGATGAGGGAGGAAACCAAGAGACTCAGAGGAGAGGAGGAGACAAAAAGGAGGGAGGAAACAGAGAGACTCAGGAGAGAGGCAGAGAGGAGGAGGGAGGAAACAGAGATACTCAGGAGAAAGGAGGAGGAGAGGAAAAGGAGGGAGGAAACAGAAAGACTCAGGATAGAGGAGGAGAGGAGGAGGGAGGAAACAGAGACACTCAGGAGAGAGGAGGAAAGGAAATGGAGGGAGGAAACAGAGAGACTCAGGAGAGCGGAGGAAAGGAAATGGAGGGAGGAAACAGAGAGACTCAGGAGAGAGGAGGATGAATGGAGCAGGACGAGGGAGGAAATAAAGAGATTAGAACAAGCACTGAAGGAGGAGAGAAGGATGAGGGAGGAAACAGAGAAACTCAGAGGAGAGGAGGAGACAAAATGGAGGGAGGAAAAAGAGAGACTCAGGAGAGAGGAGGAGAGGAGGAGGAGGGAGGAAACAGAGACACTCAGGAGAGTGGAGGAAAGGAAATGGTGGGAGGAAACAGAGAGATTCAGGAGAGAGGAGGATGAATGGAGCAGGAAGAGGGAGGAAATAAAGAGATTAGAACAAGCACTGAAGGAGGAGAGAAGGATGAGGGAGGAAACAGAGAGATTCAGAGGAGAGGAGGAGAGGAGGAGGAGGGAGGAGACAAAAGGAAAAGACAAGGGGGATTTTGAAGTGTTTTGCAGAAGAAACAAGACATTTTTGCGTATTGCTAGCGGTGTTGCAGGTAAAGGTGCATCTGTAGCTGGATGTGTAGTTGGAGCTATGGTGGGTGCTGTTTCTGGCGGTTTTGTTGGTGCAGATGCTGGTGCACGCATTGGTGGTAGTGTAGGCACTGCTCTTGGGGCTATTGGTACTTTTGTCATGGGTTCATTTAAACCTAAAAATAAAGGTAATTAAAAAAGGCAGAGCACAGAGAGGAAATGTGCAACAGACAGTGATGGTGGAGGATCGTTTACACCTGATTTTGAGTTCTTGTTTTTTGAGCATCTTGCTTAGTCCCTAACTGGGGATCTTGGTCAAGAGAGGGGCAATAAAACTAAACTTGACAAATCATGATGGCATGTATTTGGGTATATTTTCAGTGGTTGTATTCATAATGTACTAAATACAGCTAACTATTCTGCTTCACCTAAAAATAGCTGGTGTAGGCGAATCATGCTGGCTCATGGTGTATTTCATGCTTATTCAGTCTATATTGATTGTTTGAAATTTAGACTCATAAAGAGGTAATAATATGATACTACTAGTAGTTTTATTAAATTTTCTATGAGGTGGGACACATACAAAGGATATACTGTGACATACAAATATATCATAATTTTACATTATGTAACACTGAAAAATAAAACAGATGCTTACCATGAACATGAGGACATCAAAGTAGTTTCCAGTAGTTTGTTGAGGAAACGTCTGGAATAAAAACAACCCACAATACTGAACATAACATTGTGAAAGAAATGTGTTACACAGATACAATCAACTCTGATGTATACATAACCTCTTAAACTTCCAGGATGCGCTGACTGGTCCAAACTTTTATTCTTCACTCTAACTGTAAATCTTTCCTATTAGTTTCACTGCGGGTCCTAAATAAGTAGTTACTAAATAATAAGACTTATAAACAACTCAATAAAGTGCTGTGAATTAAAGGGGTTAATAAAGAGACTATAATTATTGTTAAGTAGTAAATTATAAATGAGACAAGAGAAATGTAGTTAACTACAACCCTTGTGGCCATTAGGCCATATTTCCCCAAAATTAGGCCAAATTAAAAAAAAACTGGACCAAGTGTATTACATTCCTCAGTCAGAAAAGAATACGATTAAAACCAAAGACTTATATAAAAGGTTTTGCCAGTCCATGGTCTTGAGTCAAGGTGGCATGCAATTTGTTTGACCAGAAAATGTAAAACACAAACATATTTCGACTGTGACAAAATGTGCTATACAAATTATAGAACATGGCTCCTATTAAAACCTGTAGCCATAGAATTAGAAAGGCAAACAGACAATTAAAAATTCTCTATAAGCCACAGAACAAGGTCAACATTTTTTTGTATCACTTGACCAAACCATAGTTTTGTAGTTTTCATCTGATCAGAGAGAAGAGAGTCTAGAAAAATGATATCTGTGTTACCAACAAAACCAGCAATGTGCATGTTACAAAATGACCAGATAACTAACTCATTACTTTGTTTTTGTGAGGAGTGGGATTTGAGCTTGGTTCACTGGTGTGAGAGACTGAAACTTTACCCTTGCACCACACAGGCTTGGGGGCTAGGGGGAGCACTTGCAAGGTAGTGGACCCAAATGCAGAAACCCAGAGCACAGTTCAGGGTAAAATGTAAGCTTTATTTCAAAAAGCAGTCTTCAAAATGCAAGATAGAGCCAAAGGAGAATTCCAAAAAATCCAAAAGTAAATCCAAGCAGGTTTAACTGGGTAACAAAAACACAAGAAACTGTACCAAAGGCACAAAATCTCAAGAGTCCAAAGATCCAATAGTCATATAGCATGGTCAAATCTGGATAACAAACAAAAAATACAAAAGTCTCAAGAAATTCAAAAAACGCAGGGTAATTCCAGAAGGTTAAAGTTGGCAATAACAAAACAAGATACCATAAAAAAACAGGCAGTCTGTAGATAAATCCAAAACAGAACAGTCAGAAAATGACTAGCACTTGGTCATGGCAAGAGAAACACTGAGCAAAGAACTGAGGAACAGGGCAACTTAAATACACACACAGGAACCTGGGCACAGGTGAAAACAATGAACTTAATTACAGACACAAAAAATACAGTGGACCTCTAGTGGTCAGGACAAAGCCATAACACTGACAGGACCCCCCTTTCTAGGAACGGCTCCTAACGTTCCTCCCTGGATGATCAGATTGACGAACATGAAATTCCCTGATTAGTTCAGGGTCTAGGATGTCCCATGCAGGAACCCAGGAGCATTCCTCAGGGCCATAGCCCTCCCAGTCCACCAGGTACTGAAGAGATCCTCGTACTCGATGAGAGCCCAGTATCCGATGGACTGTCTAGGCAGGCTGGCCTCCAATGATTCGAGGAGGAGGGGGAGGTCTGACTGCGGGAGTAAAAGCAGAAGACACAACAGGATTAAGTAAAGACACATGGAAGGTGGGATTTATTCTTAGAGATCTAGGTAAAAATAAAAGGTAGGAAACAGAAGAACCCCACTCCAGCTGGAGAGTTGGAGGCTCGTATGAACCCTGCAGCAAGGGCTTCCTTAATGTAGTTGTCCATGGCCTCCCACTCAGGAGGGGATAGTGAAAAGATATGGCCTCTGGGGGGAATGGAGCTTGGGAGCAGATCTATGGCTCAATCATAAGGACGATGCAGAGGTTATGTGGTGGTTCTACGCTTGCTGAAAACCTCCTGAATAGAATGATACACAGGGGGCACTCGAGAGAGGTCAGTGGGTTCTTGGGACTGAGAAGAGATGTCTGGGGAACTCGAGAAGATGCGAGTGGCATGACAGGTAGGTCCCCAATCAAGAATACAGCTAGTGGACCAGTCGATGTGCGGGTTGTGCCAAAGAAGCCAGGGGTGGCCTAGAACCCCTGGAAAAGCTGGTTACTGGATTAGTTGGAAGGACATCTCCTCTTGATGTTGCTGACTGGAGAGGCATAGAGAGAGTGATTGATCAGTGATCTCCCCATGGCCAAGGGGTCGCCCATCCAGGGCAGTAACAACCAGAGGAGACAGGAGGGGTTCAAAGGGAAGATTTAGTTTCTTGGCTAAGGAAATGTCCATAAAATTTCCAGCTGCGCCAGAATCCACTCAGGCCTTCAGAGAATGTCTTACATTGCCCCAGGAAAGTGTTACAGGAAGAATTAAACCAGTGTCGGTCAGGGGAGAATGTTTTGTAACTCCCGTCACAGATCTCCCCTGTCTGCACGGGACAGAGTTTTTCTGGTCACGTTCAGCAGGTGACAACCTGGTGCCTCCCAACTGCATTGGCTCTGGGGTTTTGTGAGAAGCTTGAGGCATGAGAAGTGCAGGAGACACTGCACACAGTGTATCTTGCTAACATTGTAGAGTGAGGTTGTTCAAGTTATATGGCATTAGCTAGCTATTATCTAGTAACACTTGGTTTCAATTCAGTTTCATTTGTATAGCACTTTTAACAGTGGACATTGTCACAAAGCAGTTTTACAGAAATAAATGGATTCACAAAAAATATATTGTAAATACGTGAATTTAACTTAATTTAACCTAATGAGCAAGCCAGAGGTGACGGTGGCAAGGAAAAACTCCCTGAGACAATATGAGGAAGAAATCTTGAGAGGAACCAGGCTCAAAAGGGAACCCGTCCTCATCTGGGTGCAACGGATAGTGCAATTATAAATAAATCCCTTCTATTATTGTGTACTATATGGACAAATAGTGCAATTGTGCAACCAGTAAATTCATCACAGTTTTCGCAAGAAAATCTATCCACTGTCCACTGATGGAGTCCTGAGTATGAAGGTGCTTGTGGCAACTGCAGCCCCAAAGCCACTACAGCAATCGCAGTCCCAAGCCATTACAGTACAGCTCCCCATATGTGATCCCCAAGCCATCTCCCCAGCCCCCAGGTGGCACCATCCCCAGCAATCCAAATGGTTCTTCAGGCTGTCCATATGGGGCCACCCCCGGCAGCAGCGAGCAAACTCAACCGATGAGAACTCCAACCAGAAGTAGGGCATCAGGATGGGTCAGGCAGGTCCGAGAGCAGAAGTGGTCAGGATCATTGGCATCTCAGAAGTAGCATGTGTAGCTTGACAGAGAGTGAGGGAGAGAGAGAGATGGAAAGAGAGGGAGAGATTGTTAGGTAAGCTTTTGTCCTCTAATGGTTAAGGACAATGTACTTTGCGTGCAGAGTGCAAGCAGGGACTCCGACAAGACTAGCTATGACAGCATAACTAAAAGGGAGAGCCAGAAGCTAACACAGACATGAGGGCATCCTTGGACATAAGGCAGCCAGCCACTCCACCGTCAACAAACCTGAGTGAATACGTGAGAGTGGGGGGGCGACAACATCCAAACATCCCAGTTCACCACAACACTCTATGCCTGTGAACCCTCCAGACCTGCTCCTGTACCTAAGAAAAAACTATTCACAAAAGGCTTGACTAAACAAAAATGTTTTCAGCCTAGACTTAAACACTGAGACTGTGTCTGAGCCCGACCACTAAGTGGAAGGCTGTTCCATAACTGTGGGTCTTTGTAAGAGAAAGCTCTACCCCCTGCTGTAGCCTTCACTATTCAAGGTATCAACAAATAGCCTGCACCTTTTGATCTAAGTAGGCGTGGCGGATCATAAAAGACCAAAAGTTCGCCCAGGTACTGTGGCGTAAGACCATTCAGTGCTTTATAGGTAAATAGTAGTATTTTATAATCAACACGAAATTTGCTTGGGAGCCAATGCAGTGTGGATAAGATAGGAGTGATGTGGTCATATCTTCTGATTCTAGTAAGGATTCTTGCTGCTGCATTCTGGACTAACTGGAGCTTGTTTATGCATCTACTGGAACATCCAGACAGTAAAGCATTACAATAATCCAACCTAGAGGTAACAAAAGCATGAACTAATTTCTCTGCATCGTGTAGTGACAATATATTTTTTATTTTAGCAATATTTCTGAGATGAAAGAAGGTGATCCTCGTTATATTATAGACATGAGCTTCAAAAGAATGACTAGAGTCGATAATCATATCAAGGTCTTTTACTGCTGCACATGATGAAACAGAAAGGTCATCCAGAGTTATTATGTAATCAGAAAGCTTACTTCTAACTGCATGTGGTCCTAGTACAAGTACTTCTGTCTTGTCAGAATTAAGTAAGAGAAAGTTATTAAGCATCCAGTTTCTAATGTCTTTTACACATTCCTCAATTTTAATAAGCTGGAGTCTGTCATCTGGCTTTGCTGAAACATACAACTGTGAGTCATCAGTGTAACAGTGGAAGCTAGTTCCATGTTTACGGATAATTTTGCCCAGAGGTAGCATATATAAAGAAAAGAACAGTGGGCCTAAAACAGAGCCTTGCAGGACACCAAACTTTGCCTAAGTATGCGAAGAGAAGTCACCATTTATGTTTACAAACTGATAACGATCAGTCAAATAAGACCTGAGCCAGGAGAGGGCCGTTCCCTTAATGCCTACTACATTTTCCAGTCTATCGAGCAGAATAACATGATCAATGGTATCAAAAGCTGCACTAAGGTCAAGCAGGACAAGCAGGGAGACACAACCCTGATCGTTGAACACACCTACAACATACAGTCCCCTCCAAAAGTATTGGTACAGCAAGGCCAAGATGAATATGAGACAATAGGTCAGAATTTCAGCTTTCATTTCCTGATTTTTACATCTAGATGTGTTAATCAACCTAGAACATGGCATCTTTGGTGGTAGACCACACAATTTTTAGGTGAGCAAAAGCATAGGAACAGATAGTCTTAAAGTAAATTAAAGTAAATAACACTTTTTATTCGGTTGCATATTCTTTGCTTGCCATAACTGCATCAAGCTGGTGACCCAGTGACATCACCAAACTGCTGCATTCTTCTTTTGTGATGCTCTTCTAGGCTTGTAGCATAGCTTCTTTCAGTTTTTGTTTGGGGTTTATCCCTTTAGTCTCCTCTTCAGGAGGTGAAATGCTGCTCAACTGGTTTAAGGTCTGTTGATTTACCTGGCCAGCCTAAAACCTTCCAGTATTTCCCCTGATGAAGTTGTTTGTTGCGCTGACAGTATGTTTTGTGTCATTACCTTGCTGCATGATTTAGTTCCTCCCAATTAGATTGGATGCATTTCTCTGTAAATTGGCAGACAGAATGTTTCTGTAGACTTCTGAATTTATTTTGCTGCTACCATCATGAGCTACATCACCAATATAGATTAGTGAGCCTGTTCCAGAAGCAGCCATGCAAGCCCAAACCATGACACTACCTCCATCTTGTGCTATGGCCTCTTTATTTCTGCTCTTGAAGTCTTCTCCAAACGATGGATTGTGATACCTTCATTGTGATACCTTGTAGAGGCTGTTGGTGATGCCTCTGACTGTTATTTTTGGGTTTTTCTTCACAGCTCTCAGTGTTTCTGTCATCAACTGCAGTTGTTTTCCTTGGCCGACCTGTTCGATGTCTGGTTGTTAGTACACCAGTGGTTTCTTTCTTTTTCAGGACACTCCACATTGTCGTATTGGCTATGCCCAACACTTGCAATAGCTCTCATGGATTTTCCCCTTTTCTCAGCTTCAAAATGGCGTAAGGATTCAAATTTTAGTTTTTAAAATGAATGTTTTATAAGTGAGAGCCCTGGTTTTTAATCTCATTCCTATGCTAACTAAGTTGCCTACTGTGGTTTATTGGCACTCTAAACTAACAAAGGGATGTAGAACACAGATTAATAGAAATTCAATTTAACGTCAGGCTCAAAAAGGAACAAGGAACATGGGCAAAACACACACATCACATACACCCAAAACATATACACACATCCAAAACATGCACGCACACACACGCACATCCTTACCGGAATTTGTATATACCTTGACAGGTGATGCAGGAATGTGCGTTTTGTATGGCCTGTTTGCTGTCAAGTATTTCTTTATAAATCCAAGTTTCTATAAGCATAAGCAATAAATGAGACCACTGGACTGTACAGATAAATACTCAAATCAAATATGCAATCAAAATATTGATAGACTAGAAAATGTTGTTGGAGCCTTTAGTCTTATCTGACTAATTATTAGCTTCTCTCTCTCTTTCTCGCTGTATGTACATATATATACATATATGCTACTTCTGGATACAATTATTCGTAAACATGGTATTAGCTTAGAGTGCAATGGGCTACCTTGTTTTTATTACTAGTCAGCACTGACTACTAAAAACACACTTCTACCTGTCTGTGGTCCTAATAAACCCTTTGTTGTTGTGTGTGCCTCATTATCACTTATAGTTTGTATGTGTCATAGCTACAGTTCATGTTTATGGTTTTTGTTTTCATGGTTTCAGTTGTTTTGTTTGTACTTTACACAGTGAATTATCTGCACTTGCACCTGTGTCCATCTCCAACCCTTGACAAAAAGCATGACCATACCAAGGATATAGCAGATTTTTTCAATGGCTATCAGGAACTCGTGGAGAGGAACTGCCTGAAGTGGGAGCAACAGGGGAAGGGAGATTGGGTCAGCACCATGCTGGAATGGCTCGAAACCATGTGCCCCCTTAGGACATTTTTTGAGGAGAGGTCCTTCCTGCTCTGCTGAGGATGTCAATCTGCCTCCTCGCTCCACTTCGGACATCGCTCCGCCTACTTGCTTGGCCAAGGATGTCAATTCACCTCCTTGCTCCGCAGAGGACCTTCCCCTTGCTTCACAGTGTACGTTGATCCCCCTCTTGCTCCGTGGAGGCCCCATCTGGCCTCGCAGAGGACGTTGCTCCCCTGTCTGGCCTCGCGGAGGACGTTGCTCCCCCCTCTGGCTCTGCGGAGGACATCGCTCCCCACTCTGGCTTCATGGTGGACATCACTCCGCTCTCGTGCTTCGCCTTGGATGTCATGCCACCCCTTAGCTATGCGGTGGAGATCGCTCTGCCTCTCTGCTCAGTGGAGGACGTCACATCTCTGGCCTGCTATGCTAAGGGTGCCGCCCCTCGTCTAACCAAGGGCCTCCGGAAATGGAGAGACTTCAGACTTGGTTGCGTATGACCCCCTCTTGAGGACATATCGTGCTTTGGGAGCCATGCATTAAAGGTGGGGTTCTGTCATAGTAGCACCAGATGTCACAGAACTACACTACCCCTCAGCCCCAGTACGTCACATGCCTTGTTAATCACTCTCACCTGTGTCTCGTTATACCTTTTCAACACCACTGTTTAAGTTACAGTTTTTCAGTGTCTCACCGTCAAGCTTTTGTTTTAGTTGTTTGTTGTTGTGTGTGCTTTATTATCGCTTATAGTCTGTTTGTCTCTTGCTTCGTATCCATAGTTCATGTTTATGGTATTTGTTTTCATGGTCTCGGTTGTTTTGTTTGTATTATACACAATAAATTATCTGCACTTGCATCTACCTCCCTCTCCAACCCGTGACACTTACAGATTACAAGTTAGAAGAGGGTGGTGTGTATATTACAGTACATTAAATCCCTCATAAATAAAAGTTTCATTTACAATAGGTGCTCTGGATGTAAGAAATCAAATACCCTAGCTTCAGATCAAAGGTGCTGGCTATGAATCTAGTATGAACTAATTTTATGTTACTAAGACAAACTTTCTACATTTTGTTCAACTCAGGAAACAGACACAGTCTCAGTATGGTGTAAGATGAGTGTTGATTCAAGGCAGGGAGCAGACGGTCGGTTTAGACTGCTTGTCTGCTGAAAAGTTAAAATATAATGTAAAAGATATAAAAGGTAGACTATATTTGGAATAAAGTGCACATATGTTCAATTGTATGTGCAATTCCATAACCACAATGTTTTTGTTTTTGGAACACACCTTGAGATTTCACATGCCGAAGTCTAGAGTCTATTATAACCAGAGCTCTTTCAACAAGTTTCTCAGCCAGTCTCACTGAGAAGAGCAAACCTGTTCGACACATAAACAGTGCTCCTGTGGGTGAGCCTTAGCATGAGTTTTGGCTTTGCGACTATGCTGCAGGTCACGTGATGAATACTAGAGAATCTGCTCCTTTATAATATATTATAGTTTGGAGAAAACAGATTGATTTAATTTTAAGGGAGTTTAAATAGTGGCGCAAAACAAATGAAAGGCAATTTCTAAGGATTTGGCCATGCCATTACTCTGAATTGCTACATGAACTGCATTATGTATTGTCAGGGAGGGGCAATTCTAAAACTTGATAAACAAGATCATCAGTCATCCTTTCGATATCAAGACCTGTGTGGACTTACACATCCGATGAGCTCGGTCATGTTAACGATCACAACGTGTTTTTAGAATCAGTTACAACTCATTAAAAGGTGAGTCTATATATTTCAGCATGACAGGTTTATATAAATGTTTTAGCCTACTTTGCTGCAATATCAATATTTTTTTAAAATGTTACTCGTCTCTTTTCTTTTCCATGTCTTTACTGTTTCAGTTTCAAACATGCATATCACATTGCCATGCTTCTGCTTCCTCGCACACTGCTTATGACGTCCCCTCCCCTGGTCACCAGCAACAGGCGATGCCGAGGACTGGAGGCCCGGTCCCCGCAAGCCGAGATCATGTAGCTTCTCCAGCAGATCATCATACAGGTTGGTTATTGGATTGTTTCTATACTATAACAGTATCTGGTGATGGTAGACATGAACACCAGTTTCTCCAATGGCCATGTGCCTTAAAAAATTAAAAGGAAAGTTGGGCTAAGAAACAAAAATACCACCATTTTGGATCCGGAGTGGCCGGTGCATGCTATTCCCGTGCAGCCATCTGGGAACCTACTAATTTGCCATTTTTGCTGTTAATTACTATGTTATATTTACATTTACAACATTTATTATTATATTGTAATATTTGCACCTTATTCCACACAAGAACTGTGTACTGGTGTGTACTGTGTACTGTGTACTGTGCCTATTGTCCTGTTCAGTAACTGTTGTACTGTCTTGCACTGTTGCACATATGCACTTTATGTAATCCTGTGTATGTCTTTGTAGTCTTATGTACTTCTATGTAGTGCCATGTGCAGTAGTGTGCAAAAGTCTTAGGCACATGCAAAGAAATGCTGTAGAGCAAAGATGCCTTCAAAAATAATTAAATTAAATGTTTCTACATTAAAAAAATACTATAAAGAGCAGTAAACAGTAACAAATGAACAGTGTCAATATTTGGTTTGATGATCCTTTGCTTTTAAAAAAAAAAAGAGTATCTCAGGTGCAGTGTGTGCGGTTTTATAAGGAAATGAGCTGTAAGTGTTACTGAGCAGAAGCAGAAGCAGCTGCAGTTCTGCTGGAGACTTTGACTGTCGACTCGCTTCTTATTTCTGCAGCGAAACCCAGCAGCCTTCATTATGTTTGCTGCTTTCTGACATACAAACATTCTTCTGTAGCATTGTCACGGCAAAAACAGGAGGCGGATTCAAGTGCGAGTAAAGGTGAGGTTTTAATGAGATTGCGGGTAACGACAGGCTGAGCAGACAGTGGAGGAAGACGTGGGTGCAGTGGTGGCAGGCGTCCTAGGCGGCACTCGGCTGCAGCGAGGGAATAAACAGTGCAAGAAATCCAGCTGGGTAACGGTAATCCACCAGAATACATAGAAACAGCGCAACCGCGGAACTGTAGGAGACACAGACATGAAAACAACGAACTGACAAAGACAGGACAAACGCTGAGGTTTAAATAGAGCCGGTAATGAGTGGCAGTTGAAAACAATGAACTAATTAATGATAGTACAGAAACGGCCAGAAGGGGCCGGTGAATCCATGAACCGTGAACTGTAGTTCTGTGTTGTTTTATGTAGCACCATGGTCCTGGAGGAACATTGTTTTGTTTCACTGTGTACTGTACCAGCTGTATATGGTTGAATTGACGATAAGGCCACTTGAACTTCAACCTGAACTTGAACTTTTCATGTTATAATATTGCTCTTCTTGGAAAAACAGGATATGGAAAAGTGCTTCAGGAAACACTCTACTGAGGAAAAATGTTTTTATTTCCAAAAAGAACTTTAAAGCTGTAACTCAGGAGGTTCAGATGTAGTGTGTGACTTTTGATGGAGTGACTCTTAATGTGTATGACACACCAGGACTCTTCAATCCAGTACCAAGCAATGAGATTACAATAAAACAATATCAGTCTCTCTTCCAGTTAGATGATTCAGCTCGCACTGTGATTCTGTTAGTGATAAAAGCAGAAAGACTTGCTTCTGGAGAAAAACAAGCTGCTCATCTGATTGGGTATTTTATACCAGAATGTCTTGTCCAGAACACATGGATCCTCTTCACCGAAGGAGACGAGCTGGAGAGAGAACAATCTCACTATTGAGCAGTTTATAGAACAGACAGAAGAAATGAAAGAAGTCCTACAGAGATTTCAAAACAGATATCACGTCTTCAACAACTTCTCCCAAAGTACAAATTAAGTTAGAGAGTTCATAAATAAAATCACAGAGGCACCAGAAATGATACGTAAGTGTTTTTTTTATTTTATATTCAATCACTCTGCATCCAAAATGATATAACGAGCTCTGTACTCTGGTCAGGTATTATGTACAGTATTATAAAAGAATCCTTACAATTCTTACAATGAAATTTAACTTGCAGGAGTTTTCTCTCCATGCCAGTTTGCATGTGTACGCAAATTTCCTACTTGCTTAAGGATCTTTTTTTAAATACATATGTTGTTAGGTTAAAATGTTGGGTTAAAACTTTGCAGATAGGGCTAGCTTGTCTATTAGGCTGTGTAGGCAAGCACTGAGGGTCATGGGGCCTCATTTATAAAGAGTGTGTACACACAAAAAAGGTCTGGAATTTGCATATACAGCACTTTTACACAGAAACAGGGATATACAAACAAATACTAGGTGGGGAAATTGAGCCTATTTATGGAACCTTTGACTCTAAAAGCCACTACATTTTAGAAACAGCGGGAATTAGCAACACCATGTGGATAGCTGGAGAATTACAGCTAAATGTGCAAATCACAGCCCTCACATGTTTCACTTCATTTCCAATAATGCAGCTTCATAATAACTGCATACAGGCTATATGGACATGAGAAGCATTATAGCATAACAGCAGATTTGTGACTTTATTTATTTATTTGTGTAGACTGGTAAATTAGTCTGTTTCTATGTATTGATATTTATTGCTCCAAATATCTATTTACAGTCTACAGTTAGTAAATTGTTAAGTACTGGTATTAATTGTGGGTAATTACAGACTGCAAACAGCTGTTAAGCAATTTCACACATTCACAGATCTATTAATAGGCTACAAAATTATTGTTATTGTTTATTGTTCTTGTTATTGTTGTTTATTGTTTATTGTTCTTTTATGGATGATCAAAACATTGCAGTTTCACTAGAAGTAAGGTGACTGAAGAATCAGGAGACTAAGAGCCAAGATATAGTCAAAGAGATCATTTATTGTGTGCACAGAAGACAGCCTGGGCACTCCATAGTCTAAACATGAGTTGGACACAGTTGGCTTTTTATACCAATGTGTGCATGCAAGGTACACATGAAGAAAATATAAATAATCCTCATGGCTAAGATAAGAGAAAAGCATAAAAACAGAGGCAAGGACACATATATGTAATGGGATTATCACATAATCATAGAAAAGCAGGAAAATAATACTACAGTAAATAGGCTAGAGAATGATGCATTGTCTGAATGATTAGCAGATGTTAACCTTTGCCAGTAAACATATGTTTTTTTTTTTTTTTGATGAAATATTCAGTCGAATGTGTTTTAAAATGAACTGGTCCTTCCAAAGATTTCTCTACTTTTTCAACCACACTGTGGTTCTGCTGTGTTCTCTGAGTCAAGTATTGCTGAATTTGTTACATAGGTGCCAAAAACACAGCAGCAGAGGTTGCACCAGTAGATCACAAACTCTTTCATAGTTCAGTTTGAACAAAAATGGCCACTACAAGTTTTTCACACTTAAAAAAATCACAGTTGCACCAAGATATATATTTTGTAGGCTTAAGTTATAACTTAAAATGTTCATCTACCCAATTGCTGTGAGCAGCATTCAGGCTAAATAAAACTACTCAGTGATTCTGTTCGAAGTGAACAACCGTGATTTGTGCTGAGTAAAAACAGCATTTACACCTAGACATCCATTTTGTTTATGTGTTTTTTAGGTTGTGAATAGTTGGTTTATGAACACTGGACATGGCACCACCAGATCCGGATTAATTCAATTCAATTCAATTTTATTTGTATAGCGCTTTTAACGATGGACATTGTCACAAAGCAGCTTTACAGAAAAAAAATGGATTCACAAAAAATACATTGTAAATATGTGAATTTATCCCTAATGAGGAAGCCAGAGGCGACAGTGGTGAGGAAAAACTCCCTGAGACGACATGAGAAAGAAACCTTGAGAGGAACCAGGCTCAAAGGGAACCCATCCTCATCTGGGTGCAATTATAAATAAATCCCTTCTATTATTGTGTACTATATGGACAAATAGTGCAATTGTGCACCCAGTAAATTCATCACAGTTTTCACAAGAAGTCTGGTTGGTTAAAATCTATCCACTGTCCACTGATGGAGTCCTGAGTACAGCAACTACAGCAATCGCAGTCCCAAGGCATTACAGCTCAGCTCCCCATATGTGATCCCCAAACCATCTCCCCAGCCCCCAGATGGCACCATCCCCAGCAATCCAAACGGTTCTTCAGGCTGTCCATATGGGGCCGCCCCCAAATTATAATTATAATTAGGGATAGGTGGGACTGAAGCCCTAGAGAACGGATTCCCAAAATTTTGGGGCAAACGATACAAAATGGACATTATGAATTTTCTGCTAACCCAAGCCTTGACCGCAATAATTTTTTTTTTTCATATTCCAGATTTATAATATAGGAAACTGTAATATGTGAACATTTTAAATTAGTAACATAAATACACTGCCCTCCAAAAGTTTGGAAACGCCTGAACAAAATAGGGTTTTTGGGCAATATCAGCATAAATCCTCTTTAGTTAGTGACCATTTTGCATTGATAATAAGGGACAACACAAACTATGAAAACATATTTTATTAAATAAAAAGTTTATGAACATAAACATGAACATAACATAGAAAAATACTCAAATTTT
>CM041003.1:12054526-12069569 GCA_022985145.1 Pangasius djambal
GGAGGGAGGAAACAGAGAGACTCAGGAGAGAGGAGGAAAGGAAAAGGAGGGAGGAAACAGAGAGACTCAGGAGAGAGGAGGAAAGGAAATGGAGGGAGAAAACAGAGACACTCAGGAGAGAGGAGGAGACAAAAAGGAGGGAGGAAACAGAGAGACTCAGGAGAGAGGAGGAAAGGAAAAGGAGGGAGGAAACAGAGAGACTCAGGAGAAAGGAGGATGAATGGAGCAGGAAGAGGGAGGAAATAAAGAGATTAGAACAAGCACTGAAGGAGGAGAGAAGGATGAGGGAGGAAACAGAGAGACTTAGAGAAGAGGAGGATACAAAAAGGAGGGAGGAAACAGAGAGACTCAGGAGAGAGGAGGAGAGGAGGAGGAGGGAGGAAACAGAGAGACTCAGGAGAAAGAAGGATGAATGGAGCAGGACGAGCGAGGAAATAAAGAGATTAGCACAAGCTCTGAAGGAGGAGAGAAGGATGAGGGAGGAAACAGAGAGACTCAGAGGAGAGGAGGAGACAAAAAGGAGGGAGGAAACAGAGACACTCAGGAGAAAGGAGGAGGAGAAGAGGAAAAGGAGGGAGGAAACAGAGAGACTCAGGAGAGAGGAGACAAAAGGAAAAGACAAGGGGGATTTTGAAGCGTTTTGCAGAAGAAACAAGACGTTTCTGCGTATTTCTAGCGGTGTTGCTGGTGGAGGTGCATCTGTAGCTGGATGTGTAGTTGGCGCTATAGTGGGTGCTGTTTCTGGCGGTTTTGTTGGTGCAGGTGTTGGTGCAGTCATTGGTGGTAGTGTAGTCGCTGCTCTTGAGGCTATTGGTACTTTTGTCATGGGTTTATTTAAACCTAAAAATAAAGGTAATTAAAAAAGGCAGAGCACAGAGAGGAAATGTGCAACAGACAGTGATGGTGGAGGATCGTGTACACCTGATTTTGAGTTCTTGTTTTTTGAGCATCTTGCTTAGTCTCTAACTGGGGATCTTGCTATGGTCAAGAGAGGGGCAATTTCAAAATCAGGACTAAACTTGACAAATCACGATGGCATGTATTTGGGTATATTTTCAGTGGTTGTATTCATAATGTACTAAATACAGCTAACTATTCTGCTTCACCTAAAAAATAGCTGGTGTAGGCGAATCATGCTGGCTCATGGTGTATTTCATGCTTATTCAGTCTATATTGATTGTTTGAAATTTAGACTCATAAAGAGGTAATAGTAGTTTTATTATACCTAGTAGTTTTATTAAATTTTCTGTGAGGTGAGACACATACAACAAATACAGGCATGTAATAAATGTTTAATGAACTATGAATTTGTGATACATTTTTCTTCTCATTCTTTTGGGCCATGTCCCTGTAAGACTAAGTATATAATCATATTATCTTAGTCCACTACTCTCCTATGACCAAGGAAGAAAATGGGTGCAGCTGAAGTTTAAATGTGTGTTTGAACATTATTATAACCAATTTTATAAAAGAAGATGTTTGATTTATCTAAATTTTAATCTTTTTCATTTTGAACTGCAATTGATCTCCGATACCAGTGCTGTTGGTGCAGTTTTGAGGATATCAGGTAAAAGAATAGGGAGTTGAATTGTTCCTGAGAGCCCGGGTACACAGGCACCTGAAGAGCTGGCTTTTGTGGATTCTGTTCAGTCACTATGAAGGCTCACTAACACTCAGTATCCTCTATGGTCAGAAAAAAATTAGATCCAATGACCTAACCACTGAGCTACCACTGCCAAGCAGAAGTGTCCATAGGTGACACTGTTTACTTATTTGTCTCTTATGCTGTCTGGTCAATCAAGGCTTGCATATAAGGCAAGACATCTGTAGGGATGATCCAAATACTCTAAAAAGAGCCTGAAGGCTGTCTTCCAATAATCCAAAAGCCTCATCACACTTGCAGAGAGGTCACATCCCTTTATCTGAAACTGTTCCATCAGGAAAAACAACCACCACTGGTGGATTAATGATACATCATTCTGAAAGTCATAAGGGACATGGATTAATCGAGCAAATGTGATAGGGACAGGGACAAAAATTGTTAACAATAAGAGATAATCCTGATCTCTGTGAAGGTAAATTGAGTTTATTTACAGAGGCAAAGGGTATACTGTGACATACAAATATATCATAATGTTACATTATGTAACACTGAAAAATAAAAGGTTTTAGACCAAACAGATGCTTACCATGAACATGAGGACATCAAAGTAGTTTCCAGTAGTTTGTTGAGGAAACGTCTGGAATAAAAACAACCCACGATACTGAACATAACCTTGTGAAAGAAATGTGTTACACAGATACAATCGACTCCAGGTCCAAACTTTTATTCTTCACTCTAACTGTAAATCTTTCCTATTAGTTTCACTGTGGGTACTAAATAAGTAGCTACTAAATAATAAGACTTTAGATAAGCAACTGAATAAAATGCTGTGAATTAAAGAGGTTAATAAAGAGACTAGAATCACTGTTAGGTAGTAAATTATAAACGAGACGAGAGAAATGTAGTAAAAGTTCTAACGCTTGTGGCCATTAGGCCAAATTCCTCAAACGCCTCATTTAAAAAAAAAACTGGACCAAGTGTATTACGAACCTCAGTCAGAAAAGAATACTATGAACACGAAAGACTTATATAAAAGGTTTTGCCAGTCCATGGTCTTGGGTCAAGGTGGCATGCACTTTGTGTGACCAGAAAATGTAAAACT
Organism: Pangasius djambal; assembly: GCA_022985145.1. Classification (NCBI taxonomy): domain Eukaryota; kingdom Metazoa; phylum Chordata; class Actinopteri; order Siluriformes; family Pangasiidae; genus Pangasius; species Pangasius djambal. The sequence continues at coordinate 12,057,232 of CM041003.1, forward strand.
ATGTAAAAGTATATTTCTACTGTGAAAAAATTTACTGTACAAACTATAGAACATGGTTCCTACTAAAACCTGTAGCCATAGAATTAGAAAGGCAAACAATGACCAGACAATTAAAAATTCTCTATAAGCCACAAAACAAGGCCACCATTTTTTTCTCTTGACCAAACTATAGTTTTGTAGTTTTCATCTCCAAAATGGTCAGAGAGAAGAGAGTCTAGAAAAATGATGTCTGTGTTACCAACAAAACCAGCAATGTGCATGTTACAAAATGACCAGATAACTGACTCATTACTTTGTTCTATCAAAAATCTCAAAACGACTTATTGTTTATTTTAAGATAATAAAATATAGAAGGAAAATGAACTCAAACTATACACAAACTGCCAGAGCCTTGCTGAGCTTATATAAAATAAATTAGAAGTATCAATGATATATATTGCAGTCACTGAGACAACAATAAACTCCACTTTATACCAGCATATTCTTACGACAAATGTGAGGCCATCTGTCCAGCAGCATAAGCTGGGCTGAAAGAGGGTCATGCAACAGGACAATGATCCCAAGCACACCAGAAAATCAACATCTGAATGGCTAAAGAAGACAAAAATAAACAGCACATTCTGCATTTTTAGTGACCTCAGACCACCCTCCCTCTTTTTTTAATGCTTCACAAAACCAAGGTTCATTCATTCAATTCACAGACCACCCTGCTCAGATGCTCTCGGACCTGTAAATGCTATCAAAAATTCTATTTCACTATTTCTATATCGTTACGTAATAATTTATGCCATGTTAACGTGAGCCGATGTTTGACAGGTATGTACAAAAGGGCTAAATATCCAACATCCAATGCTGCTTGGTGGCCTAGAGTCTTTGGTTAGGTAGAAGTGGTGGGTCAAGAAAGCTTGCATGGGGTGGCAGCCTGTCATCCTGTTTTCATGTCTGTTGTGGTCATGTCAGCTCCTTTATAACCAATTATTTTTTTCTAATTTCACTCCAAAATTCAATCCAGTTCACTGTAGTTTGTCATTATTTCAGGGAGAACTGGAAAGTGGTGTATATCAGGTTCCTGTGTCTGTCGTACTAGTTCTGGGAATCGACTCATGAATAATGGACTCTTGTCTATTTCTGGATAGCTGGCAGAATAGAGTGAGGTAGAGTATAGTATATATTATATGCTATATTATATTACTTATGTACTCTCTATATAGTATAGAGTAGCGTGAGGTTGTTCAAGTTATATGGCATTAGCTAGCTACTATCTAGTAACACGTGGTTTCAATTCAATTTTATTTGTATAGCACTTTTAAAAGTGGACGTTGTCACAAAGCAACATTATAGAGATATGGGGGGAAAAACTTTTAGTTTAAATTAGTCCCTAATGAGCAAGGCAGAGGTGATGGTGGCAATCAAAAAAACTCCATGAGACATCATGAGGAAGAAACCTTGAAAGAAAGCAGACTCAAAAGGGAACCCATCCTCTTCTGGGTAACACCAGATAGTGTGATTTAAAAAATAATTCTACTTCTATAACTGTATATAACAGAGTCAAGCAGTGATAAGTGTATTAAAATTAACTGAGTATGAGGTTTAAGTTTAAGTTTCTTTTATCAACCTGAAGGTATCAACTGTTCAGTGATAGAGACTGGAGTGTAAACTGTTCTTAGCAATTACTGTCTTAAGGCTATCCAAGAAAGAACATCCACAGTCACTCCAAGCAGAAGTGGGTCCCTCCGGATGGATCAGGGAGGTCTGGAGGGCAGAAGTATCCAGGATCACTGGTATCTCAGGAGTAACGTGTGTAACAGAGAGAGAGGGAGAGAGAGAGAGAGAGAGAGAAATAACAGATTATTAGGTATGCTCTTGTACTGTAATGGTTTAAGATGATGTACACGATGCAAGCAGGAACTCCATCAAGACTAGCTATGACAGCATAACTAAAAGGGAGAGCCAGAAGGTAACACAGATATAAGAGCTCCCCGGGATCATAATACACCATCCACCATCAACAAACCTAAGTGAACGTGTGAGAAATAGGGGTAGTGGGGTTAATTTGTTAATAGCTTTATTCTTAGGTAATGGTGCAGATCTGGAGGGTTCGTGGGCCTAGAGTGTCTTGGTAAACTGGGATGTTTGGATGCTGGTGACACCCCCCTACCCTAAACCACCAACTTTGTCATTATAGGGTATGGAGTATACACTGATGAGGAATTTTTTTAAAAGCATTTTAGCATAAGGCTGCAACATAAAATGTGAAAAAAAAAATGAAAGGGTCTGAATACTTTCTGAATGCACTGTACATTCTGTTTCACACATGGCATATACAGTATACATTATGTTGTGAATTATCATTCAGCACTGTGCTGGCAGGAGTTAGCCCGAGACCATTTGAGCTTCCAACACCCTTCAACAGTGTACATTTCTGACATCCTGTAAATTTGCCTGAAGCATAAGCCACTGCTGAGTTCAGGAGACGAACGTCCAGGGACCATCACATTCAAAAGAGGCTGCCTAAAGATAAAACTGGAAGTACTTCCTTGTCTGTGTTTTTAAAGACAGGAAACATTAGGGCTGCAACACACACACACAGACACACACACACAGACACACACACACACAGACACACACAATAAAATACAATTTGAAAGAAATTAAACCAACACATCTAAAGCCTTTGCAATATAACAAGCACCATTTAATCAACATCTGGAGACCATGCAATCAGGCTCAAAAAGACAGGGACATGGGCCACTGCTGATCGGAATACCAGGAAAAGTTCTCGTCACCAAACACGATATCATTATAACCACAGAGAGAATGAAGGACCTGCCTTTCACATTTTCGGTCCCAACATCCACCCAATCATCAGTCTACTGACATCTATTGACTCAATATTAGCCACCCCTCCCCTTTGTTTCTTTCTGTCATCAGATAATTAATTAATATTTCATTCATTCTATCCAAAAGTGTCTAGTAGGGGCTTCTACTTTTCCAATATTTTATAAGTAAATAAGTTTGGAAAATAAAAAATTCTAGATTGCGTATAAAAATATACATATGCTGCACCTCTTCCCAGAATTTTACGCATACCTCAAAGCAGCTACACTGGATTTTATGACTTTTCTTGTCATGAATTTATTTTGTATTGATCTTCATTAATAGCAATTCTATTAGTACAACAGACATTTCCTCGAATTTATGTGGACATTATTAATAAAATCTTTATTCCATTTATTATGTAATTTTATAGTGTATAGTTTTTCACGCTTCAGTTAAAACACATGATTTCCACATTAGTTTTTCATCCTGAATTATTTATATATTGTTCCGGACTTATGTATTCCTAGGAACACTATATGACCAAAGGTATGTGGACACCTGAGTATTGAACATCCTATTCCAAAACCATGGGCATTAATATTAATTTATTCCTCTTTGCTGTTATAATGAGCTCCACTCTTCTGGGAAGCTTTCCACTAGATGTTGGAGCGTGGCTGTGGGGATTTGTGTTCATTCAGCTACAAGAGCATTAGTGAGGTCAGGCGCTGATGTTGGTGAGGAGGTCTGGGGTGCAGTCGGTGTTCCAGTTCATCCCAAAGGTGTTCAGTGGGGTTGAGGTCAGGGCTCGAGTTCTTCCACTCCAACCTTCACACACCATGTCTTCATGGAGCTCGCTTTGTGCACAGGGACATCGTCATGCTGGAACAGGTTTGGGCCTCTTAGTGTCAGGGAAGGGAAACTAATGCTACAGTATACAGAGACGTTCTATACACCTGTGTGCTTTATACTTTGTGGCAACAGTTTGGGGAAGAACCACATACTTTTGCTACACAATGCAATGTCTATGGTAATGTCTTACAGTGTGTGTCTATCTATCTATCTATGTTTGGGTTTTACTGTTAACAAAATGAGTTGTTTTAATATTTTTTAACAAATGTTTCCAAAGTTTCAAATTAGAAATTTTCTACAAAATCAATGTGAAAATTTATGGGGTTTCCATTAAAAACTTTTTTTATAAAAGTTAAAATAAATAATACACAAAGATTAAAAAAAAAAAAAAAAACGCAGAGGAATATATGAGTGCGCCAGGAAATTGTCATGGACCTGAGGAAGGGTAAAGAGTGTTAGTAGGAAAGAATTAATTTATATCACTTAAATAAGTCAAGACTGCTTTCACTGCATAGAGACGGACTGGAAAATGGCTTCATTCTACTCTCATTTCTATTTAACAAAGAATATAGCTTTGGATTACACAGCATGTGAATTCTTCATAAAAATCTACAGTACCTGTGTGTTGTAAGGAAAGATGGAGTGTATTAATGTGACTACCACTGATCTGTGCACATATATGTATGTATGTATGTATGTATGTATGTATATGTAGATGGATAGATAGATAGATAAAACGCCACAGTAAATAAGAGCATTAAAATAAACAGTTATGACACATTTCCATGTACAACAGCTCAGTCTAATAATTCACAGAACTTTATTAGTTATTTTTAGACTGGATGCAAATGCATCACAACTTGGATGGTGATGACAGTCCACATATAAGTGTCAGACAGCACTTTTATTCTTAAATAATAATGTATATTGGGATAAAAGGGGCACGAGGAGACGCTGAAACTAAGCCCGAGCTTGCTGTTTCTGCTGGAACTCTCCAATCCTGCTCTCCATAATGGGACGGAAGTGACGGATCAAACCCTGAACACAAATCATTTAATAAAATAATTAATAAATCAATATAAGTAGTACCGTTTGTGTTTAGGTGTGAAAGCGTTAGGTACCTGAACAGGCCATGCGGCTCCATCACCCAGAGCACAAATGGTGTGACCCTCAATCTGCTTGCTGAGCTCCCAGATCATATCAATCTCTGCTGTCCGTGCGTCTCCCTTAACGAAGCGCCACATCATCTTATTCATCCAATCCACCCCTGAGAAAAAGTACAATTACAATATAATAATATTTAAATAAGCTCTCAAATCAGAAGGTGTGGATTAGTTTTCTATAACAGCACGACTCATACAGTAGTTCCGACTATAACATAAATGAAAGGTTCGATGAGATTCCTGGTAACATGACAAGCTGCATTTTTGTCTTATTTAACTTCAAGAGAAAGAAAGAAAAAAAAAAAAAGAGGCTGGTGAGGGACAGCTGTTTACATCTGCTGTTATGTAAGTGAAAACAGGAACCAACTTGTCTTATGGATGGTCCACAGCATTAAATGTAACTACAAATGGTTAAAAATCATGACAGGTCAGTCATTAATACATTACAGATTGTACTTTTTGGCAAATAACTGTGGTGTAAGAGAAATAAAACACCTAGGAGATGCGCTGTTATAGCAACATAATCCACTTTGGGGCGCTAACATACACTGCTTCGTATTAGGCCACACCACACTGCCCTGGCGTTGATTACTTTCCTATAACAGCATGCCCGGTCGTGTTTTATTCATTATATAGCGTCACACGGACCGAGAAACCAAAACCACTGGTGTGCAGTTCCTTACCTTCCCTGCAGGGGGTGCACTGGCCACAGCTTTCATGCTTATAGAATTCGATCAGCCGTGCAATAGCTCTGATTACATCCGTCTGTAATGAAACAAGGTTAAATTTCTGTACTCTTTCTGATCATATGACTTTGTTTCAGCATCCTACAAGGCACAAGCCTGCACACTGTTCTGTTCCAACACTGTTAAGAGACAATTTTTGTAGACAGAAACATCAGGGACACTTTATTAGCACTGTAGGAATAGTTACTGTTAATCTGTTGACTATTTACACAATTTATTAGCTCCTCTCTATGGTACGTGCACTCGGTAAAAGGGCCCACAAGGGCCATGTTGCAGGCAGGGACAAATTATGAGACAATGGGCCCCTGGGCATGGATGTACAAAAGGCCCCCTTGAAACTCCGCCCCCAATCTCTACATTTCACGCTAATTAGAATTATCACTGTCACAAGGACATACACAAAATTAAATCACGACTGCGTGATCATTTTAAGGTGCAATCTACCGTCAAACAACCTCGCCATATTAAAACGTTGCCATAAATCACCTTTATAACAATTCTACTGAAAATTATTAAAATAGCAGGTCAGTAATAGGGGGAAAATTATGCATTGGTATTTTATAAATCCTGATCCAAGTTTATTTTTCTCTTACTGTAGTAAATTTCCATTTGTACATTGTAGCTGTCTGGCTAGTAGCTTTCAGATATGTATATTCGGGGGAAAATGCATGATGCTGATTGGTTAATTCAGTTTCTTAACACAGCAGCTGGTAGTCAATAGAAAAAGGAATTCATTCATTTAAAAAAAACTGTAATCAGTATAGTAACTTATCATCTAAGAGTGCATATACTTAAATAGATTCCGTTAGCTCTTCTTTATCCTACAAAGCAAGCCCTGGCTTTTGACTCCTTGGACCCCGGGCCTGTGCCCGGTAAGCCTGTTCAGTAATTCACCCATGATTGCCAGTATGCTGCTTTCAAGATCCACCCAGATGAAGATCTCAGAAGCATTCTACTGCAAACATTTAATAAAGACATGACTCGATGCCTTCATCCTCCAAATATGTTTGCACATACCCTGTGTGTACCGAATAAAGTTTAGGTGCTTATGTGCACAATGCATTTGCAATGAGCGCTTACATTTCAAGTATTGCTGCTTTTGTTCTTGACCTCCCTCATAGTTCATCAGAATCAGTGTTCAGGATAGTAAACCATACAAATCCAATTTTTAAGCTGATACAGGCTAACACCTACATGGACAATCTGCCGAATACTGCAGCATGAAGTTACAGACCTTTTAACTTTTTTTTTTTAAGCAGTAACCACCCACCGATTTGTCCATGACGATGAGTGCTGCAGTACCCAGGCCGGTTTGAGCCTGTATGAGGCCGTCAAAGTCCATGGGAACATCCTCACACACGTGTTTAGGGATGAGTGGTGTTGACGACCCACCGGGAATCACACACAAGAGGTTATCCCAGCCTCCACGGACACCACCTGCAGCAGAGGTTAAGGTTACCACTTAACTGCACCTTTACAGCAAATTCCAAAGCTGATGACAGGAACGTTTTATTGAGATTAATAACGATGGGTTACTGTTGCTATCTAGATCAAGCGTCTGAAAAATGGAGTCACTGAGAGCAACCGCACGATGTAACAGATCAGGTTTGGAGATCAGGAGTGGTCTCGTCCCCAGCAAGGCTTTAATTACTGTAAAGCCCCTGAGAACCTGATTTCAAATGTTTAAAAACTTTGAGATGGAGGATTCAAGAAATAAATACATCGTTCATCTTCAGTAACCGCTTTATCCTAGTCAAGGCTGCTGTGGATCTGCTTATCCCAGGAATACCAGGCATGAGCTGGGAATACACCCTGGACAGGATGCCAGACCATTCCAGGGCACCATGTACACACACACACACACACACACACACACACACACACACACACACACACACACCTAGAGGTAATTTAGCATAGCCAATCCACCTAATCCCAGTGCACCTTTCAGTATAAGCGGTCTGTTAGGAGTCTGTTATATTTAGAGATCGAATGCATACCTGCATGCCTCTCAATCAGCTCTTTCATCGGAATAGACATCTCCTCCTCCACGGTGCAGGGGTTATTCACATGACCGGAGATGTTGAAGAGCTTTGTGCCAGAGTTCCTCTCTCTCCCGAAAGTGGCAAACCATGAGCCACCGCGACGGCAGATGGTCGGGGCTACAGACACCGTTTCTACATTCGCAACAGTTGTTGGGCAACCAAACACTCCTGCAAGAAGACAGGTAACAAGTATCAAGCTTCCACACTACACATTCCACACTGACCTACACCATCGTTTTTAATGTTATTCCACCCTCCATCTATATGCAAAGTCAGTTCCTGTTGGCTTTGTATTCGCCTTGCTCACCTGTGTGCTGCTCTACTCCACCTGCTAGCTACACTAACTGTCCTAAAATCCTGCGTGTGGAAGCAGAGCTTCACCTTATCTCTCAGTCTGGTGCTGATGTACACGAGTAAGCATAATCTCCGGTTGTGTTCTGGATGTAGCACAGGAAAGACATGCTGCTATAATAGATCCTACAAAAGCTGTTACGTGACATACAAATTGGACAGTCTAAAAACGTAATATAGGAAACGTATCGATTTAAAAATTCAAAATGACGTCTCCAGTATTCAGAGAAAGAAGTAAATACTCTGTGTGATAGTGAACGTGGGACACAAAGTACACATCTGTACTTGAGTAGGTGTTTTTTTTTTGTTTTTTGTTTTTTTTTTTAAATAAATTAGTCTGTCGGTTTTGGTTTGTCATGTGACTGACTGTCTGCAGAATCACAGAGTTATTAATGCTACTAACTTCTAGGCTACTGTTATAAAAGCGGCGAAATCGAGGTGATGATCAGTGAGAGTGAGTTAACCTCACAACATATCAGAATTCATTCTTACCCACGTCAGCAGGAAAAGGGGGCTTCAGACGGGGCTTCCCCTGTTTACCCTCAATGGACTCGATCAGAGCAGTCTCCTCGCCGCAGATGTAAGCCCCAGCGCCACGCATCACAAACACGTCAAAGTCGTAGCCAGAGCCGCAGGCGTTCTTTCCAATCAGCCCTGCCCCATACGCCTCGTTAATGGCAACCTGGGGAGAAGGGATGAACACAAACATTTCTTTAAACGTTCTCTTTAATATTTCAAACTACGTTCTCCAAACGTATGCATCGGCATGTATCAGAAATTGAAATGTACATAACTGTGACCATGACAAACTATTTATAAACCCTGTGGCAGTGAGGGCGTGGTCAAGTGCAGGCTGTGAATGAAGGGAGGAGGCTTATAAATGAGCACTGCTACCTGATCATGGCAGATTTATACTCTGTGTGTCTTGCTGTGTAAGTGCTGAAAAGCCAGAAGGAGGACGCTGGCACTGAGCTATCTAAGAGTGTCTGAGAGCGTCCTGTTCTGAGACTGTGTGTGTGTGTGTGTGTGTGTGTGTGTGTGTGCGCATGTGGGTTTATGTGTTTAAGCTGAGGATGCTTTTCCTGTTTTTTTGAGGGTAGTGCTGTGCAGAAAGCATGGAGGAAAGCACAATAAAATCAGCTCCGTTCCATCACACGCCTGCCTTTCGTCTCCTCAATTAATCCCTCCAACCCACCCACCAGGGTATCACCTACTTATCAAGATAGGAACCAGTAATTTATCAGACAATGTCAGTCCAGTGTAAGCATACCCATCCTGCTTTAATAATAATAATAATAAAAAAAAAAAAAATAATAATAATAATAATAATAATTTTCAATATTCACTGTAATTTAAAAATGTGCAAATATTACAGGTCATAAATGACTCAACAGATCAAGTGACACAAAGTTAGAAGACCGAAAACTACAACAAGAAATCTTAATGGATTTTGAACACTTTTCTATTCAACTGCACGTAGAATAGGAAACGTGCCTGTTAACGATCTCACCTGAAGATTGGACGACTCGTTGTAAAACTCTCCACGGATATAGATATAAGCAGCGCGCGCTCCCATGGCTCTACCTGCAACCAGGCACCCCTCCACCAGCTTGTGTGGGTCATGGCGCATGATCTCTCGGTCTTTGCAGGTGCCGGGTTCTCCCTCATCAGCATTCACCACCAGGTACTTAGGCCTGAGGAGAGAAGAGAATAAGAGAATAAAGACCAGCGTGCTCTGACCTAGACAGCTGTGAAGAGTCGAGGCATGCTGATGCCACTAGGAAAGCTCGTACAGGGCTTAGTGAAAATCAGCGTCAATCATTCAGTGTTTCAGGTAAATAACGTGCAGCCAACCTGCCATCGCTGGGCTTGTTCATGAAGCTCCACTTCATCCCTGTGGGGAAGCCAGCTCCTCCTCTACCACGCAGACCCGACACTTTGATCTCGTTGAGGATCCAGTCCACTCCCTTCTCCAAGATCTCTTTGGTCTTGTACCAGTCACCTCGACTTAATGCACCTTTCAGCCTATAAACGGAGGCAAAACCTTCGCAAATCTTTTCATCTTTCAGATTAAGAGGGAATCTCAGTGTCCAGTCTTACACCATACATACACTTCTCCCTGTAATACTGAGATTAGAGGTGATAAAGATGACAAAAATTTCATACCACGAGTCTCAGTTGCGTTGCATTTAAAAAAAAAAAAAAAAAAAGTTCAGGTACGCGTTATTGTCTTTCCTCTCATTACAGACAGCGTCGATGATTTATATGATTTTGATGTCTACAAATTTAAGTAATTTATTTTTTATAAGAAAAATTTTCACTCTTCTCATCAAAGACACACAGAAGATATGTATAATATCTATGAAAATAAATGTATGTAATTTTTTCATATTTAAACATTTAAATAATTTTTTTTATTTATAAATTTAAAAAAAAAACACCAAAAAAAGAAAACAGAAATGATTAAAAAATTAAAAATGATTTTTGTATATCATAAAAGTTGCATCAAGTCAAATTAATTTATTTAAAAAATATATAAAGAAAGCCATCACATTATCCATGACATCACCCAAAAATATATCGTGACATAATTTATCACAATGTCAATCTTATATCTTTATATCACATCCATACTTTTATACTTAGAACTAAGAACCTTATCTTTTACATGTACTGTAAATACAGAAGAAGAATTTCCCCCCCAAATAAAAGGCCGAAAGTCCGCAGTACCTCCAGTCATGTCGCCCGTAAAGGTTGGTGAAAATTCTGTCCTGGTCAGCCAAAGGTCCAAACTTTGTTTTCTTGACTTTTTCCTGAGTGAATACCAAACCAAACCAAACTGTGAGTATAATATACTGGTGCTTTAAAACACACACCCTCTCCGTTCATGTCTATTTAGCTGTGTGCTGTGGCTGTGTACACATTTATAGGATTAATGAATTTGAAATGATTTAAATAATCTAAAAACGTCCACAAAGGGTTTTAGAGGAGAAAGAATACCTGCTGGGCCGTGCTGTTGTAGCGCACTAATGCCACGTGGCTTCCTCTGCTGATTGAAGTGGAGATCGTGGGAGCGCGAGACGCAAAAGTGTTGGGCAGATGCAACACCCCTGAGCTGAGCGTGCGACTCAGTCCAGGACAGCCGAGACAAGCCAGCATCCTTTCCTGTTGGAAACGTTCGTGACACGGGCTCTCTGAGGTCTCTTACAAACTACATGCATACCTGAAGTGAATTTCATCATTAACTGCTTTGTCTGAACCGCGTTTGCAGATGAAACGTCGACACGTTTGCAAGCCGACACCAACTAATGCACCCTGTGCCCTGTGACTGTCAGGAAGTCAGGCATTGTTCATCTGAACAGTGGACACTGTTGCTAACAAGGTTTGAACATTTCAGCTTCTTGAACTAAACCTGAATTCCTACAGTTTGTCCAGGATTCAATACATAACAGTCAGTCCACTGCAGCAACATCAAATACTGGCCACGTCAAAGTGTAACAGAAATATTTGTTAAAACACAATATTACCAGCATTCGTTAAAGTGACAGGAAAGACGAGAAGCAAACTCCTGAAATATACAAAGCTGGAGACGAGTAAATTCATAATTCTATCAGATGTGATTTGTTTTTTTTTTTACATATAAAAGCATAGTTATTGATGATACTTGTATTAAGAATTGCCTTAAAGCCAAATGCCTGTATTTCAAGCTTCACAAGCATACCAATAAACAATATAAAATAAAATGTAAATTTACTTTAATATATTAAAAGGAGGGTGGCATAGTGGTTAGCACGTTTGCCTCGCATCTCAGCGGTTGGGGGCTCGAATCCCGCCTCTGCTCTGCGTGCGCGGAGTTTGCATGTTCTCCCTGTGCTTTGGGGGTTTCTTCCGGGTACTCCGGTTTCCTCCCCCATCCAAAGTCACGCATTGTAGGCTGAATGGTATTACCGAATTGTGTGCAGTTGTGCATTGTGAAGGGTTGGCACCACTCCCCATGTAGGATTGGTGGTATGGAAAATGGATGGATGGATGGATATTAAAAGGAGGGTGAGGTTTCAGTGGTTTTAAATCCATAATGCTACTGAAAAAAAAGCTGTATTGATCAAATGATGATCACTGGACATTTTAACATTGAGGTTCAAGTTCAGAGTAGCTTTACTGAAACGAGCCGTATAGATATGATACAGCCAAAAGTATGTGCACCCCTGACCATCACATTCACATTTGCTTATTGAACATCCCATTCCAGATTTGTTCCCATCTTTGCTGTTATAATGAGCTCCACTCTTCTGGGAAGCTTTCCACTAGATGTTGGAGCGCGGCTGTGGGGGTTTGTGTTCATTCAGCTATAGGAGCATTAGTGA
>CM041003.1:12069669-12099086 GCA_022985145.1 Pangasius djambal
GAGGAGGTCTGGGGTGCAGTCGGTGTTCCAGTTCATCCCAAAGGGGTTCAGTGGGGTTGAGGTCAGGGCTCTGTGCAGGACACTCGAGTTCTTCCACTCCAACCTTCACACACCATGTCTTCATGGAGCTCGCTTTGTGCACAGGGGCATCGTCATGCTGGAACAGGTTTGGGCCTCTTAGTTCCAGTGAAGGGAAACTGTAATGCTACAGCATACAGAGACATTCTGTACACCTGAGTGCTTTATACTTTGTGGTAACAGTTTGGGGAAGAACCACATACAGGTGTGATGGTCAGGGGTGCACATACTTTTGCTACACAGTGCAATGTCTATGGTAATGTCTTACAGTGTCATAAACTGATGAACATGTAAATGCTGTATATCTGTATTACTGATTCATAACCAACAGCATCCTGAATAATTAATTAGTTAGTTAGTTAGTTAGATAACGTTAGTATAATAACCTTACACAAATCTCGCCAATTTTTATAGCTACATAAAAAACTAATCACAGCACAGCTAGCTCCAAACTCTACACCAATAATGTGTCACAGCTCAGAAACTCTAAAACAAACAGTCTATCATTTTTAAGTCCAATTTACGAGCTAAACGTTACTTAACCACTGAACTGAGGCTGAATCCAGAATGCCACCTTCCTCCCTATACAAGTGCACTACACAGGATATGACATAAGCGCCTCTGCACCCTACCTAGTGCACTACACAGAGCCACTAGGGAGTGATTTGTACTGCAGCCCGACACTATGGACACTTCTCGCGGTGACCTCCACAATCTCTACAATAACAGGCTCGGCATTTAAGTTGTCTGGCTACTTACTCATTGTGCATTCACTGTTAGCGTTTCAGGACACCAGTGTCACTTAACGGCAATTTCTACAATCGTTAAAATGAATAAGAGGACTCACAGCAGCTATTTACCTTCGTGTATGCTCCCCGGATCTCAGCTTAGTGAAACTGTTGAGCGGAAAACATTACCCAGCGGACCCGGAAATGCTTCTTCTTCTTCTTCTGCTTCTTCTGATGCTGCTGCGGAAAGCAAGTGAGCGAATACCGCCACCTACTGGAACCTATAATGTGGGAATTTGGGAAGTGGGAAGAAAAACATGGACGCCTCCATGTTCTGTTCCTCTTTTGTTAGCGACAGTTTTACTGTGATGAGTGATGTATATTTTCCTCCTCAAAACGGTGACCTGTATAGTCAGAGTTATAGATTTAAAAAGTAAATGCTTGTATATACAGTATAAATCATTTAAAAGTAAGAAGTGCTGCTTTGGTTATTGTTCATACTGTGAGCAGCCATGTTGATTTGATGTCACTTCCTGAACTCGGATGAACTCTGAGAAGGCTACCCCGAGTTTCAGAGTATGATGCTGCGCCGCAATTCGCGTCCTAAATAGTATCCGAGTGTGGATCCGTGGACACTTTTTCAGCCAATATTGCCCACAAATCCTTGCGTGACGGTTTGTTTCCCCGAATTCAAGGACGCATTTTAGAGAGGTGTAAAAAGTGAAAAATGAAAAGTTTAAAAATAAATCAAGGGATTGGTAAATTAAATGATATAGCACACATGATATAAGGAATAATGAGGTGGTGTTTATGGTGACAGCGTGCGTAACTAGGCAACAACGTTCTCTTCCGTTACATGACGTGTTAGTCAGTATGTCCCAGTTCTCGCATACTCTTTGGCTACACACTCAAAAGTATGTACTTTTTTCTTCACATAAAGAGTACATACTTTTAGTGCATAGTATAAGTAGGTGAACTGAGACGCAGGGTCAGTGTATGAATTCATACTGTATTCTTTGGGTTTTTCCTGATTGCAGGTCTCCAGTCGAATGCACATTAATACTGCCTTCAAGTGCTGTCAGAAATATCGTAATTATGAGGCGAACACACACGAACGCCACCATGTCGTAAAACACACTCACTTTTCAAATACACAGCAGTTCAGTGTTACGTATGTGACGTCAAACGGACAAACGTCTGCATGAGACGTTTTCTACAAACTTTTAAAGACCATCGCAGAATGTATCATGTGTAACATGAACGAGACTCGAATGAACACTAAAAGTACAGATTTTAAAATATTTCTTGTTTTGGGAATGCATCATTAAGAAGAAACCTGCAACATGTCGGAACCAGTACTCCATACATCTGATGTATAAACAATGCAGTTTTCTTAATCGTTCGACTAGAAAAGTTAAATCCCGTGAAAAGACATGAGTGAAAATTTTTTGTTCCTGTGCTCACAACTTTATTTTTCCATGGTAATGTTGGCATTTGCATGGAATTGCCCTTGTGTCTTTTACTAGTGTGATGCAAATGCTGCATGGTACAATGGATACCACATTTTATGCCACATTGCTTCATTCAGGACACACAAAATGTACATCTTTCAGTAGTACTTTCAGTAAGGAGGGTGTATCTTCTAGAGCATGTACGCTTGTACTGCTTCACAACGACTTCATGTAGAGGGTTTACTGAAAACCTGGCCAGCTAGCAGGCCTTTTGGCACAGAAGCATTTTTGCGCAGCAGTGAAATACAGAAGACGAAAAAAAAAAATTCTAACATCCCATCAGTGATTCCGTACCATTGGTCATATTAGAAAATCAACCCAAAGCAGATCGTCTGAGACTATTTAAACACAATCGATCTTTCTGCCCATATGTTTCCACAGTTATTTTTGCTATCAATAGAAAACCTAGTGCCTTTGTCAGCCATGTTTTTAATCCTCCATTACAGTCTATTTAGACATGCCTGACCCTGACAAGTCCCTGTGTTCATTTCTTAGGTAAGATAGGTTTAATCACTCTAAGCAGATGAATCACCTTGTGTAATACTTGCCAGTAAGCTCTTCAGGACAGCCAGAGCCATTTTAAACCAGGAATTAATAATATGTTTGTACCCATAGTATTCCTAGAGCGTGTTAGACACACACTAGTGCCAATTTCAATGCAGGCAGATGAGTTTAGCATGTGACTCAATCTGGATAACGACCTTTAAAATGGCTTAAATTGTGCAAGTGATCCAGCCTGACTGACTCTTTCAAATGTTCACCTGGCTGTAACTTTGGGAGGTTAATACTGTTATGTGCTTGGTTTACATTATGTGAGTGTTTGTTTGCATAATGAAAGGGTAAAGTGAAATTTAATTACTAACTGCATCTGAAACAGCCTATGTGCGTCAGTTTAAATGCCAGCAATAAACGCACTTGCTATCTGACTACTGTATGCACATAATGTTTGCATTTTGATACCAGGGTTTAAAAAAAAATGTCCTAATCGGCTAAACCAGTCCTTTAGGCAGCTGATCCCTGGAACAAGTCCTTTTTGGCTCAAGATATACTGGTGTCCAATGATGGTGATGACACTCAACATGGTGGATGACAAAAAGGAATAATTAGCAAGATGTTATAATATGTCACTGTCTGTTTTCTCTGTCGCCTGTTCCTTTGTGGCTGCTCCTGAAGGCGTGGCGTTATATGCAGTATTGTTCTCTACGTGGTCAAGGTGGTCTATTGCGACACTCTCAAAGGCCCTCCTCATGATGGGGTGCTCTTCCAACACCTCGTTAAAGCTGTCCACACTGAGAGAATAGAGTCTGCAGTAGGTGTCGGCTTGCACGCTGGCAGTACGGCGCCCACTGGTCAGCAAACAAATCTCTGAGAAAAGGAATAGACTCTTCAACAAGCTGTTCACTATCAGTGATCATTTTTAAATAATTAGAATGTGTGATGGGAGGATAGCAACAATATTTTTTTTAAAGACAGTTGCTTATAAGATAAGGAAAGAAAGAGGGCTCAAAATGTAAACTTTGGAAGAGCTACAAAGAACACTATGATCATAACTGAAAACGTATGAAATCTAAAACCCAAAACAAGTGAAATCAGTACTCACCCCCAAAGTAGCAGCCATCGGTGAGCTTCTTTTCCTTCTTGTTAAGGGTGATGACAGTGACACAGCCATGCTGGATGAAGTACATTTTACGGCCCAGTGTACCCTCGCGAATAATGACATCACCTGGCAAGAAAACCTCGAACCGCAACTTAGTCAGGAGCACAGTGACAAAGTGTGGATCACCGTTGCCAAACAGCGGCATGTTTGCTACCAGTTCACGGCAATTGTAGCTCACTATCTCCTATTATGAAAACAGAGAATGTAAATTGGAATCATGTCAGTATTACATAGTCTTTTGTAATGTATATTTTAAAGAAAATGTGTATTTAAGTAGGCTGTGTTTCTTTCTTTATAATTTAGGGCATAAAAATGAATACAGTTTTACAAACACACAACATTTTGCATTGCCTTATCCCAGGCTGGGTGGCATGGTAGTCCAGTAGGTAGCACTGACACCTTACAGTACCAGGATCCCAAGATACAGCAACATAAAATCTTGATTCCAGCTTGGGGTAGCCCTGGACAACCAACCATCCTTCTTGGTTCACAATGCTAAACTGACTCGGTTATGCAGGTTTCAGGAGCATCCACTCATGTGCTTGTTCATTCAGTTGTCATTTTGCAACTGGACTACTGTAACTTGCTCGTGGCAGATCTGCCTCTTTGCACTATCTGACCCCTGCAACTGATCCAAAATACAGGTGCACAACTTGTTTCCAGCTTCCCTGAGTTCTCCCATACCACCCCATTGCTACACTCCCTCCGCCCACAGCTGCCTGCATCAGATTTAAAAAACTGACGCTTATCAACAAATCAAACATGGACCAGCACACACCTACCTTAAAGCTCTCATCACACCCTGCTCTGCACCACAATCCCTCTGAGCCTCTAGCACTGCTCGATTGGGCCCACCATCTCTCAGGGTACAAGGAAGGCATGCCTCAAGTCTCTTCTGTCCTGCACCCAGGTGGAGGAATGAACTTCCCCTGGCTATCCGAACAGCTGAGTCATCGACTGTCTTCAAACGAAGACTTAAAACCTACCTCTTCACTAAAGCACTTGAATTAGCACTGTTTATGT
Source organism: Pangasius djambal (assembly GCA_022985145.1). NCBI lineage: Eukaryota > Metazoa > Chordata > Actinopteri > Siluriformes > Pangasiidae > Pangasius > Pangasius djambal. The sequence continues at coordinate 12,074,667 of CM041003.1, forward strand.
ACTAATTTTAAAAAATCCTTACCATTGTTTTCTTTTCATACTGTACTTATCTTCCCAACTGGGTTTTTAGCCTGATGGTATGCTTAGTCCTTGACCTATTGAACTAGCATGAGGATGATGATAGATAACACAAAGCTCTTCTGTAAGTTGTAAATATAAATGTAAATGTAAGCTCCAAAAAACATGCGAGCAGCTACTCTAAATTGCCCCAGGTGTGAATGTGTGTGCATGGTTCCCTGTGATGGACTGGAGTCCCATCCAGGTTGTATTCCCCCCTCACACCCCGTGTTCCCAGGATAGGCTTCACATTCATCGCCACCCTGACCAGGATAAAGGAGTCTGAATGTGTTTTGAATTGAATGTGAATGATTGACTGAATATAACTTGTGTCAAATTTTAGTGTGTATCCTCAGACAGGGGTCTATCAGCACCTGAAAAGTGTCAGAGAAAACTGTCGTTTTTGACTTTTCGTAAGATTTCAGGCTACTTCCGTAATATAAATTAGACATAATGACCTCTTTAAGCGGGTCATTGAGTTCTCCCAGAATGCTGTCCTCATCAAACATCTTCCCCTGGAAACGGTGCTCATAATAGTCATGAATTCTTTGTCGCAATTCAGCAGGCAACTTATGGAAGGACATGTATTGCTCCACTTGCTTATACTGTGAAAGACAACGGTTTATAAGAAAATATGTAAACAATAAAAGAGAGGAAATTTAACAGACGATATACAGTAGGTAATAAAATAATGCCTTCAAAATATAAGTGCATCAGTATGAGTTTAAATGACTAGTGTGATAATCCAAGTAGGCATAGCTTCATAGGGGTTCATGAGGTCTGTTAATGAGTTTGGTATGACATTAAGGTTAGTTGTAATTTCACAGTCTGATTATAAGGTGGAATAATATAAAACAGCATCATGCACAATGGATGATATAACGTTTTGTTAGTTACTCACAGTTTTTCACTTTAGCCAAGTAAGTACCCAGCTAAAGAGAGAAATATGCACCAGTACCTTTTCCTGGTACTGGCGATGGGAGGCGTCCAGTGACTGCACCAGGTTGGTCGCATGGCCCAGGAACATGGCATAACAAGTGGCACCTACAATCATGCTCATCATGGTGAGCCAGACATCAGTCAATCTCTCAGGAGCTTGGGCACCGTATCCAATGCACAGCATATGGCTCATGGCCATGAAGAGAGCGTATGAGTACTGTTCCTCCCAAGTGGCATTCTGACAACAGAAAGTAATAATGACCATGAAAAAGGTTTTTAAAAACGTGAAAATTGTTATTACTAAGATACAATATAAACTGGTTAAGTTAGTAACTGCTACACACAATCTATATAATAAAGAACTCCTCGATATTGCAAACACATGGGGCTCCCAAGTGGCACCACAGAAAAGCATTCAAGATTACAAGTAAAAAAAATAATTCAATTCAATTTTATTTATATAGCGCTTTTATCAATGGGTATTGTCACAAAGCAGCTTTACAGAAATCTGGATATCGATTTAGATTTATATCCCTAATGAGCAAGCCAGAGGTGACAGTGGCAAGGAAAAACTCCCTGAGAGGACATGCAGAAGAAACGGTGAGAGGAACCAGACTCAAAAGGGAACTCATCCTCTTCTGGATACCAGATAGTGAGATTATGAGTGATTACATTTCCACAACTGTATACTATAGAATCAAGCAGTGCAAATTGTGTTGAAAGGATCTTCAGTGCGAATATCAGGGTCATATAATAAAAAGCCCCCCTGTCAGCCAGAGCGACACTAACAAATTGGGGGTATCTGTGAGCTGATGTATGCGGAAGAAGGCAGTTAGCACTTTCCTCCGATTGTGCTGAGCTGCCTTGTGACATAGCATGAACAGTAGTACAAATGCCATGTTTGGCTTCAGGTGTCACAGAGGAAGCACATGCTAGCGCTCACCCTTCCCATGGTTTGTGGCTATCATGTGGTGGTGAAAGCTAACTAGTGAGTGCGAATTTGTGACCAAATTAGGAGAAAATGGGGTAAAGGTCATTTAACTTCCTCACCACCATGTTGATTTTGGAGACCCAGCAGTCCTGGGGGAAATCCTGAAGCATGGGCACCATGAACTGAAGACAGCCATCCCAGTGACACAGTAGAAGCATCATCCCAATCAAGTTGACTATTCGAATCACGGCACTTGCCAGGTCATATGTCATGTGAAAGATCTAAAAGAATGGGGTCAAATGAGGGTTAAATAATGTTTGTACTTTCCCCTGAAAAGTATTAAAAGGCATCATTTGCATCCTAAAATGGATCTTCAGCTTGATATTCAGGTTTGATTCCAACCCGTGCTGTATGATCAGCTGTAACTATAATATTTTTCTGTTGACTACACAATACTCCCTGTCTTCCTGTACTCCTGTTAACCTCTACACTTTGGCCCTTTCTTCCTTTTAGTACACCTCCTGTATAGCAAACACTTTCTCACTGCTTACCTCTTCCCACTGGTGAATGTAGCGGATAAGCCTGGACAGACGTAGTAACCTAAGCAGACTGAGGATCTTAGTGAAACGGACAATTCTTAATGCTCTAGCTGTGCGATACACTTCCGCTGACTCAAGCCGAGCCTCCAGATCCACAGCTAGGAAAATATAATCCACTGGGATGGAAGAGATGAAATCCACAAGGAACCAGCCCTGCAGGTATCGGCGTCGGATCACCCGTGGGTCTAAGATGATATGGGAGTTATCGTCCTCCAGGATTCCTGTGCGGAAGTTTAGGATTAGGTCAGTCAGGAACAGAGTATCTGAGGCCATGTTGAACATGATCCATGGCAGTGTGTTCTGATCCTCAAAGAAGGTGATGCACCATGGCAGGATGACGAGATTGCTCATCATCAGAAAGAGCATTACCAAGTCCCAGTAGAACCTTAACAGGAGAAAAGAAAACATGCATAATTTGAAAAAAGGCCTAATTAAAAAAAAAAAAAAAAAAAAAAAACTCACTCTGTTTCACACTGTTATCTCACAGATACTGTCCCCAGAAACCTTTATCTTTGGACACATCTTCACAAAGACTTTGTTTCTTTAACACATGCCATGTGTCCATTTGTACAGTCTTTTGAATTTTTTGTCTTGCCATTCAGTCATATATTACGGCAGCACAGCTGTAAAAATCTCAAGATTTTGGGGGATAAAACATATGTTTTTGATCAAATACCTGATCTCTGCTAATGTATAACCATGTCTCCATAGTAGCTGTGTTTTAGGAATGTAAAAGGAGACAAAGAGATAACCACGACTCATTGGAATGCTTCATTAGAAAAGTGTGTGTACAATCCACATAAGTCCATTTAAAATATGAAAATGTACACAGACGACCTCATAAAGAATTTATTAATAAATTTATTTATTTCTAACCTGATACATGTATGTCTAAATTCTGTTATTTCTGTATGATCTATTTTGTATGATACTCCCTTTGTTTGGATTCCAAAAGTATTGGTACGACAAGGTCAATTCTTCTGTTTTTGCTACACACTGAAGACATTTGGGTTTGAGATCAAAAGATGAATATGAGTCAATAGATCAGAATTTCACTTTTCATTTCCTGATATTTACATCTAGATGTGCTAAACAACTTTGAACATGGCACCTTTGGTAGCAGACCACACAATCGTTAGGTGATCAAATGTATTGGAACATGACTGGCCGGTGTTTTGTGTTGCCCAGCTGTGCCTTGTTAGACTGATTGTTCAAACAATTAATAGCTCTGAATGACTACGCTTAGTTTAAGCCGTGGGTTTCGTCTGTGAAGACTACATTTGTTGTTAAAAGAAAAGCAAGCCACTTTGAAGCTGAGAAAAGAGGCGAAATCGAAACAATTTGGAAATGTCCTGAACAAGAAAGAAATCTAACTGTGTACTAACTGTCACAAATCCAGGGAGTCGGATGCAGACAATCTTTAATGATTAAACAACTAACAAACAAAAGACAGGAAAAGAAACAAAAACTGGAAAAACTAAAACAAAAGGACTAGAATAAGGCAAGGAAAACTCAACATGAACACAAAAGCTACTCATGGGGCAAACCACATAACAGTAACAATACCACAACATAATGCTCTGCATTAATATGGATTTGCAATAAACATATAAATAAGTAAATAAATAAATAATACTGAACTCATTATTATAAAATATTTATTTTATCATACTCAGTTTTGCAATAATATTGTCACATTTGTTTGTTTTTTTACTTACTTTTTATTTCAAAATGGCTTCTTTTCAAAAAAAAAAAAATCTTAGGTACTGTCATCTGCCCTTTTGTGTAATTTGTACTTGGACAATGAGTGCTTAGTCTATCAACTATTAGTTTCTCCTCCAAACGCATTTTAGGGGAAAAAGCATGAGTAGATCCCACTGTGTCTCTAAGAAGGAGGGCTCGGAAAACAGATTACTTTTTACAGACCTTTGTGTTTCTTTTATTTTTATTTTTCCTTCAAGTTCTTTTCAGCATTTTCTCACTCGTGGGCACACACACATACACAAGCACAAACACACAGAACTCAGTTCAGCTCAGTTCTCACTACGGTTCATGGTGTTTTTTTTAAAAGAAAAAGCACACATAAGTAACACATATGTGTTAGCACACATAACTTGCCGTGATCACACGGGTGAGAATCATCATGCGTTACCTGCCGGTTCAACCAACCTCCTCTAAGTCTGCAGCTGATGCTCGACTACGCCCCCCTGCCACCTAACCCCACCGCCCAACTTAGGATGGGGAGCTGTCCAGCCTGTAACCAACTCCTCCCATCATGACTTGGTGTAACCCAAACGGAGTTGAAAAGGCTGTTTTTTTTTCTCGGGATATTGGAGTCAAGAGAATCAAGGGAATCTGGGAATGCCCCTTGGTTAAATCCAGTGTCAAGCCACACCTAACCAATCGAGCAGTTCATCAATGCATGGCATGGGGTATGCATCTAATTTAGACACCGTGTTGTCCCCAATAATTCATACAGTTCGCAAAGAATGCGTGACATGAAAGAAGTGCCCTGGTCAGTCAAGATCTCTTTTGGGATCCCGACTTGGGAGATAAATTAGAATAACGCCCCCATGACACTGTGCGCTGACATGTTGCGAAGAGCCACTGCTTCCAGGTATCATGTTGCGTGGTCCACTAGTACAAAGCAATACCCTCATGCACTCCGTTCTAATGGCCTGAAAAGGTCCATACCAATTCTTTTGATCAATGGAAGGGGGAGCAATGGCGCTTTTGGTGTGACCGGCGGATTCAGCTAACATTCGCAACAGGGCACACACCACCTGGTAACATCGCCGCAAATGCCCGGCCAATAGAAATGAGCCATGAGAGGGTTTGTGTGTCTTACCCCCCCCCACCCCAAATGCCCAGCCATGTGATTAAGATGAGCCCACATGAAACAGGAGTTCCCTACAGCTCTTTGGTACCAACAATTGGGTCATCACATTAGGCTGAATTTGCTGAACATCAATTACTCTCACTTGGTGAAAGGCATGCCTCAGGGTCTCGTTGCGCAGCTGCCTCAAAGGGAAATCTCCAATGGGAATCATCGTGAAGGGTGGAGAGGCAGAGCCAAACATTTCTCATACTAATGCCCGAAACCCTGGCCAATTTGTCCCAAGAATTAGTGGATGCGTGTGGCGAGGACTAACTGCCACATCGACTCTATGCTTTTGCCTCCGGAATTTAATAATGACTGGCACCACAAGTTGCACACAACTTGCCTTCACCAATCATGCATTTCCCAATGTCCTGCATTTAATCAGGCTTTGATGGACGGTGGTCTGGTTATACCCTAAGTCCACCAAGGCCTGATGTGTACTCCTTTGTTTACTCACTAACATGCAATACATTCCTGCTCTATCTTTCCTGCTCCAGTTTCATGAGGGAACACTGGTCCTGAAAATGCCAGACTTCCACGCCACTCCAGGAAACCTGCCCAGGTGGGCATGCAAGGTTCTACCTGTGTGAAGGATGATGAAGAATGAGAGGGAAAACATGGAGACAAACTGGTCTGGGATTCTGGTTTTGGGGCCCTAGCACCTCGGTCCTGGGGAGCTGGAGCCAAAGGGGGAGAAAGGGAGGAAGCGGCAGAGAGAGAGAGAGACAAAAAAAGAAGAGCTGCCTGCTAGTGTTCCGCCAGGAGATCCTTCGATAGCTGGATGGCTTCATCAAGAAACCATGTGATGAACTGCTCCAGCACCACCAATTCTAGGATTCTTTCAGCATCTCACTCCTCAGCCAGCATCCACTGCCAACAAGAGTCCTTGAGCTGCTGCGCAAGGACAAATGGGTGGCCCGACCTCTGGGAGTTTCAGAGGTTTCAGGAAAGCATCATCGATGTTCCTCCCGGGTCCAGTCGACCCGTTGCTGTACCACCTTCCTCACAGTCTAGTACTCCAGCTGCGCACGTGGCCTCCAGATTATCTATGGAGGACATCCTCATGAGTTTCATGGCCAGGCTGGCTGGAGTGGCCGCAGGTGGAGGAGCTGCAGCTGGAGGCCTGGTTGGTTGTGGCAGCATGTGGAGCACCCATTGGGTCTTGGCCTGCTCCTGAGCATTCATGTCACAGGTCGAGCAGAGGCTGATGTTGCGTCTGGTGAAGGCTGGCAAGGGAATTAACAAACTCACTAAATGAAGAAAGTTCAATGACAGTGTCTCGTACCTTCTCCTTGGGTTTTGGCACCAATGGAGAAACCAGTGTGTCTCTAAGAAGGAGACAGGTGACTTTTTCCAGGTGTCCAGGTGCTTCTTTTATTTTTATTTTTACTGTGAGAGCTTTTCAGCATTTTCTCACTCGTAGACACACACAGAGTTCAGCTTAGCTCTTGGTCTCTCTTTCCTGGCATTTTGTAAAAGACAAACAAAGCACACATTAATAAGCTCACCGTAATCACACACTGGTGAGAATCATCACACATTACCTTCCAGTTCAGCCCTCCTCCTCTCCATCTGCAGCTGACACTCGACTACGTCCCCACTGCCACAGTATGATAAGTAAATAATCCACTTTGTCCATTTCAGTCTGTAACATGACAGCTGATGATAGTGACAGATGCTTCATACCAATTTCTGTATTTTTATTACAACCAATAATCTCATGTTGATGCCAAAAATGAAAACATATTGATTTTTTTAATCTTTTAAAGATGGGGTCATATCCCCTTTTAGGACATTTATACCAGCCATCCCTGCTCCAGAGTTTTTCTAACAAATCTTCAGTGTGGGTCAAAACAGCATCAGCTATTAAAACTTGTCTATCTAAGAAAGCAGCACATTTGAGAGCTCACTGAGGTCTTTCATCTGGTTCCATCTGCCTGAAAGCTAGCAAGACATATCCACACAACTTCACTTAGCAGGTAGTCTCGCGCTAGAAATGCGCTGCCTGCTCCAGGCAAAAGAATCGATAGCAAAGGATTAACCAATCACTGAACCGGATTAGCCACATTTGTGTTGATTCACAGCACTACAACAGAATGAAATAAATGTGGCATTATGAAATAAAAAAGCCATTTTGAATTATTATGAAAACTTTCACATTTTAGTTCGTTTTTGTTTAATAATATGAATGACTAAAGTATGAGTATGACTAAATAATATTTTAGGATAATCATTTGGTATTATTTATTTATTTACTCATTTATATTATATTATAATTTTATTTTATTATTTATATCATATGAATATTTATTTATTTAATTTAGACTAAAATGGCATTCCACTGGGGCAATTCAGCTTTGCTAATCCACATACTGGAATGTTTTTGGAAGATGGGAGGAAACTGGAGAACCCGAAGAAAACCCACACAAACAAAGGGAAAATGCATATATTGTGCATATACGTATTGCGGTGATAACTGATGAAGTACTAGAGGTTTATTGCAAGGGGAGAAAATGAAAGCTAAATTTGATTGCATAAGATTAAAATGTCATTTCTCCTATTACCAGTATGTTATTTTTATCATTTACAGTAAAACTGTCATTTTCATACTGGCAATGTTATAATTTTGACAAGATTGGGTGATGGAAGATAGTACCTTAAATGATTAAATAATAAATTCATGCCATCACTGCTCCTGTCCTATCACCATCCAAAATACACAAGCATCTCGTATTTTCCATTTTAATCGCACAGATCACGCTGTAATTTTATTTTGCATATTTCCTTTTCTCGCCAGAAATGAATTCCTGGCTGTGCGACTTCAAGTGACCAACTACTTTGTTATTCTAAAATCACAGAATAGTTTTAACAGCAAAACATAGACTTTTAGCCGATAACTAGACGTTGATTTGGCACAAAATTGTCCACCTTGACCACAGGACATACAGGTGCAATGTACCAGGGATCCAGGCAACATTGGTACTGAACAAATAAAAAAAACGTACAAATGCAAATACTTCAAAGTATCATGCAAATATCTTTAAAATGCAAATGTTTAACATTTGCATTAAATACGTGCTACTGTATTAGTGCAGAGTTAGCCCAGTGCACTTCTCTCTCAGTCTCCAATCCCTTTATCCATTTATCTGTACTTATACTTCCTGCACACTAATACCACAGGACATCAACCTGACAAACCTAACTCTCACTGAGTCATTTCTATCCATGCACTGTAACCTCAGGATAGAAAGGTGACTACAGAAGAGTGCTTAATTTCTGCAAATTCTTCATTCTCAACAGAGTTTTAATTTTTTTTTTTTTATTTACTGATTTTTCGACCTTCTGTCATGAAATTTTGCTTATAAACATATATACAAATATAAAGAGAGACCAGTGCAACTGGCTCGTATAAATTGACCAAAACATTGCATATTCTTTCATTATCCTTCAATACATAACTGAAATCAAAAGGGCATAAGTCAGGTATACATATTCTTGCCCAAGTGTTTCAACAGCATTCACACATTCAGACTCTTAGAAGAAAACTTGCTCCTCAAAGGTTCCTTGGATGGATAACGGTTCTGCTATACATGACAGAGAAATCCTCTACACAGAATGTTTACAGTTTCCATTTAAAGAAGAAGTCAGAGAACCCTTCGGGGTGCTGCATGGAACTGTTTTGAGAGCTTTTCTAAATCCACTTATCCTTTCACATCCATAAACATACATCTCTGGTTCTTTTTTGTGCACCCCCTCCCCAAGTTAAAATATTATACAGCATATTCCAGTTATAAGGCTTCGGAAATGGCAGTGTATACGTCACATAATTGCTTTCCCCAGATGTTTTTTTTTCCAAACTTCAGCTTTCCAGTTTCACAGGAGTGGGACCTGATGTAGTCTTCTGCTGTTGTAGCTCATCCACTACATCCGGTGCTTTTCTGCTCAGCATGGTTGTAAAGAGTTGTCACTTGAGTTACCGGAGACTTCCTAACAGCTGAAACCAGTCTGGCCATACTCCTCTGACCTCTCACATCCGCCTGCAGGACTGCCACTCACTGGACATCTTTTGTTTTTTGCACCATTTTACATGAACTTGTGAGGCTGTTATACTGTATGCGTGAAAATCCCAAGAGATCGACCGATTCTGAAATACTCAAACCAGCATGTCAAGCACCAACAACCAACATCCACGATCAAAGTCACTAAGATCACATTTTTTTTACCCATTCTGATGTTTGATGTGAACAAAGCTCTTGACCTCATGTATCTAATGTATCTCAAGCTCTTGACCAGATGTATCTCATCTGCATGATTTCTTTTGGATAATGGCATGAATGACCAGGTGTACCGGTGTTCCCAATAAAGTGGCCAGTGAGTATATATATTTTCGCTTTGCTTAAAATATTATACATCTTATCTGATGGTTATCTCTAAATAATACATAAATAAATAAAATCTGAGTAATCCAACTAGTAAACTGTAAATATTCATGAACGTTACATCAGCACCTCTGAGTTACTTACCTGAAGTCACTGTATGGATGTATAATCCAGACCCCAAAGGAGCGGACTCTCTCCTGCTCAGCCGCGACTCCTTGGGTGCTGCCGAACATGCGCAGGGAATGCTTGTTGACTCCGGGTTGTAACATGGAGCTCAGCTGCTTGTGGAGGTAAGTGGACTGGTCACTGGACTCACACTCCTCCGTATTAGAAGTTAATGAGGTTCCTGCAGATGGGTCGGCCGTGGTCAGCCCGTCTACCCCCACTGTCACCTCAGTGGGTTTGGTGTTAAAGTCGGCTGTAGAAGCAGCTCTCTCGTGGTAATTACGAACGAGACTCAGTAGCCTCCGGCTCAGATCCCCTCCACCTCCAGCTCCAGCTCCGTGTGCGGAGGACAGAGAGGAGGAGCGCCAGGCAGAGAAGGAGAACCTGCCACGAGCTCTGGAGTCTCCATTCGGAGGAGGACAGTTCTCACTGCCTGCTTGTCCACTTGAGCTGTCCATTCTAATAGTTCTATCTAGCCTGGTTTTAGGTTTGTTTGTTTTTTTTTGTATTTAGGCTAAACAGTTACATTTAATGCAAGAAATACACAAACTACTTAATCATGACTAACGCTATAGGTTTGTAAGTGCAGACAAAAGAAATAGAGCCTGTTTAGAATAAAATCAAGTCGCTATTTGTTCAGTGGTGCAGAATAAGAAACTTCTCGTGCAGAAATGAGCTGCTCGACCTCTCCATCTTGCGCGCCGGCGTCATGCGCAAAAGGAAGGAGTAAATCCTCAGCTTGGAGTGTAATCTGCTTTTCATTGGTTACTTTTATCTCTCTGTGTCTGCTGACAGTCGGGTGACTAGCCAGTGTGTGTGTGTGTGTGTGTGTGTGTGTGTAACTGACGCTCAGCTTGTGCGCCACAGTGCAGGAAAAAAAGGAACATGAAATTGCGCATCTCTCTCTGCTTTTCCAAAGCGTTTGTTCGCTGTGAGCTGTGTAATTCATTATCAGAAGTTTTTTAGTTTTTCAAAAAATGTGTAAGCTGTTTCTGTTCTGATCCACACTTTAACCCTTTCATGCAAAAATTATTTAAAAACATTTCCAGATACTTTAAATTTGTTGTAACGTATAATCATGTTATCTGAATTGAACCTTTTTCTAAATAACACTCATATTAAAAAGTAAAAAAAAAAAAAAAAAAAAGATTGTCCATGAGTTTTAAAAAAAAAAAGGATAAAACATTCTATCATTTTTTAATGGATTTATAAACAAAAATGATTATCTTTCAGGTCTGTTGAATGTCGATTAACCAGATTATATAAAATAACATTTTTGAACAAAGTATAACAATATCCTTATCCAGTATCCTTATGTACAAAATGTATGCAGTCGAGAACTGTTGCATGATGCAGCTGATTTCTGAGGTTAAAAAATAAAAATAATAATAATAATAAAAAAAAAGCTGGCACCATTTTTTTTTATACTTAATTTGAGAACTTTGCTTTCTGAAGGTACCATACTGGCTCCATGGCATTTGGTGCTGTCTTTCTCACCATGTTCCAGGGTATCCGGATCCTTCTGGAATATCTTGAAGATAAATGCTGGAGTTTTATGACACTGATGATCCCGGGTGGAAGGAGATGCTGTCTGTGTTGTTGCCCTGTGAAAATGTGTTTAAAATGCTGCTTCTGAGCTTTGGATAAAGTGATGAAGTATTTCAGCAGAAACACATCCATAATGGTCAGTGTTGCATTCCCAAAAGTGCAGTGTAATAACTATTTCGACATATAAATGCAATTTTTATCTAAATTGAAGAGTTATATGAATTATAAATAATGAGTACTTTGTGTGTGAGTGTGCCTTATATTCCCGTATATATCCATCCGTCAATCTTCTGTACTGTTTATCTTACTCAGGGTTGCGGGGAGCCTGGAGCCTAACCCAGGGAACTTGGGGCACAAGGCAGGGGACACCCTGGACAGGGTGCCAATCCATCGCAGGGCACAATCCCACACCCATTCACATATGGACAATTTTGGAAATGCCAATCAGCCTACAAAACATGTCTTTGGACTGGGGGAGGAAACTGGGGCACCTGGAGGACACCCCCAAAGGAAGCTCTGCACACTCAGGACAGAGGCGGAATTTGAGCCCCCAGCCATGGCGGTGTGAGGCTAACCACTGAGCCACCTATGAACAGATTAATGAACATTTATTGAACACTTCAAACACTTCTAATGACCTTTAATCCACAAAAATATTTAGATTTAATATATTTCATTTAATATGCAGATGGTGGTTACAGATGGTGATGGTGGGAGATTACTTCATCACTCAGGGCTGCTTCAGCATCTGCAATACGGGTGCCTCTGCATCGGTAGGTAGCATGTACACACACAGGCGCATTCTTCATCAAGTGAAAAGCAAGTGAAAAAATAGTCTCAAAAGACTATTAATAGTCTCGGTATTGTCCACTTTGGGTTCACTGATCAGAAATCTTCTTCACTGTCACTTTTCCCTTGCTGGTGGGCACTTTTTTTTTTAATGCTGCTGGGGTTTTCATTTGTGGCTCTTACAGGAGTCGCTCCCCAATGGCTAGTGTGGTTTGGAGTGACAGACCAGTTGCCCAGGAGTAGAAGGTGAAAATGTTTTTCATCTTTAATGCCAGGTTTTTAACGTTTATCACGATTACAAATTACAATTTGTACAATATTTACAATTTACAAATTACAGTTAAACCCAGGGAAATACAAGACCCTGGCTTATTTTTCCATTTTTGGCCATCAAATGCTGTTTGATAGGGACTAAACACACGTAGGAACTAGAAGAAGGTTTTTGGTGGACAACAGACAAACTGATACAACTGATATAACTTGAAGACTAGTGTTCTGGGACATTGGGACTGTCTTGCAGCAGTTGCTCAGCGCACAATAACAACAGGACAGTGACAGTTTTTTCTTTTACTGCTGCTGGAAACGTTTTGTTCTCCCTCTATCTGGCGTACAGTGACGGGACACTATAGAACTCCTATATGTCTGCGTGAAGGATGTGTATGTGGATGCATGTGTATATGTTGTTAGATTCTGATTTTTGTCCTAGTGTTGTTTTAAAGTAGGATGTTTAGTAGCCCGGATGTTATTTCTTACTTAAACCATCCTCATTACAGAAGTCCACTTTAAAGGGTGAGTACATTTTTTGATAATGTTTAAACCAACCTACAGACTTTATTCGAGTCAGTGTGGGGTGACAGCAGTGTACATAAGGAACACATTTACACCATTTGGCAAACACCCTTATGCAGAGTGACTTACGTTTATCTCATTTATACCACTAAGCAGTTGAGGGTTAAGGGCCAGAAGCCCAATATCTTAACCACTGAGATACCACCACCACCCATAAATGTCATATCCGCCCAGACAGGGACTTGAACCCTGGACCCTCAGATTAAAAGTCTGATGCTCTACCGACTGAGCTATCTGGGCTCATGAATGAGATATTACTGCTAAGAAATTCATAAAATGTTGTTATTGTTTCTCACTCTATTATTACTGTTTTAGTAGGTCAGTTTTACAGGTTGGGCGGTGAGTATCCTTACACAGTCATTTGTCTTTTGCCCACAGTTCGGGGAACAGAGTATTGAATTACCAAAGTAAATGAAAAGTTCAGAAACCAGATAGTCCTGATAAGCAAGTGGCACGATTAGTAATAGGAACGGGTGAATCTGTAACAGACACCGTGGCCCCTGCATCTATGAGAACAATGCTATCCAGGCCTCCAAAGGTAGCATGTAGAATGGGGTGGGGGTCTGGCAGATCTAAAATCAGAGATACACTAACCAATCATGGGCGACTGTGAGCTCATGCTTACAGAAGGGGGCAGATAGCGCTTTCCTCCGAGTGTGTTACCCCACCAACTGATGTTGCATGTGCAGCAGTTCAAAAAGATGTGGTCGGCTGGCTTCATATGCTTCAGAGGAAGCACATTATAGCCTTCGTCCTCTTTGGTTGGTAGCTGTCGTGTGATAGGGGAGAGCTGTCTGATGGGTGGGAATTGGCCATGACTAAATTAGGGAGAAAATCGTAAAAAAAAATTGGACGTACCTGTAGACCAGTAATGGTGTTTGGCTTAGATAGACTAGTTATGGTCTGAATTCTCTCTGGCAATGGGGCTTTCCCGTTACTCCCTTTACTTTGGCCTAAATAAGTGACTTTGGGTGGGAACAATTAAGCTAAGAAGAAATTCTGCCTTGGCCAAACAGGCTAATAGACTGGTAACAGTGCACAAATGTCACAGAGGATTGATGGATGCATTGAAAATGTTGTCACAGTGCAACATCACACATGATTGGCTTGATAATCTGTGCCACCACATTATGAAACAGACTTGAACTGTCACAATAGCCTTGGACTAACCTCGTTCACATATAGTATATTGCTGATCATTTCAGGTAAACTCGAAACAGTATTGGTCTTCTGGAAGAACAGGGAATGACCAGAATCCATTAGCGATATTAAGAGTGCTGAAAATACTATGCTTAGGTGTAATCTGATTGAGGATAGTGGAAGGGATCGCGACAATGGGTGTGGCTTTAGGCAGTGGGTGTCATGGGATGGAGGGCAGTATAATCGACACAAATTATCCTCCAGACGCTTTACAGGGCACACTGGACCATTAGTGACAGAGGTGCAGGTGACCATTATGCCACTAGCAACTAATCTGCTGACAGTTTCAACAGCGGCTTTCTTGGCTTCATGTTTTAGTGGTTATTAACAGACAGGCGGGAGACATTAACAGGCTCTATTAAAAACCCACATCTAATTTGTCTTTTGTTCACAGTTCCTGGAACAGAGTATTGAATTACCAAAGTAAATGAAAAGTACTGAAAGCCAGATAGCCCTGATAAGCAAGTGGTACAATTAGTAATAGGAACAGGTAAATCTGTAACAGACACCACGGCCCCTCTATCTATGAGAACAATTCTCTCTCGGCCTCCAAAAGTAGCACGTAATAAAGAGGCAGGGGTCAGACAGATCTCCGGTCCTGTGGATTCCTCGGCATGTTTTTCAGTTGCTGAATTTCTTCTTTCAAATTCATCCATTTCGCTGTGAGAGGAACAAATATCACCTTGCTTAATTTTCTTTAGACCTAAGATCCAAAGCCTAAAATCATGAATTTACCTTGTACCTGGCTTTTCCTACCACCGTTCTTCAGTGAACAGTGGACAGTCAGTATCCCATCTTTACTCAATCAGAGATATTTATCAAATGATACATCTAGATGTGTTAAACAACTTAAAACATGGCACGCTTTGTTTGAATCCACCCATTTTTCATGTGATTAAAATTACATGTGACTGACAGGTGTTTCTTGTTGCCCAGATGTGCCCTGTTAGATTGATAGTTTAAACAGTTAATAGCTCTGAATGTCTACTCTTGGTTTGAGCCGTGGGTTTCACCTGTGAAGACTGCATTTGTTGTTAAAAAGGATAAACCAACATGAAGACCAGAGAGCTGTCTATGGGAGAAAAGCAAAGCATTTTGAAGCTGAGAAAAGAGGGAAAATCGATCAGAGCCATTGCACAAGCATTGGACATAGCCAATACAACAATTGGGAAAGTCCTGAAAAAGAAAGAAACCACAGCCACACTCCGAAATCTAGTAGAAAAGCCTTCCCAGGAGTGTGGAGCTTATTATAAAAGCAAAGGAATGGGATGTTCAGCAAGCACATATGAATGTGATGGTCAGGTGTCTACAAACTTTTGGCCATATAGTATAGGTTTATAGTCATCCTACTATACGTGCCCAAATGTACTGTAGAAATTCTAGTAGAATCATATCCTACAATGTTATTTATGTAGTTATCGCACATAATATTGGTGCAAATGACAAGTGTATTTTTATCTGATGATGAGTAAGTGCACAACAAAACGTATTTATATTCAGAAGTTGCATTTAATCATTTCGTATGGGTGAGTGAACAAATTTCCATTGTGAGGATATACCTTTTCCTGTATGTCTTATTGAAATCATGCAGGGGTTTTCATCTGTTATGCTGTATGTAGCTGCGTTTGAGCAAATTTTTACCAAAGACCTATTTGCTCATTTATGTTTATATGTATGTTGTAGCTTATTTCATTCACCTTCAGAGGCTGGGCATGAACCTGCCCTTCTCCCTGGTTCTTCTTTCTCTTTAATTTTATTTATTTGTTTGTTTATTTATTTATCTATTTTGAATCTTCAGCCATCACTTTGCTACCAATCCACTAACATACATCAGAGCATTTCTGCATTTTAATCTATCTGCTTGATGTTCGTGGCTCCCTTTTGACACCTGTGAAGATTATTTTGAGTTATAAATAATAGAATAGAAAGAATATAGACGACATAATCGAATGATAGAGAAAGTCACACATTACATGAAGACGACTTCGCCACTGGTGCTGAGATCTTTTTGGGGTTTTTTTGAACTGTAAAGGGTGGTGCTTATCTTGAACATGTGCAAATGATAGTAACACTGGATGAAATGGCACTGGGAAAGTTTTACAGATTTCTAGGACTACTTATTTACACAGGGTTCACTTCTCTCCTCACTATCCTTATGTATTCCTGGTGAACCAAATCTATTCCCAGGAAGTAGATGACATGGACGAACCAATGCACCGGTAATCCGAATTCTGGGTGGACTACAACATCATATTCAGGCTGTAAGTTAGATATTAGTATGTGAAAAGGAAGAGATGATGATCTTGGAAAAGATTTAGCTGAAAAAACTTTTGAAGAGCTGTAGATATAAACATATACTTTTGTATTTAAGCAGCTCTCACCACTTCCATTTATTTATTCATGATTTGATTGACTCTAAGATGAAAATCTATATAATATGACAAAAAATAAATACAAATGATTCAAATTACAGTCAAAATGATGAAATAAGCTTAGTTTAAAGCAGTTAAACATTTATCCACATTATGTGCCACATTATGTTGCTGTAACAGGTGCAGGATATGTGAACATTATTGCTGAAAATTATTTTGGGCTTCCTTATCACATGACTTTACACTGCTCTGCACTTGGTGCTGGAGGTTTAAAAGACCGGACGCTGTCCATATTGAGACTTAATCCCTGGAAGGCACCAAAAAGTGAGTCATCTTTTTTTGTAGAAGCTTTGGTTTTTAAGTGCTTCCTGTCCTGGGGTGTCTGAAAAGCACAAACAGAAAACAAAGGCTCTCGTCCATTACTTTACACTCAAAGATTAATCTCAGCATCAGCACAACATTCATGGGCCACGCTCTCACCTTTGTGTAATGGTGTGGGTTTCTGTAGTGGGCCTTCAAAACTGTTCGCTCTGCCTTCTTCTGAGCTAATATGCCTTGTCTCAGTTTCCTGTATGAATATAACATAGGTTCATAACAGCATCTCCAATCATTATTATTATGTTAAAGATTTAAGGGCTTCTTAACAGTTCATTTTTCTCTTGGCTTTGAGTTACAGACCTGGGGAAAAAAAATTACAAAACAAGGAAACACACCAAATCCAAAAGCACAAATAATTATTAAAAAGACAGCAAAAAAACTCAAAAAAACAACAACAGCAAATCTGAAAACACAACATTAAGAGTACTCAAACGGTTTGTCACGCATGACTGGTTACTTCGTATTTAAAAAGCTTTAAAAAGTTTTTCTGTTGATAATGGGGAAAAGAATTATTACTGAGTAAGGAGAGCTAAAACAATGTCTTTGCAAGTGAACAGAATTGAAGAGATCTAATAAAGAGAAATATTAGTTGAATTTGCCTATATTTAATGTTTGTCGTTACTTACTATCGGTTTTTTGTAGCATAATAGTCATTCAGAATCAGCGCTCTAGAAAAGAATTAGGCTGGAAATTTATACGCAGCCCAGAAAAATCAAATGGTTGGTTAGGGACAGCGCATAAGGATGTAAGCAATCAGAAGATTGCCTGAATCATGTTAACATATCGCCTCTTAAATGGCCTCCAGATTGTTGTAGCAGGTGTTTGGGATGAGCTAGAGGAGTAACGATTAACAGGATATGAAAAACCTGAGCTCTACTGGCCCATGTATATTAATGTGATCTTTCTCTCTCTCTCTCTCTCTGTCATTTTCTTTCTCTTTGTCATTCTCTCCCTGAGCAGCTAGCTGAACATATGTAGCTGCGAGAGAACACAGCCAAATTCGTATAGAAAGCAGTGACATATTTGTATTTTCTCTGATGCTTGTGGTAAGCAGGCAACATTCACTTAGTATCTGGATTTTTGTGCTTTTGGATTTACAGATTTCTTTGGTACTTCTCGAAGTACTTGCCTTTCTCTGTGTAGCTCTGCTTGGTAGGCTCTAATCCAGGACAAGTCGTAAGCGATGTGGGAGTAACAGCAGGGTGCACTTTTCCTCCTAACAGCCTTCCCTTTCTTATCATCTCCATCCTTCACCCCTGATACACAGCTGGCCAGGGATTTCCTCACTATGGCGTCCATTTTTTTTAAAAATTCTGAAACGTTGTTAAGGCGTGCAGCTGGAGATTATTTGGTTCTCTGTCTTCCTCAAGACTCAACACTGGCAGTGATTTTCTGACTCATGCAAATGGCCTTCACCTCATTTAATATACGCAAATGAACAATAGTTTTTCAGTCTGGGGCTGAAAAAAATGAAAACAAATCACAGTTCCGTTTAAGATAAAGCGGTGTGTATTCTACTGAAGGACTGCATAAACAAATATTTCCATTAACACAACCTTCTCGCAATCTATTTCACCTTTAACATTTATATAGTTTTTAATATAAATACTGAGCAGGTAATAGGTCCACTCAAATAAACAAGCTGTTTAAGCATAACATAACATAATTTACAAAATTCTTATCATTAACAGTGAAGTAATCAAGAGCTTGCACTGACGAAATCTTGTTACATTATTGGTGGATGCTATCTAGCATAAGCTATTAAATAAAAATAAAAAACTGTCATTAGAACATGTGTTGAAAGAAGGCAAGTGCAAGGTTTAATTATGCATTTCTCTTCCACGTTTACCTAGAATGGTCAAAGAGCTGGTCTTTATGCTAAAACTAGATGATGAAATTCAAGATGATCATCTTTACGTACCTTGTACCTGATGTCTGCATTCATCAAAAGCAACCACTCATATCTGATTCAAAGTGCTGTTTTGTGCCTCGCAAGGCTGTGCCACTTTGAGAGTCTTAAGTGCGACGCGTTTCACGCCGCTGTCCCCTACCTGAATCTCCGCTAATTCCGAAACAGCATAATGCTCTGTAATCTCATCAGCAACAGCGAGGAATCGTAAACACGTGAGGATTGAAACAGGCTGACGAGTTTAGTTTATAAGCCCCAAACAAATGTTTATCACAACGACTAAATCCACTACGACGCTTGATAAGGCCAGTGCATTCAATTTCATTTCAGAAACGAAAAATAAAACTGTAGATCTACAATTTTAACCCTTCGGAATGATAGATTAAAGGAGTGAAGTCTCTCCTGTAAACAGATGGAGTAGGGGAGAATGAAGACGTGTAAAGGAAGGTGACAGATGCTGGGGAATGACGCAGAATCAGTGCTCTAACCAACTGTGTTTTATCTGGACAAAACATTTCTTTCTTTCATGCCACATTTACATTTAGGGGACACCCACTGAACCTTGGTATAATGTGATGAACACAACT
Source organism: Pangasius djambal (assembly GCA_022985145.1). NCBI lineage: Eukaryota > Metazoa > Chordata > Actinopteri > Siluriformes > Pangasiidae > Pangasius > Pangasius djambal. Next base: position 12,094,250 of record CM041003.1, read on the forward strand.
CTCGCTCTCTCTCTCTCTCATATATATATATATATATATATATATATATATATATATATATATATATATATATATATAGGTTCGTTATGATTGATGATATTTATGATATTTATATTTCAATGGTCGAACCAAACTTTACAAAGTCATTGTGGAAAAGATGCAGATGTGGAAAAAGGGTATTATCCATTTTGTAGCTAAAATGTTAGCGCAACAAAGTGAGAATAATTGGTGATTCAGGATATCAGTCACAAAAACATGCACAATGTGCACCTCCAGAAGGCCATAAACTAGTACCCTAGGGCTATGATGATAGGGGCAGGTTCTCGAGCAAGTGGCAGCTCAGTGGTTAAGACATTAGCCTACTAATAACTGGAAGGTTGTGAGTTTGAATCCCTGCTGTGCTACTGAACAAGCCCTCAACTGCTCAGTTGAATAGATGAGATAATGGCTAAAGATAATGGTGTCTGGTAAATGCTGTAAATATAAAGTGGTAAGTGTGCTTGGACCCAAAGCTGGTTTACATGATGACAAAATAGATGACAAACATAAAAGCCATGTGCTTCTCTGGATGTGGTTGGCCAGTTGATAGGTCATCTCTTCTGAGCAGCTACTGCTAACCTGACATATGACGGGTATTAAGGATGTGTTGTGGAGTTAAATCTTCTCAAGTCACCACCTTCCAGCTGGAGAGAGGATAAAGCTACCTACAGCTTACTGGACCAACCTGAAAAGGTCATCTAACAGCAACAAGTTTTTAAAACGTCAGTGAAGAGATCAACTCAACAGATGAACAGACTGAAACATTACCTAGGACAATAATACTGCTATGGTTTTCCCATTTCCTGTCCCTGATTTAACTGTAGATGAAGAGATCTTCAGAAAATGAATTTGTCCTAGAGAGGATTTAACACAATAATATTGATTTCTGCAAATCTGCATGGTTCCAAACACTCAACCTTGGAAATCAGAGCAGCTGAAGGAAATATCCATTATCAGAAAATATCTTCAGCAGTAAAAGATTATCAGTGAACTAGTTTTAATCCTCGCATTTCATTCATGTGATCCTGTTACGGTCCACATATTTGGGACTGAATTTCTGACTTTGCTGTGCACTGTGAATGTTTGGGGGTGAAAAGATGGATAAAAGTACTCACCGTACTTCGGGAGAGAATAAACAGTACTTCTGATAAAATATGTATTTCCCCTGAACTGCTGATTGCAGTTGAACTGGCAAAATAAAAGTACCAAATGAGTGTGATCTCAAAACACAACCCCTCTCCCTATTCGGGAGTAGCTCAAAGCATTTAAGAGCACAAGAGCCTAGGGAGACAGTACAAAATATTCTATTATACTGTAAGGAATATATGAGATAGCAAGTGATGAATTAAAAGCCACGCTGAACCACTGATGTATAATATTATTCATCCATCCATCCATCCATCCATCTTGGGTAATCTGTTTATCCAGAGTATTCAGGGTTGTGGTGGCTCTGGAGTCTTTCCCAGGAACACTGGAATGCGAGGCAGGGCATCACGCACACACACATTCACACCTAGGGGCGAATTAGAGGCACCAGGCCACTTCCCTGCATTCTTCTGGCGGGTTTAAAGAAACCGGAGAACATGAAGGAAACCCAGGCAGACACCGGGAGGCCATGCTAACCAACACGGACAGTATCCTGAGCTCAGGATTGAACTGAGGAACCTGGAGCTGTGACACAGTAAAGCTACCTGCTGCACCACCATCATTACACTATTATTATGTACAAGACTAGTAGTTCAGTATGTGCTTGTAATTTACATTAAGCAGGTCTTCCAACCATTATAACACGCCAAAGAAGAACAGAAAATGACCAGAGACGGTATTGCGAGAGTTCCCAAGATGGCCTTGTCTTCGTTAGGTAAATAAAACAGCACAAGCAACAAAACACATAAAGGATAAACATGTAGTTTCCATTCTGGGGTATTAGAGTCAAAACACGAACTGACTGATTAAGAGATGGACTCTGTGACAAGATGTCTGCCGTTTTCTGCCTGTGAAGCTGCCACGACTTCAACAAAAGCCAGGCAGACAGACAGAGACTTTATTCTATACAGTCATAGATACATATATATTTGTATATACAGATATACACATTTTAGCTTCATATAAAAACACGAAAACAAAAATAATGCTGATTCAAATAAATACTGTAAACCTGTGCTGGCAAGAATGACACAGCGCACAAAAGGTCTGTGCTTAATTACATGGACAAAAGGCTTCAATAGAAAATACAAGTGTGTGTGTGTGTGTGTGTGTGTGTGTGTGTGTGTCAGTCACACTGAAAAAAAGAAAAAGACACTGAGCTACATAGAACAGTAGCTTCTGTGTAGCTGCTGTTGGGATGAGACTGACAGATCTAGGATCAAGGAGTGTGTCTATGCCAGAACTTCTCTTCAACTATCGGCTGTCCAATAAAAATACGAATAAGTAAGAGACCGTAATTCAGGCTCAGTGTCCAATTACAATGGAATCCAATGCAACCAATGCAGCCGGTTCGCTGCTTTTCTTCAGGTTTACATTCATGTTTTTCCAAAGCTTCTAGAAAACAAAAAAGCCCACCTTGTTTTGGTTTTGCTACGACAGATGTGACTCAAGGATGTTCTCTCCATTTCCCCCCCCATTTCAATATCAGAGATGGTTATATATGCAACAACACAACAGATCTTTTAAACTTTTCCGTGTACTTTGTGTCTGCAGTACTGGATAAAGTTCCTTCCATCTTGTCCTGGAGGTGTGGAAGACTTTGTGTCCGAGTTAGCGTTGAAATGGCATCCTACGGTGCATAATCTACCCATGGGCTCTGTAAATACGAAACTATTGCATCCGGTTCCAGCTTAAGACAAAGTCCTGTGTCACCCTTAGATACTTTAAAGCTGACACGGCAGTGTAACCCGACAACTCTGTCCACCTTAAAACTACTTGGTCAGTCAGGCTGCCTGAAAATAAAAAAGGACCAGCTTCACCAGGTGAACCCCAACTGTTGTTGCACACCAACTCTGCTCACAGCCCCTCAAACACGTGAAGAGTTTTTTTTTATTTTTTTTGGCGCAAAAAAAAACTAAGGCAGGTAGAGACAAACGTCACCGGCTAATGTCACGATTAGCCTCCCAGGGCTTTCCTGATGTCTGCTCGCTAGCAGCGATGGGACTCTGGAAGAACTGGTGCCTGAGCGCTGCGCCCAGAGTGATGCGCTTTGGCGGCTCGTACTCCAGCATCGCCTCAATCAGGTCAAACAGCTGGTGATGCTCCTCAGCCTCAGACAGGATGTACCGCTGAACAACAGAGACAGAATAAATCAAAAGGAGTAATAACAGCAATAATAACACAAAATATAACCGCGATCTGAGGGGTCCAAGCACTCCGCACAAATACCGCCTCCAGTGGCCAGTTACTGTCAAGTTAGACAGAACAACAAAGAGACCATGCATAAATATATAAGTAATCACTGTGCATCACTGTGCGTAAGTAACCTGAGAAACCTGGACTTAACCCCGCCCCCTATCGATGACCACACCCCAACCTTTGGAGACCTCCTCAGAACCTTGCACTGAACATGTATTTCAAGTTTGGTTCAAATCCACATCACCAATCATAAATTTGGGAAAACAAGCTCCGCCTCCTTGTTTACCACATTGTTTACAAATGTTTTTGAACATTATTAAAGTTTCGCACTGTCCTGAGTAGACTGACACCGAGTTTGTGAAGACATAAAAAAAAAACCCCTAGGACTAGTTTGCAAAAGTAGGTTGGGCATATTATGCAAATTAGCACAGAATACAACCTGTTGACCAAGTTTCACGTGTATTCTGACTTACGGTTTCATCTGTACGACTGGTTTTGGGGAGAATCAGAATAATAATAATAACAATAATAATAAGTTAAAAAAACCCTAACAAAAACAATGATGTTCCAGTGCAAGTGCTTGGACCCCTAATAATAATAATAATAATAATAATAATAATAATAATAATAAAGAAAACAGTCTCTTACTCGCAAGGGCTTGCAGTTCTCTCGAACATATCTTCCTGCTGAGGAGTTTTCGTCCCAGTCGAGCCGTCCATGGTAAAAGTACTTCTGCTTTCTGTTAGGATGAGAATTCCAGGTCACTTCGAATCCATTTCTATTGTCATTCCAACCAAGAAACACGGCCAGTAAGTGTAAGGTGTGAAAGACAGGGGTTCCTAAAGCAGGGGGTCAGGACCCCACGTGGGGTCGCATGATTTACAAATGGACTTAGAAACCGGACACGCAGGGATAGTTATAGTGGATGTATCTTATTATTTCTTACGGCTGTGCAAAAGATAGGCAGCGAGTGTGTGAATAATAATAAGGGATGAGCCTGACTTTCTCAAAAGCTGTGTCTTTTGAAAGAAATCTAAGCTCACCCTTCCCTCTAGACTGATAACCCAGTGCAAGGAATATACGTATTCAGTCACTTAAGTTACCCATCTGATACTGACATAATGTTTAAAATGTTACCTATATCATAAATATGGAATTTAAAATATTCACTACAACAGTAACTGTAGAATACAATAAATACGCAGGACAGTGAACGTCAGAGAACACGAACGTCACAGAATCAGTACACGTATTCGACTGGTTTGTAGGCTCACTCATGGAGCATGCACTTATTCATCTAATAACGCGTTTTGGTCAAATGATCGGGGTGTGTGTGTGTGTGTGTGTGTGTGCGAGCGTACTCGCGGTCCCTTACCTCGTTTTGCGGATCATCCTGGAAGGGACGGGACCCAGTATTCTCTCCATCATGGCTAAGTGCTCCCTGTTATCATGA
>CM041003.1:12120784-12135490 GCA_022985145.1 Pangasius djambal
TTAAAAAAAAAAAAAAAAAAAAAAAAAAAAAAAAACACAGCCTGTCATTGTGACAGCGGGGGCGTGGCCGGGCCTCGGCCGCGGACCGAGAGGAGGCGGGTTGAACCGGCAGGTAACGCGTGATGATTCTCTCCTGCGTGTCTTATTACCGCCAGTCTACTTATGTGTTTTTCTTTGTGCTCTCAGTCACTGCCGTGAGCCAGGGAGAGGGAGAGAGAGAGAGAGAGGGAGAGAGAGAGAGAGAGAGAGGGAGAGGGAGAGAGTGTGTCTTATAGATGAAAAATAGCCTTTGGCTAACTGGCGCTTTTACAGCAATGTTTATTATTGTGCCTACTATCCCTGTTAAATAAACGATGTATGTTTGACTGTTACACTGTGTGTGAGTGAGTGTGTGTGTGGAGACGCTGTCCAGAAAATGTTACATAAATGTTGATCTATTGATTTTTATAAATGTAATGTGTTAAGAGATGTCTCAGTAGACGTTCTGCAGGAACACCTAGCATGGCAACACTTACCTGAAGAACTATGCGGAAAATTGGACCAATTCAGAATGTTAGTGAAAAAATGACGTGACTCACCCTGTGTTAGATGAACCGGTTACTGTGGGCTCAGGTTTTGCGGTGGTTTTCACAGTCATCAGCGGCAAAGGCAAGGTAATCCTGTTCAGGACGACTCTAGGCTGCGATATTGGTTTACCGGCAAATGTCTTCGTCATGCTTGATGACGTTGTGACCGGGGAAACAGTCTGGGAAACACTTGGAGCAACAGAGGTTTTTAAGGGTTCGATATTTGTGGTAACGGTTGCTGAGGAGGTAGCAGTGGCGGTGGTGGTGTCGGTGGGTGCTTTAGTGTTCTTCTGAGGTGCAATCCACCCAGCTGATGAGGCAGAAAAAAAGAGGAAAATGTGAAAAAAAAAAAAGAGCGTGTTCATTGACACAAGAGACAGAGACACACACGCAGAGACACACGCACGCAGAGACACACACACGCATGCAGAGACACACGCACGCAGAGACACACGCACGCAGAGACACACGCAGAGGCAGAGACACACGCAGAGGCAGAGACACACACACGCACGCAGAGACACACACACGCACGCAGAGACACACACGCACGCAGAGACACACGCAGAGGCAGAGACACACGCACGCAGAGACACACACACGCACGCAGAGACACACACACGCACGCAGAGACACACACACGCACGCAGAGACACACACACACGCAGAGGCAGAGACACGCACGCAGAGGCAGAGACACGCACGCAGAGACACACGCACGCAGAGACACACGCACGCACGCAGAGACACACGCAAGCAGAGACACACGCAGAGGCAGAGACACACGCAGAGGCAGAGACACACGCAGAGGCAGAGACACACGCAGAGGCAGAGACACACGCAGAGGCAGAGACACACGCAGAGGCAGAGACACACACACGCAGAGACACACACACGCAGAGACACACACACGCAGAGACACACACACGCAGAGACACACACACACACCTCATACCTTTATTTACAGCCTGTTCCTTCTTCTGCTCAGCCATTCGCTTCTTGATCCTTTGGATTTGCTCCAATCGATTTGAGCCCTTATACAGCCACTCTTTCTCCTCATCTTTCTGAAACAATGAACACACCCCTAAACACACATCTACTATCACTTCACAGTGTACAATAATGTACAATAACCCAGAAAAAAACAGTAACTTTATATTCACAGTAGCCAGCGACAAAGCAGGCGATTGTTCACTGTACATTTGTGACAGTGATGCATGATTTCTGTGGCACGAGCGAGCAACAAAGCCACAGCGCGAGATTCGGCAACGAGACAAATCCAAAGGACCAATCCTACGCTGCGTGCGGTCCGACGTTTCTTCAGTTCCCCGCTCACAACTTTAGTTCCTACCTGCAGTTAGTTCCCACTTACTGTCTGCACAACAATGGAAGAAAAATGTATAAGCATGGTCATATATGACCTCTTGTTAAATGTGTATAGAGACATTTCGAAGAAAAATATAGCAGAGAGCGTTACTGCCTCTGGTGAGTGTACGTAGCTAGTACAGTTAGCTGACTTTCCTAATCTGCCAACAAAGCTAGCACAAAATTGTCCATAACATGCAGATCAGTCAACCAATTCACACTGATTAGCATGTTATTTAGCTAGATTCAGAGTTAGGTAGATTCTTTTGCTGTATTGTGAGTACTCCACTTAGCAAACCACCTAGCTCATAGCAAACCAAGATAAATGATGGTCATGCTAAGCACTGGATAACCTAAAATGCTACTAAGTGTGGAATGGATAACATCTACGGAGGTGATTCCGTGCTAGATAGAAAAGCAATCACAGCAGGGAGATAACGTGAAATGCAACAGAAAAACTGTGACAATGTGCCACATCGAAAACAAAACCTTTAATGCGTTGCTCTTGCATCCTTTGATCTCGTCAGTAAAGGAAAAAAGGAAAAAAAAAAAAGAAAAAAAAAAACCAGCAATTTTTTTTTTTTTAAAGAATTACATGATGGCTCCATGTCAGAAGGTGCACTGCATTTCACTCTCATCACCGTGTTGCAGTAGTGCCACACTGAAACGCAATCTCTGTCCAATCACAGCCCTAAGCTGTACTCGAATAAACCGGTCTCTGATTGGTTCATTGATTCTTCATTTCCACTGCAGTGATTGTTGAACTATTAATCAACAAGCACTTCATTTATTTCAATTCCTACTAAAACATGATAAAAGTGTTCACATGACTAAAAATACGTACACTCAAGCACTCATGTCTGATGCAAAGTCAGCGTTTAATTCTTAAAAAAAAGCAATCTTTCACTGAAGAAAGAGATAAAGCGATATTAAGAGCAACACACTGATGGTTTTGCTTTTCTGCGTGGCACATTGTCCTCATGTCATAAATGCATATCGCATTTCCCATTTCCCTCCCCTGGCACGGAGTCTTCTCCATAAACATCTGAACAGTTGCAGGAATATATATATATATATATATTTTTTATATTTTTATATATTGCTGTAACTATGAGCTTGGCCTAAGGTCCAGGTCGGGCTAAACCAGCCTCTCACCTTGTAACAGATCTGGATCAAGCTGCCATCCACCTGACAGACGGTGCAGAGCTCCATTCGCCCATCACGCTCCACCTTGCTATCCTGCCCCACTCGCATCACCACAAAGATGGGGTTTGGATACGCCTGCAGATATTCCTCCACCTCTGCACGCCACACCTCGTCTTCTATGTCTTCAGACATGTTCTTCACTATGGAGAGACAGACAGAGAGGAAAGAGAACCAGTTTGTAATGACAGAGAGAGAGAGAGAGAGAGAGAGAGAGAGAGAAAGAGAGAGAGAGAGAGAGAGAGAGAGAGAGAGAGAGAGCATGTGCAGTTTATTTCCTTACTTGGCTTACAGACCAGATGGAGGTCCGGCAGGGCGATGTAGGCTGGACGGCCATCATCAAAAAACACCAAGAACCTGAGAGATCAGAGATGAGCATTTCTGTTAGTCGTAACAGCTGAAGCCAAACAGATGAGAGACAATTAAAGTTTTAAAGAGTGAACGGAGAGTGAACATGCACACCTCATACGGTTCCTGCGGTCCGGCATCTCTACTACTACCGCAGCATGGAGCCAGGACTGGTTGTCTTCTTTGTAGCAGGCTACAACCCGACACCCCACAAAAAGATCCTTCAGCATAGGTGGGCCAACACATGCCAGGTGATGAGCAGATAAAACACTCTTCCCTTTACCACCATCAAACAGGATCTTATACCTAGGACCAGACTCTGAGAGAACAAGCAAAAAATAAATAAATACATAAATCAGTGTGTCCAAAACATAAACCATCCAACCCTGAAAAACAATAGTGCGTAGCCCTGCAAAGAGCGGGTACGTTTTAGATACTGTCCTTTTACAAATCATTTGTCTAATGTCACTCAAATAAAACTTAAAAGTGCTGTGAAAAAGTATTTGCCCCCTCACTGATTTCATCTGTTTTTGCATGTCATTTAATTGTTTCAGATCTTCAAACTATTTAATATTTGAAAAAATATATAATCTGAGTAAACTGAAAATACAGCTTTTAAATTATCATTTCATTTATTGAAGTAAAAATAAGTTATTCAGCACTAGCAACTATATCTAGCAAACCACAGTGAGAGTCATTATCTCCAAATGGAGAAAACTCAGAACAGTAGTGAATCTTCCCAGAAGTGACCGGTCTACCAAAATTCCTCCAAAAAGCACATCAATGACTCATCAAGAAAGTCACAAATGAACCCGGACGACAGCTAAAGAACTGCAGGCCTCGCTCTCCTCAGGTAATGCCAGCGTTCATGATTCCACCATTAGAAAGAGGCTGAGCAAAAAACGGTATTCACGAGAAGGTTACAAACTGAAAATCACTGCTAACCAGGAGGAACAAAAAGGCTTGTGTCATATTTGCCAAAAAACAGTTTTGATGACCGTCAAGCCTTTTATGATATTGCTTTGTGGGCTGATGAGTCCAAAGTGGTCCCGTTACACCTGGCGTAAAGCTAAAACAGCATTCCACAATAAGAACATCATACCAACAGTGAAACATGGTGGTGGTAGTGTGATGGTGTGGGGATACTTTGCTGGGGCCTGGGAGACTTGCCATAATTGATGGAACCATGAATTCTGCTTTCTACAAGACAATTTTGAAGGAGAATATCTGCTCATCAGTCATCTGAAGCTCATTGGGTTATGCAGCAAGACAATGATCTAAAGCACAAGAGCAAGTCCTCCTCTAAATGGCTCTCAAAAGACAAAATGAAGGTGTTGGAGTGGCCTAGTCAAAGTCCTGAACCCCACTGAGATGCTGTATCAGGACCTTAAATGGGCAGTTCATGCTCTAAAGCCCTCCAGTGTGGCTGAATTAAAGAATTTTAAAGCAATTCTGGGCCAAAAGTCCTCCATAGGGATGTGAAATACTGATCTCCAGTTATCAGAAGTGTTTGCTTGCAGCTGTTGCTTCTAAAGGTGGCACAACCAGTTATTAATTTTAGTCGAGCAATTACTTTTTCCCCCCCAATGGGTGATACACTGTAGGTGGCGCATAACCTTTTTCCTGCAATAAATCAAATGATCATTTAAAAACTGTGTTTTGTGTTTTCTCATGTTCTCGGTGCCTATATATATATTACATTTTGTATGCGGATCTGAAACCATTTAAGTTTGACAAATAAGCAAAAAGAGAGGAAATCCTGTGGGGGGAGGGTTGGCAAAATAGTTTTTCTCCGCACTGTACCATGAAATTGACATGCAGCTGCTCAAGCTGTTGAAATTTTCTCTTCCGGCTCTTTTGCCATTTGTGACCAGGTTTAGCCGGAAATCTTTGGTGCATCCGTAATAAATATAGTTAACCGATGTACTGCATATTGTCTAATTTTGGCACAGTAAAGAACTCAAACATTCTCTGTTTACCTTAATGAAATAAGACACTGCTAATGTGAAAGGGGGCGGGGCTTCCAAGCAGTTTCGGTTAATATCGGAGCGTTCAACACACCTACGCAACTGTTGATCATTCCAGACCTAACTGAACAAACACACCTGACTCGCATACAGACTCCTAAATAAGGCTATATTATTTTTATATAGTGCTAGAAAGTGCTAGAAAGTGCAAGCCTCCTTTCTCATATGAATCACCTATGCAGTCTTACCAGTTGTTTTGATGTCTAATATTGTGCCTTGGTGCCATGTTTTAGTCCTCCGCCTTCCAAGGACGCTCATGTTGACCTTCAGCTCCACCTCTTGCTGAACATTAGCAGGCATCACAGGTGTGACCGGAGTGACCGGTGATGTCTGGGAGACTGAGAGAAACAGTTTGATAGTTATTCTTTGCCAAAAAAAAAAAAAAAGACAGCATGTTGAATTAAATGCTGATGAAGACGAAGCAAGCAAGAGCCAGACAAATTGAACAAAAACTAAATCTCACACCTTCTGTAGCATCCGGTGGCTTGATAGAAGTAGTCTTTTTGGAAGCCTTGTCTGAAGTTGTGGTGTCTGTGGTACCAGAGTGAGGGCTGGAGGTAGATGGCTTAGTCTCAGGTTTGTCGCCTTCTTTAGGGTCAACACCCTTAGCCTTTTCTGCGGGCGCAGCTTTAACAGTGGTATTGGATGGTGTGGTGGTGCTTGAAGGTTTGCTGCTGGGTTTGGGACTGGCCCATTTAACCTTTTCCTTGGCTGTGGTTTTTCCGGCAGTGTCTGAGGTTGTTGCTGCTTTGGAGATTTTGCTCTTAGAGGCATTTTTTTGGTTGACTGAGTCTGTTTTTGAAGATTTGGATGCAGTAGTAGATTTCACTGGGAGTGTGGATGTTGGGGTGGATGGAACAAGTTGCGCTGGAGATTCAACATTCTGTTTCGTAGAGGCAGATGTTTCACTGGGTGTTTCAAGTCTATCTGAATTGTCCGTGGATGTGGAAGATGCGTTTGGTATGGTGGTCAATGGAGGGGTTTCAACAGTCTCATTCATGGGTATAGATGTGCCTGATGAAACAGGAGGAGAACTTTCTTTTTTAGGTGGTAACGACTGAGCAGGAAAATCACAGGGCGATGGAGCAGTAATTGGTATGGGGCTTCCTAAAGTATTTAGGCTTGGTAAGGGGTTGTCAGAAGGTTTGTTTTTCCTGGTTGTTGATGGTGATGGTGGATTGACTTTGGTTGGAGGGTCAACAGCCTCAGATCTTTTCACCTTCTGAGCTAACGTCTGCACAGAAAATTCCGAAGACTCTATGCCTGCTGACAACTCAACTTCCTGAAAGAGTGTTATAGCAGAGACAAAAAAGAAAAAAAGAAATAAGGCCATTTTAGCAAAGATAGACTATATGATTATTATGAAACTGGATTCCAGACCTCCAAAATACGTATATTCTCTCACCTTCGGTTCCTCCTTCACTGATGTTTCAGGAACAGCGGCTTAAGTGTAAAACAGGGGACAAAATCCGAGGTCAAACAGAGCGAGAGAGGGGCATAAAAGGCATAAAACCACATTCTGACTTTAGTGACTTTTCCTTTTTCACATCTTACTAAGGCGCTCTTAATCAAATGAAAATGGATAATTCTTTACCCCCTAAATCGATGACAACATAGTCATCATCGCCATCAGGACCACGCTCTTCCTCTCCGTTGTCAAAATCATCTGTGATCTGAACGGCATTTTCCTTAGGTTTGGCTCCTCCTTCTTCCTCCGAGTCGGTGTCTCGATACTCCAGTCCCAGCATTCCATACAAGCCCTTCATCACAGACTCGCACTCAAGGACCGATCTGATCCAAGATAAAAGGAAGTCAGGGTCACCAATCACCAGTGAAGGACATACCTATCATTAAAGGAATGGAAACTTCCACACTTACAAAGCCCCACAGTTATGGAGCAGCCTTCCAGTTAGTGTTTAGGCACAGTCTCAATCTTTAAGTCTAGGTTGAAGACCTATCTGTTTAGTCAACCCTTTTGTTAATAGTTTTTCTCTCAGGTAAAGGTGCAGATCTGGAGGGTTTATGGGCATAGAGAGTTCTGGTACACTGGGATGTTTGGATCCTGACGTCCCCCCACTCTCACGTGTTCACTCAGGTTTGTTGATGGTGGAGGGGTTGGCTGCTTTATGTCCCAGAGCATCTTCATGTCTGTGTTACCTTGTGGCCGTCTATTTTAGTTACGTTGTCCTAGCTAGTTTTGCCAGAATTAATTAATAATCTGTGGTTTCTCTCTCTCTCTCTCTCTCTCTCTCTAACCCTAACCCTCCTGATCTATGATCATTTACCTATTTATCTACCTTTAAAATACTTACGCAGACAGGGCAAGGTTTTTCACTGGCACAAGATGAAGGCACTTACTCGCAGGCGTTATTGTACAGCAGCTCGGTGTACGTTGCCTCCCTCTCCTTCCGCTTCACCCAGTCTTCCACCTGCGCCAACTGCGCCCGCCTCTGCACCAGATGCTCGTCCTTCTCCACCTGCTCCCGCACCCAGTGCTGCAGCTCCTCCTCCGTCATGTTCACCCTCTTGTCCTCTTCTTCACTCTTCATCACTCTGCTATCATGAGGGCACATCATAAACACGGACACGTCAGAGACAGGCTGCAAAATCTCAGCCGGCTTGGAGTTTAAGTTCAAGATTAAGATGTTACTATGTCCAGGAAAGTAGTGACACCAGAGTGTCTCTGAGTGACACGGTAGCGTCAGCACTTTAGCACTGCAACGCCTGATCTTGAGGCAAGCTGGAAACCTTGAAAGCTAAACCTAGCATTGCAAACAAAGCATTTCCTCTGGATGTTTGCTAAGATTTTCTACATTATGTACTTTTTTTATGATGTACTGAAGCAACAAATCTGAATGATTAGGTAAATCCAGTAAATCCTTTGGACCAACTTCAGAGGGGTGATCTCTTGGAATTTTCATGCATAACAATCTCCAGAGTTTACACAGAATGGTCCGAAAAACAAAAAAACATTCATTCAGTGAGCATCACTTCTGTGAGCAGAAACACCTTGTTGAAGAGAGAGGTCACAGGAGAATGGTTCGAGCTAACAGGAAGGCTACGGTAACTCAAATAACCACTCTTTACAGCCATGGTGAGCAGAAAAGCATCTTGCTTTCATATGGGTCTTCTTGAGCTATGGATTCTTTCTAGCTCCCTCCTATACAGTCCCCAATTATCTACTGTAGAGCTGTTGAAATAGTTGTCTGGTTCACTCCACTCTCATCCTCTGTACTCTGTAACTCCTTCAGAGTGACTGTTGGCCTCACTGTGGCTTCCCTCACTAGTCTCATTTTCAAATAAGCACTACAACGAATACTTGCTGACCCATAATTTATGTTGACTTTGAAAATTCACTGTATGAGAACATGAGTTTACAATAAACATACCGACTGGAAGAATGCGTGTATTTATCATTTGTTATTCGGCCAAATTTGCTCGATTCGATGGGGTCGAATACTTTTGCAAGCCACTGTAATTACTTTTACAAACCAGTTGTCTAATGTCCATACAGCTGACATTTTTACTGCCGATGCTGCTCAGAGAAGGAGGACTAGGAAGTGTCTGCTAATGGGAGAGTTCAAAACACCTACGCAAATCATTCCACATGTCGATTGGCTCGTCTAACATTCTCTCCCAAGCTCTTCAACGTCGTAACTTACGCAAAGCCAAAGTGCTCCCGTACAACAGACTTTAATGATTTGGGAGAAGCTCCTGCTTGCTGCTGAACGTAGGATCTAGTACCCTAATATGGGTGCGTATTCACTTGTAGAAACACAGCATGCTTAGGGGAATCCGGATTCGAGGCACAGAGGAAGCTGATTTTTCAGTGTATAGAGTGTGGGCTTGATTCATTTTAAATGTTTATTTCACCACGCATAATATAAGCTACAGTGGCCGACAGGAGCAACACATGCAAATGCTAAAACAAATGCAGAAAACAGATGCATCAGACTGGCTACACGCAACAGTAGCTCAGAAACAGCTGCGACGTGTGTAAGCACATACGTGAGTTTGAGAACACGCATGCTGCATGCAGAAACACGTGCAAAATCAGAAAACATGCAATCAGCTGAAAACAAACTGCTTCTGTTTTCGAACGGTCCGCCCTGGTGATTCCGTCACACGTCCCTCAGAAACATTTCCATATTGCTGTAGACCTTTTCCGGTGTTTTCTCGGCTTATTGCAGCGTTCCTGATTTTACAAATGTTTTCTCAATTTGGTGAATGTGTTTCATCTCATGGAAGAATCTGCAGCTGTCTCTGAACTACCATGAGTGTGCGGCCACGTTGATGCGTCTGCTTCCTGTATTTGTAAGTTTTCTGCATTTGCATGTGTTTTTTGTCTTCACACGTTTTTTTTTTTCTTCTGTATCCACATGTTTTCTCTAAGGTGAAAACATTGAAAGGTGTTTTATAACAAATACCCTGCTTTATTACACAGAGCGTTGAAAGCACGGTCAGACACAGAGGCATACAGAATCGAGAGTATCGTATCAAACGAACCGATATGATGTATCGTATCGTTACAGCCGTGACTTCATGACCCCACACCCCACGGTCCTGCAGAGGTTTACTGTTTCACTGCTCTAACACACCTGATTAACAGGCAGCTGAAGTGAGCAGAGAAAACACTAACCCTGGAGACAGTCCACTAGGGGAGCCATGTCAGATCCGAGCCAGAACTTCCCGCGTGCTGAAGGAAGAAAAAAGCCAACAAAGTCGGAGAAGTGAACATCTCCGAAAAGCTGATTTCTGACATGTGACCAGTTCTGCGTGTGCACTTCCTGTAGATCAAAGCTCAACACCGATGAGGCTGTGTTAACAAACCAGCACATGCGTGTGTCTAAACTAGAAGCGAGGTAGTAACACGGAGCACAGACATGGCGTCTGGAGGTTAGGAGTTGATGCAGTGTGTAGTGCTGAGAGCGTTAAAAGGATCTGTTGGAGCTCATACAGTCATACAGGACCTGATTATATGCATCCTGCCATTTAGTGTCACAGCCTGCATGTGCATGTTGCTTATGTAATGGCCCATATACAGGCAGCTAGCTCCATTAGCACAGCCGACAAGCTCCATACGCACAGCACTGCACAGTAAACAGCAGGGAAACGTGAGGAGAAGTGCAGCTTTGCTGTTGGGTTCCTCAGGGTTCCTGCACAGCTCAGGTTCTTCATAAAGACCCCAGTGAAGCTGCTAGTGCTGAGGAAAGACCTGAAACACACTGATGCTACATGTGTACAGCAGCACTTCCCCCCGCACCTCTACTGAAACACAAGCCCGCGGTACAGCAGCCGCGCTGCCGCTGCAGTTACACCTCAGTCCGCTGCTGCTGGATGAAATGAACACTGACCTTAAATCCGGAGATTTTAATCACATCCTCTGAAACCGGCAGCTGCGTAGGAGCGGATAGCAGGGATTACACACAGCGCTGCCTCTTTCCCCACCCGTATTCCGTCAAGCCCCGCCTTCTGAGCTGTGATTGGCTTGTGGTCCGGACACACACACACACACACACACACACACGTGTGTACTGTAGATCCCATACAGTAATGTGGTGCTTGTGTTTTGGGAAAGTTCGGAATTAGGGTCATTTATTCCACAGAGAGACTTTGGGGTGCTTTTATTTTTAGTCAGAAGGTTTTGCAGACCAAACCATAGGAGCTACAGACATGAAGCAGGATCATTATGTAGTACACGGGGAATCTAGCAACACCCTAACAACCACCTGGGTTACCACAGCAACTGCTTAGCAACAACCTAGCAACCACCTGAACTATCATACTAACCACCTAGCAACACCAGAGCAACCAGCTAGAATATGATAGCAACCACCTAGCAACAACCTAGCAACCAGCTTTAATATGATAGCAACCATTTAGCAACACCCTAGCAACCAATTAGGTTAGCATAGCAGCCACCTAGCAAACACCTGGAATAACAACCACCTAGCAACACCCTAACAACCAGCTGGAATATGATAGCAACACCCTAGCAACCTCCTAGCAACCACAGGAAATATTATATCAATCACCTAGCAATACCTTAGCAACCATCTGGAATATGATAGCAACCACCTAGCAATCACGTAGCAACTACCTGGGTTACCACAGCAACTGCTTAGTAACAACCTAGCAACCACCTGAACTATCATATCAACCACCTAGCAACACCTTAGCAACCAAGTGGGTTAGCACAGCAAACAACTAGAATATCATAGCAATCAGCTAGTAACCATCTGGTTAGCATACCAGCCACCTAGCAACCAACTGGGTTAGTAGGCAATGTTTAAACATTTAAACATTTTTAAAATATTACCAATTTAATCTTTGAACATGTTTCAACCTT
Organism: Pangasius djambal; assembly: GCA_022985145.1. Taxonomy (NCBI): domain Eukaryota; kingdom Metazoa; phylum Chordata; class Actinopteri; order Siluriformes; family Pangasiidae; genus Pangasius; species Pangasius djambal. Next base: position 12,132,643 of record CM041003.1, read on the forward strand.
TTAACGTTTTAAATATAATTTTTACCATTAAAACCTTTTAGCATTTTAACTTTTACACACTTAACTGTTTAACATTTTAAAATCAGTGACAACAGAACAGTGTAATATCGATTAACTTTTAGCGTGTTTAGCAGGCGGTGTCAAGCCAACATCAAAGCTCATCCATGACCTTTAACCTTTTAGCTTTCACTCTCATCTAATCTGATCCAGTAGATTACAGCTCAGTCCTCTGTACACTTCTATTATTTTATTAAATAAATCAGTGTGTCTCAGGGTTTCTGTTACCAGGTTTCAAGGTTTATTTAGAGACTTAGCAACAGCAACATGTACAACAGTTAATGTAAACCTTAGTGCGCTTTATTAAAGCTAGGACTGGGAGTCGATCTCAAGAAGAATCAATCCCACGATTCCAGGGATCTGGGAATCGAGAGTCGACTCCAAAGCTTTGGATTCGATTCCACACAGTGACGTTGTAGTTTGATACAACCCGAGGTAACCACTTCAGCTGAACCTAGCAATCCTTTTCCTGCTCAGATCTACTGTATCTTCTCAAATGTTAACCAGTAGCTTGTCTTGTTCTCTAGACAACAGTGCTGTAGTTCCACTGGCCTTTTTTACGAACAACAACTGGCCGTTTTTACAAACAACAACTGGCCGTTTTTACGAACAACAACTGGCCGTTTTTACGAACAACAACTGGCCGTTTTTACGAACAACAACTGGCCGTTTTTATGAACAACAACTGGCTGTTTTTACGAACAACAACTGGCTGTTTATACGACACAGTGACGTTGTAGTTCACCTGATACAACCCGAGATAACCACTACAGCTGAACCTAGCAATCCTTTTCCTGCTCAGATCTACTGTATCTTCTCTAATATTAACCGGTAGCTTGTCTTGTTCTCTAGACAACAGTGCTGTGGTTCCACTGGCCGTTTTTTAAGGACAACAACTGGCTGTTTTTACAAACAATAACTGGCCATTTTTACGACACAGGTTTTTGACACAGGTTACAGGTTATGCTAGTTAGGTTAGTTTAGTTACAAATTACTTCATAAAAAATGTCATCAGTGATGTAATCCCAGTAGAAAGGAATGTAATCTGATCACTTTCAGATTTACTTCAAGGTCACGAGTCAAGAGAAAAGCAACAAGAACAACATCGGCAACATCAGAAAAGCATTTCGGAGAACAACTTTAGAGTTTGAAGTTACGATGGAAATGACAAGTGACCGATCGAAACATTTAAATTTTTCTTCAAATTAATTTTCATATTTTTGCAACACGATCTTTGTTATTCAGTATGTTCTTGAATACGTTGTTATTTGTTTAAAAGTTTGATTCAGCAAAAAATCCAGTTCTTTGTACATTCTGTTCTTATACATTCATTAACTAATGTTAACAAGCACAAGGAAAAAAATGTCATTACCATCACACACAACATTAAAAAAGTCTACACCATCGACACGTGCATGAGACTATTTCAAAGTACATGCCGATCACGTGTATTTTAGCGTGTTTTGTCGGGGAGTCGTGTTCGTTTCAACCAAAATACAGGATGTTCTCAGCTAATTCAGCACAGCTGGCAACCTCACCCTCATTAAATCATTAAATCATTTTAGCGAACCTAGCTAATGTGATTTCCGAGCTTAAATGCTTCTTCAAATGAGATGTCGAGTCGTTCAATGTTCACTGTACTGTGATGTTGTTGTTGCTCCTTTATAGACAAAATCATTTTGAAATTTTATTTTCCAGCTGGCTTCATCGTGATAAACAGCTGTTTCAACATATGGCTCTAGAGCAGAATGATTAGAGACAGATGTTAATTGCGTACGCACGTGAGTCACGTGGCTCACGTGAGTCACGACTGGCAAGAGAGAACCAGAACCATAATCAAGCAGCTGTCTATACTGCGTTATGTCAAAAGAGTAATTTCTTTGGTTTTAAATTTTCATCCTGATAGAATTCCCATTTTTTATAAAATGCACCTGTAATGTGATTACTTTGTTTTTTGATGTAACTGTAGTGGATTACAGTTACCAGTTTTTTTGTATCCTGATTACGTAACGCTGTTACATGTATTCCGTTACTCCCCGAGCCTGAGTTTGAAACAGTAGTGTGTCGAAATACACAGCAGTTCAAAGAGATTCCACTGTTTATTTTGTCTTGTTTTCCGGACTCAAGAGTCGAGAAAATTATTGTGTGGAATCGACTCTTGGTGTCGACTCCATCGATTCCCATCGCCTGGAATCAGAATTGGACTCGACTCCAAAAATCTGTGGAATCGAACAGCCCTGATTAAAGCAATAAGCCAGGAGAGGAGTGTCTAAAACCCCCACAACATCACTACAACGAACGTCCTCTTGTAGCTTCAGTAGCTTCGTAGGTTTCCTCTGTTCAGGGGGAAGTAAGCTAAAGCACACTCAAAACGCCAGATGATGCCATGTTCTAATTTGCATATTCATGATCATTTGCATACCAAATTACAAATTAGGCTATATGAAGAAGGAAGATTTTCTGAAGACACTTAGAATAGAAATTTTATCAGAATAGAAAATAATGGATTGTAATTGATTTCTTACAGAAAAAAAGAGTCGTCTTTGGTGAATGAGTGAATGTATGAGTGTTTCATCATGTGTTTCAGTAAGTTGGAGATACACTATATTACCAAAAGTATTCGGTCACCCATCCAAATGATCAGAATCAGGTGTCCTAATCACTTGGCCTGGCCACAGGTGTATAAAATCAAGCACTTAGGCATGCAGACTGTTTTTACAAACATTTGTGAAAGAATGGGCCGCTCTCAGGAGCTCAGTGAATTCCAGCGTGGAACTGTCATAGGATGCCA
>CM041003.1:12135590-12152516 GCA_022985145.1 Pangasius djambal
CTTTTAGAAGAATGGTCAAAAATTCCTATAAACACACTCCTCAACCTTGTGGACAGCCTTCCCAGAAGAGTTGAAGCTGTAATAGCTGCAAAAGGTGGACCGACATCATATTGAACCCTATGGGTTAGGAATGGGATGGCACTTAAGTTCATATGTGAGTCAAGGCAGGTGACCGAATACTTTTGGTAATATAGTGTATTTCTTTAAGAAATTTATACTGTGAATTTCAGGTAAGAAGGCTATCATGACAGAACTAATGCATTAGGTATTTAGCTAGGGAATTACAGTGACTGCACAGATACAAATGCATTGCATTGTGGGTAAATGCGTAGGTCGCAGTGACGTCAGTGGAAACAACCCATAAAAAAGAGTCATTGATCACGGCACCACTAACTAACTCCTTCCACATTTAAGAAATACTATACTTTCAAAAACATAATGACACAATGAAGCAGTGGTAGTGAGGAGTGAAACAGATATGATGGAAATGGTTACATTTGATTCGTGATTGGTCGTTGGGAACAGTAGTGATCCGTGATTGGTTGTTGAGAACAATACTGATTCGTGATTGGTCACTGAGAACAGAAGCGATCAGTGATTGGTTGTTGGGAACAATAGTGGTCAGTGATTGGTCGTTGGGAACAGTAGCGAACCATGATTGGTTGTTGGGAACAGTAGTGATCAGTGATTGGTCATTGGGAACAGAAGCGATCAGTGATTGGTTGTTGGGAACAATAGTGGTCAGTGATTGGTCGTTGGGAACAGTAGCGAACCATGATTGGTTGTTGGGAACAGTAGTGATCAGTGATTGGTTGTTGAGAACAGAAGCGATCAGTGATTGGTTGTTGGGAACAATAGTGGTCGGTGATTGGTCATTGGGAACAGAAGCGATCAGTGATTGGTTGTTGGGAACAATAGTGGTCAGTGATTGGTTGTTGGGAACATCAGCTCGCAGAAGCCCAACTCAGTCTGGCTTTACACACTGGTGGTAAGCGAAGTGAACTTGCTCTCTCTACTCGTGCGTGTGACGTGATACGACTCAACACAAAACTATTAATAAAATATGGCGGTTTAAGAGGAATAAAACATGTTGGGACGTGCTTTTATTAGAAAATAATAAACTTTGGGCTGGTTATGACCCTCCCCTTTGCTTCACACCATCACGTCGTTGATTATTTTTCTATCACAGCACGCCCCGCTGTGATTTATTCCTTTTACTTAGGAGGCAACTACAAAAACACATGATGTTAGAGCATGAAAAAGATCACTCTAAAGTAAAATTCTGAGGCGTAAAAGGTAATTATGCTGTGCTATGCTGCCTGTCCCTGCTCAGCGTCCACCTGAGCTGAGGTGGCTCTGTTTAGAGGATCCTTAAGTGACATAATTTCCTGTAGTTTCAGGAAGACCTCACAGTCTGGAGGAAAGCTGTTCCTCTGGAAAAAAAAAAAATTCAGAATAAAATTTAAAATATTTCAATAAATAATCTTGGATTAGATAAATGTATAAGGTATATATTCATATATATGAACCTCACGTTAAGGGAAATATGCTGGAGACCTCTTTTCCCTTGACACGCCACAGATGACAGGAACATCTGAAGTGACTGCTGTGTCAGTTTATTGCCTGGACGAATGGGAAGGAATGATGTTAACATCAACACATCCACAGAAATGTAAAGGTATGACTTGTAAATGACTGACCTGACAAGTTTAGAGACAGAAGTGTCGTGTTGCCCGGATAAATCACTTTCCCTCCAATGTTCTGTATAGCAGGATTCAGCAAAGGGCCTTGCGTCTCAACCACTTCTTCGGTCTTACACACAAAAACACACAAACACACACAAAGCTTTATGTGAAAATTGATTTTCTGTGTGGGAGGAACAGAGCTGCAGTGTTGTGTTGCCATGCAGAGACTGTTGTGTGTGACAATCCTAAGAGATCAGCAGTTTCTGAAATACTCAAACCAGCCCATCTGGTACCAACAACCATGAGCAGGTGTACAGGTGTTCCTAATAAAGTGGTCAGTGAGTGTATATCAGGACAAATGCACCTTTTGTACACAACTACCCTTCTGGTGGACAACAAAACATTTTGTATTGAACAGGTTACAAGACATGACATTAATGACATTAATATTTTTAATTAAAAGAGGTTTATTTCTAGAATAATGTCCTACCTCTTGTTCCTTCACTGAAGGATGCTTGTCTTTTCCATCTGATTTTCCACCTTTGCCTTGTGGCATCTTAGTATCTGAGGCTGAGATTAAAAGCAAATAAAAAAGTAAGATGTTTTTCTAAAGCCAAAATACCAAAATGTGTACATCCAGTGTTGGATTAAATTAAACTTTAATTTCACCCTAAGTTCCAAATAATAAATAAATTCCAAATATTTTTACGATTTCAGTGTTATATTTCTTGGAAGAACACATATAGCAGAGGTGAGCTGTTTTACTTCTTTTCTTTTCCACTTTGGGGTCCTCTTTCTTTCCTGATGTTGTCGCTGGCTGATTTGTTGGAGGCTTCTCATCCTTTTTGGTGGCATCCTACAAATAAGCAAACATTCATATCTTCATAACATTCATATTCATATTCATATCTCTAAACATTTACTTTCCCTAAAACCTGAAGCTGATGCTGTACCCCCACTCCTGAAGGACTTCTTACCAATCCTGTAGTTGTTTTTTGCTGTTTTCTAATGAACCTAGATGCATGTATTTAAAAAAAAATAAAAGATTTACACCACAGGAATCCTGACCAGGGAAAAACATTTATGGAAAATAAAGGAACGAACACACTAAATGTGTGTGATCCCATGTTAATTAACATTGCCTATTTTCATTCCATTCCTTTTTAGTTGGATCCTGCGAGTCCCGTTGACATGGAAATAATAAAACTCTGATTTGTTCAGTCACGATAAAAAACACCTACTGTTATGGAAACATCCGGAAATTACTGTGGAATTATAGTTTACCCCATCACCTGGCCAACTGCAGGCAGCGTGAAATCCACTTTATCTTAAGTGTGTTGCTGCTTCTCAATTTATACTGGAATGGAAATCGACTTATCAGACATTTTCAATCAGTATAAACAAATGACTTATTTTATCGTTGCAAGTTTGGTATAAGATTAGTCAGGACACTGTTGGGTTTCTGTGTGTAGAGTATCATGACTCTGTGTTTAGCTGATGGTGAGCAGGGCGATGGGAAAGGGGACGGGTTTGAGCCCCCTGCTGGGCAAACAATCCAAGTCAAGTCAAGTGGCTTTATTAGGGCCTTTCGCACTGCGGGAACCTTTTCATAGAACCTGAACTAATTGTGGAACTACCCACTTTTTGGCGTTTTCGCACCTCCGGAACTGGGTGCGATTTTAGACTGCCTTTTTCAAGAACCAAATTAGCTCCTACTCCGGAGCAGGGTCTAACCAGCACAACTGGTACTATCCGTGACGTCAGTAGACGTTGATTGGCCAAACGCATACGAAAAAGCCCTCACCTGCCATGATTTAAAACGCCGTGTAAACATACTGTAGTGTCGACTTATTTCACAAGTAGGGAGAACAGCGATAGATGGACGGAGGCTGAAGTGCAACATCACAGCGTCCTCCATCCTCCGGTTGTTTACGTTGTTCTTTGTTTCTGTTGTTGAACGCCGCGCACAAATGACGTCGTTGTCGACCGGCTTACGTCACTTCCTAGTGCCCGCTGTCGGTGCGAATGCAGCCCTTTAAATGGTACTGGGAAATAGTTCACGCAAAATCGCCCAGTACTTTAGTACCGTACATTTAGTTCTGGAACTAAAGCGGTGCGAAAGGCCCTATTGTCATTTCAACCATATACAGCTAGTTAGTAAACAGTGAAATGCAACAACGTTCCTCCAGGACCATATTGCTATATAAAACAATGCAGAACTACATAAGACTACACATTACTACATAAAGTGCACGTCCAAACAAGTGCAAACAGCACAAGACAGTACACTAACTACTAAAACAGGACAATATGCACAGTAAGGGACAGTGCAGTGACGACCAGTACGCAGTTCTAGTGTGAAAGTGTCAGATATAACAGGTAGTGCAAAAGAATAACAATACTTTAGTAGTGTCTGGTGATGGTAGACATGAACACTAGTTGCTCGGCTGTCCATGTACCGTTAAAAAGGCGGGCTAAGAACAAAAATGGCACCACTTTGTTTCCGGAGCAGCCGCTGCATGCTATTGCCGCGCCGCTATTTTGGTGTACACAATAACATTGGTACAGAGATAAAATGGACAGCACAACAAAAGCTTTTTTGGTAGTAAAACATTATATACAACTGCCACAATAAAACAATAACATTTGAACCTTATAGGCTAGGTAAAAAAGAAATACTTGTGACAGAATGCGAATTCTTAAAGCCCTGAGTGTCTAATTTTACACGAGCCATTAACCACTACTGTGGAGTGTGACATCACAAATAAAATCAATGCTGAACACCCAAGACAGGTGCAAATTCCTTTTTTTTTTTTTAAAAAAAAGAGTTAAAGTAGAGATATCAGTGGGCAGCAGTGGTTCGGTGATCAGGCTTTGGGCTACGGATCAGAAAGGCTGTGAGTTCGAATCCTGACACTTAATAATCCACCTTCTTCTTGGTGGCAATTTTAATGTTGCGCTCCGGCGATGAGCTGCTGGGGATGGACAGAGCTGACTCACATTTAGAGACTTCACTAATCAACTGAGCTGACTAAAATAAGAGTGAGTTTGAGAGAATGAGAGAAAGAGACAGAGGGGAGGAGGAACATAGAAACAAAGGAGGCAATGAAAAGAAGAAAATGGAAAGATTTGATTCAGAGACAGACAACTAGCACAGTAGGGAAAATAACTGAGGCGGATATAAACTTGAGCTCGACATGACCTTAGAAACTAGAAACAGCGTGTTCTTTCTCACCAGTTGGTCCTTCCTTTTCAACAGCCTCCTCCTCTCGACTATTTCTTCATGTGTCAGAGCAAATGGGCCAAGCACCTACAGAGAACGACAGATTGGCCTGCGTGGACTTAATGAGAGTGGAGGAAAAGAATACAAACAATATCTACTTCTATTATTTTGTACATGAGTTCACACACAGCAAGTCAAAGTCCAAATTCACAGGTTTCTTCATTTATACAAGGTGTGTGCATGGCAATTTTTTGTTACCAAGCTTCCTCCTGAGTTTTAAATGGAGTTATGAAATACCTTAAGCTTGGGAGAAAGAGATCATACCCGAAGTTCCACTTTCTTTCTAGTTAACTTCCTATCAATTCCCATCTCTCTCTCCTTATTCTACTAGTGACCCACCCAATCCCTGTCTGGTCCTTACTATTCAGCGACTCCTAGCTTTAGTAAGAGGGCATGGTCTGTACTCACAACCTATTATATAATTAATCAATGTGTCCAGCAGGCCTTGATGTCCTTTCCTCTCAGAGTTGGTCACGGCCATTTTCTACCTGCTGCAGGTCATCTTTATTACACATCAACAGGTAAAAATGAACACGTCACTTTGCAATATCTTTGCAGTAGCGCTGACCCCGTTTGGAGACGAGCATAAAGTATTCAGCTCTCTGTATGTGACCTGACGCACATTGTGACTCAGCTAGTGTTCAGCTAGAGATATCACTAAGAACACTAATTATGCTCTTAATAGTGTAAAACCGTAAGAAGGTTTGAAGGTGCACCTGAGCCAGATGGGCTGCTCCTACATCGCCTATGTGATTGTTGGCCAGGGAGAGATACAACAAAGTGCGATTGAGACGCAACCCCTGTGAAAGACCAATAAAGAAAAGGAGGAGAGGTGACAGTTGGCTATTAGGCAATGAGACAAACAGCTGGATGCTTGCAGGAGAGGACTAAATGAACATGTTGCCAAGTGACATAAATTAATTAATTAACTCATTCATCTTTATTAACCACTTTGTCAATTACAAATTTTAAAAAATGAGATCAGTCACATTATGCGCATTAAAATGTAAGATGAAAATCCATGAATATGGACACAGAGGTGTTGTCATTATGCTGCGTTGTGAATAATGTAAATTTCATCACCTGGGCGAGATAAATAGCACCCGCATCGCCAACAGCGTTGAAGGCCATGTTGAGTGACAGGAGATTCTTGGAGAGCGCTAAACCAATCAGACGTGCTCCCTCTTCTCCTATGCGATTGTTTCGCAGTGATAGGTGTGTTATCCTGGCAGATAAGACAGACAAAATAATAGTAAATAAAAAATTGTAGAAACAGTAGAAATCTAACACTGCATGCTCTATTTTTGTGACACTGCAAGCGCAATTTGCTGGTTAACATCGACATGTAGCTATTTTCAATCAACATGCAGCTGCAGATTAGACTGTATTTTCCTGACTCCAGATGCAGTGTTAGAAATCTCGTCCCATTTCATAACATAAAAAAAAAAATGCTTCTTCAACCAAATGTTTTATTCATATTAAATTAGAATAAACACTTCCGCTGTGGAAGGCCAGTTCGTACAGAAAGCTTTTACGAAGCGTCTTAAAGTCACGCACAAGCTTCTGTTTCAACCAGGTCAGCTCTCACAGTACCTTCGTTTGATGCTTTAAGTTTAGGCCTGCTCTCAAAAGATGACCTCAAAATCATCAAACTATCCAATAACGCTACATAATCCTACATACACTCACTGATCATTTTATTAGGAATACCTGGACATCTGCACTTGTTTTTCCGATCTTCAGCTGTCCAGTTTCGATTGGACTGTGCCTGGGTGGAACCTGATGTGGTCTTCTGCTGTTGCTGCTTCTGCTGTTGCTTCAAGGTTCAAAATGTTGTGTGTTCTGAGATGCTTTTCTGCTCACCACGGTTGTAAAGAGTGCTTATTTGAGTTATATAGACCTCTTGAACCAGTCTGTCCATTCTCCTCTGACCTCTCTCATCAAAAATGCATTCCTGCTCACAGAACTTTTGTTCACTGGATGTTTTTTCACACCATTCTGTGTAAACCCGACAGATTGTTGCGTGTGAAAATCCCAGGAGATCAGCAGTTTCTGGAATATTCAAATCAGCATGTCTGGCACCAACCACCAAGTCACGTCATGCCGAATCACATCATTTCCTCGTTATGATGTCTGATGAAGCTCTTTACCTGTATCAGCATGATTTTCTGCATTGCGCTGCAAAATTGCGTGAATGTGCAAGTGTACGAGTGTTCCTAATAAAGTGGTCAGTAAGTGTAAATAAGTACGTTTAAAAAAAAAACCTGAGTTTCACTGTTGGAACCGGAGCAGACATGGAAATGATCAGGCTTTGCAAAGAAACTCATCTCAAGTAATTACTTTAAAAAAAAAAAGTTCCTTAATTACTAATGTTTTGCTTGTAATATAACCAGAATTAGTTCATGGTTCATATTAGTTCAGGAGACATGTTATGACTCGTGAGATTTCAGTTCCACCGATAAGAATTAGTGGTTATCATGTGTTTGAAACAAACGATTACATATATTTCATACAGTGTACTGTTGTAATGGCAGAACAAGAGTATACGATATAGTAGGAATCTTGTATCTTATCTTTTTTTATCGTGGCAAACCATTCCGAGAGGAGAACACGCGCTGTGTGTGTGTGTGTGTGTGTGTGTGTGTGGTCGTAGCATACAACTGTGTCATTCCGTCTATATTCATCATTGAATTCCTGCACGTGTTGCCTTTAATGCATTTTGATTTCTGCATCAACCTGATAAATATATATTTAACCACTTACATGGTTTTAAATGATTGTGAACATTAGACTACTTATATGAAACACACACACACACACACACACACACACGATATGCAATTCTCTGCATTTGTGGCACTTCCAATAAAATATCGACATACTGTAAAATCTAGTCACAGAGAAAACAGAAAATATAATAAAAGCTTTCAGCTTAGTTAATTTTACAGCTAATAAAAGTACCTGTAAGTGAACTCTAAGGGAACTCTACAGGGAGCCGATCTGATTGGATATCACAGCATCGTGCTTAACCGTAACACCAGATAATGTAATTATTTAAATCGACGTGAAGATACTAAAACTATACAATGCCACGGCCTCATGTCCCGTTTCTGCACACATGCCATGAACACAGAAATAGTGTGTTTACAGCAGAGCAACTCACAGTGATAAGACTGTCATGATCATTATGGAGCCATGTCCCTTTCTAATGTTTAAATAGATTATGTATGTGCACATGAGTGTGACAGAAAGGCACTTACATACTGTCCTCTCCCATGAGAATATGGTGACTGTTTTCTGGAATCGGGGTTCCCTCCAAAATAACCGTCCTGCCACAGACGTAGCAAGAACATAAGGTATAAAGTCTTTAATTATATGTAGTGTCCATATATAATACACATGTAACCATGTATAATGTGTCATACATAAGGAATGTGTAAAAATTACAGTGCACAAAATGACACGATATACTCTATTATATCATTTTAAAGACATTTCATCATCAGGTTTTCTCAGACGATGTTGTTCACAACAGCAGAACCAGTCTAAAGTTTGAGTACACGTGTTTCCTTGATACTTAACATTGTGTAAATGTTCTTAAATACAAATGATAATAAGGAACCAGTTTAACTTAAAAACTTCATTTCTGAATGAAATCTTCAGTGACGGATGCAATTCTGTGTATCCTAAAGCAACAGGATCTCGGTCTGAAACCCAAAACAGTAAATGTACATGTTTTTTTTTTTTTTAGGCTTTTATGAAGTTAAAGGCCACTCAGTAAAGGACCTAAGAATCACTCAAACTTCTGACTGGAGTTCAGCATACAAGCAGTGCCCTGCTTTAGTCACCTGAGCTTTGAGCACATAGAAATTGTGTTCTTTAAGGAGATCAGAATGGGGTCAGTCGATCCGATCCGCCACATCCTGTAAAATACACCACAGTGTAGCTTAATGCAGTTATCTCGCTGTGACATACACAAAATATTTATGTCAACCCAATTCAAAATAAATAGGTTACTTCAGTCAACATATACAGCTATATAACTGATTAAATTGTTGATGCATCATGCACGGAACATCATGTAATTAATAAATTCTATAAACTTTCTAACAAAATTCTGAAAAAAAATTAAGTCACCCCAGTCTCAAAGAAAAAAAACCTTTCTATGCGATGAATATCTACGTTCTGATATCATCTGTTTGAAGGCTCTTGTATGTCACGTTCTGCTCCAACGTAATTTAACCACGCCCACCTCTACCACTATGCTATTTGTATAAGATCAATATGTAATAAATAATTTTATCTCTTTTTAAAACATGTTGAGGAAAGCCTGCTTCTTGCGTAAAGAACCACATGCCTTGTAAGCGCGATTGTGTTTGCAGAGAAGGGAGAAGTTATGCTTATCTCACAAGCCCGGGAAGTCTAATCACACAAACTTTACCACAACTATGTTACACATCAGTTCATATGTGTGACGCATTGATATGCATCGTATGCCTGCTGATGTTCAACACATAGAAGGTGTTGCAAATACACTATATGGCTAAAAGTTTGTGTACACCTGACCATCACACCCATGTGCTTGTTGAACATCTCATTCCAGATTTATTCCCTCTTTGCTGTTATAATAAGCTCCACTCTTCTGGGAAGCTTTCCACTAGATGTTGGAGCGAGGCTGTGGGGATTTGTGTTCATTCAGCTACAAGAGCATTAGTGAGATCAGGCGCTGATGTTGGTGAGGAGGTCTGGGGTGCAGTCGGTGTTCCAGTTCATCCCAAAGGTGTTCAGTGGGGTTGAGGTCAGGGCTCTGTGCAGGACACTCGAGTTCTTCCACTGCAACCTTCACACACTATGTCTTCATGGAGCTCACTTTGTGCACAGGGGCGTCGTCATGCTGCAACAGGTTTGAGCCTCTTAGTGTCAGTGAAGGGAAACTGTAATGATACAGCACACAGAGACGTTCTGTACAATTGTGTGCTTCCAGCTTTGTAGCAACAGTTTGGAGAGGAACGACATGTGCGTGTGATGGTCAGGGGTGCACTTACTTTTGGCCATATGGTGTAAGTTGCATGTGAATTTTTTTTTTTTCTGTGAGAGTGCGTATGTGAACTATGTACCAGACTCACCAAATTTATTGTTGTAAGCTGCGTTAGCCAGCTTGGTATTTGTACGTGTCACACTCATGTCCTCCTCCTCCTCCTCTTTTTTTAAAAATTATTTTTATTATTATTATTTTCTTATTTATGCCTTTCGATCCCTGTAGTAGCCTGACATTTTAATCTTGGACCTCTTATCTGTTTTTTTGACTAAAACTGTGGTGCCATATTTCTCTCAAATATACGTATTTGCATATATCCATATACACATGTATTTATTATTTATTCACCTCTCACCCTTACTCTCTGTGCACTTTCTCAGCTGCTGTGTTACGTTTTTGCGGATTTTGCTCAACATATTCTCATTGGTTCATGACTTTTCGGACACCGTTGTACAACTACTTACTCTAGGCTCTGCAGGTTGCTGAGGGATGGTAACGTCTTACTCAGCACTCGAGCCATCGCCTCGTCCACCCTCCATCCTAGACAGTAACACAGATCACAGCAGTTGCTTTTGTAGGGTTCTCCTTACAAAATGGGTGCTGAATCGCAATACCACCTGCAGGATACTTCCTTTAAAGACTGATGATACAGTTGTTTGTTTTTTTATCAGGACTAGGCATTAAAAGACGGTCTGATATAGATGATTTGGCTTAATCCAATATATAGAAATAATGAACTGACAGAACATTCCAAAAAAGTTCTTTAAATAGTTTTAGTAAATAGATTAATTAGTATATAGAGCAGAGTTCAGGTGTTGAGCTAGCACATCACTATAAACATTACATAAACGAAGCATTAATTCTTGAATGTACTATAATACAATGCTTGTGAACAGTCCTGTAACTATTATTTTACAATGCTGTATTTACAGAGTTTGGTGTAATTGCATATTATTAACTGCCTTACCAGATATTCGAACTCTTTTTACGCTCCGTGAGTCCTCGTTCTCCAGTTCTATGTGAAGGCAGGGTTTAGGAGACCAGGCTGCCATACAGCTTTCAGAGAAAATCTCTTCTTGGCTACTCTCTAAACAGGGATACATGGGTTGTCATTTCAACACACAGTTTGTACATGCTGTAACGCTGAAAATATGCTAGGCATTTTTTTTATTACAACAACGTTAGGTTATAAACCAATCGGCTTTCTGTCCTGATCTACCACATGAAGAGGAGATGAGGAGAAATAAGTATTCAGACAATTTTGTTTTTCATTATTTAATATACTTCCAGTGTATATATCCACTTCAAATGTGCACACATGATGTCTCTGGACATCTTGTAAATATGAAAAAAAAAAAATTATTCATAAGAATAAAAAAAAAGATATGTTTAAAAAACAAAATTGGGCAAAAAACATATTTGGACACCACATTTTACCAACGTTAGTATTGTGTTGCAAAGCTGTCACTGGCAGTTACAGTTTCGAGACATCTAAGGTGAGAAGTAATTCGCTTTTTTGCAGTATTGTGATCCTATTTTGGCCCATTCCTCTTGTCAAATCGTCTTAAATTCCTCAAATTTATGAGGGTTCCCTCTGATGAACCCGGAATTTAAAAATCCTCCATCAATTTTCAATGGGATTTGAGTCAGGAGATTGGCTAAGCCAAGCAAGGTCTTCTTGAGTTATTTCGGCTGTGTGTTTGGGGTCATTGTCCTGTTGAAATGTTCATCTTTTCCCCCGGATTCAGTTTCTTGGCCAATGAGATTCAATTCTCCTCTAATGTGTCCCGGGACATCACTCTATTCATGTTTCCTTCGATGGTGTGTAATGTCCCAGTGCCGTTTGCAGAGAAGCAGAAACATATCATGATGCTCCCACCACCGTGCTTCACTGTGGGTATGGTGTTCTTGGGATCATACTCGTAACCCTTCTTTCTCCAAACGAGACAAGATGAATTATTGCCAAAGGGTTTTAATTTTGTTTCTTCTCACCGGAGTATATTGAGTTCTGAGTTGTCTAAATGCTTTTAGATGTGCAGAGGAGGTTTGCGTGAGGTGTAGGAATGGAGATGATTGTGGTGCAGTTCATTGCTTATTGTTCTCGGTGTAACTGTTGTTCCTGACGCTTTCAGGTCGTCCTGCAACTCCTTCTGAGAGACTGCTATCTTCTCTCTTACCTTCCTTATCATTAGTCTAAGAGTGCAATGTGAAATCTTGTGTGGTTCACCTGTCCAAAGATGATTAGTTGTGGTTTTCATGAACTTTCCACCTGCATATTATCGGACTAGCTGTATGATGGGGATATTGAAGGTCTTCGCTATGTCTTTGTAGCTTTTTCCATTTGAGCGTTGTTTAATAATGCTCTCTCTGAGCTTTATTTTTTGCAGAATTTATATCTAGAATGTAATTTATTTTTATGTAACCTTGTATATACATGTATATATTTTTAATATAGTGACTGAATATTTTTTCCCAATTAATTTTGTTTTTTAAACAAATCTTTTTTATGCTTAAGAATATATACATTTTTGTTCATATTTACAAGAACAAAGCCAAAAGACATTATGTGTGTAATTTTAAAGTGGATATATGAACTAAAAATGTATTAAATAACAGAAACGAAAGTGTCCTCACACTAATGATAGAGAAAATACTAAAAAAAAAAAACTGTTACTGTAAAAATGAGTTAAAATAAGACATGGGTAATTCAAGTGAAATTTCTGAAGGATGTGTTACATAAGATTCCTTTCTTGCAAACGTCTGACTGAATGGAGACCACAGTTACGTTTAATGTGTAATCATTTATTATTAGTTTATGGCTACAGATAAGACAATTCAGAGTGTTTCATAGTGACGCTTCATGTTACTTCTGAATAGTGTCACAGAATAAACACGTACTTCTTCATGCACTAGGCTTTAAACATTCTGGGTTTTTTTTTAAACAAGCAATGTCACCCGTTCAGTAATCAGACCAGACAGGGGAAATAAAATGAAAATCTATGAAAGTTTGTCTCTCGCCCTTTAGCTAGTCTCTGGACCAATGAGCTACATTCAGTTAAATAACGAGGATAATAGGATCTGCTACAGAAGATGCTCTGGTTCATGTTTAGAAAACTAGACTTGCTGAACTACAGGCAGGTTTTGCTTATATTTATCAGCTACGGTATTTTTTTTCATGTATTCGGTTCAGTCAGCTTGAATACTTTGCTGGGTCTTTGACAGTTGACGACCCCTGACATAAGGAAATCTCGGCTGCTCCCGTTAGGGGTCACCACAGCGGATCGCTGCTCTATGTATTTGCTTTGGCACGGTTTTACGCCGGATGCCCTTCCTGATGCAACCCTCCCCGATTTTATCCAGGCTTGGGACCAGCACCGAGAGGACACTGTTGCACGTAACACCAGTGGCTGGGGTTGGTTTCCTGGCCAGGAATCGAACCCTTGTCAGCGGCGAGAGCGCTGTGGCCTAACCACTAGGCCTCCAGGGACCCATAAGGAAATCTACAGCAGGGTCCCAAAATTCTGAGACCACACTGAAAATCTGGGATTTTTTTTTTTTTTTTAAATCGGAAATAAACAAAAGGTTTTAGAATTTTGAATTATTCAAGATGCTGCACTATTTCTAGGTCCCTATTTAAATGTAAGCAAACGTGTGAACATTGAGCATGTTAACTGTTTTGTACACAAGGTCAGATTGTCCTCACGTCTAATCTCTTCAACTGAAGCGTGTGATCAGACGACACGCCGACGGATTTGATCTAAAATGGATCATAAGGTTTTTGCACAAACTTGTGGAGTCCGTGCCAGCTCGAGTGCACACTGTCACTGAAGCAAAAAGGGGACAAACCAAGTACTAATAAACTCTCAAATTCATGTAAATATTTCGAAGATTCTAGTTTTCACTCAAGTTGTTGTCAATAATATAATTTGAAATGAAAATTGTTGATTTAAATTAGAAAAGAATGCAGAATAGAAGCATTTTCACAAGCGCTCTCAGATTTTGGACCTCACCGTATGTACTTAAGTTCAGTGTAAGACAAAGTATCCGATTCATTCTTAAAGAGCTGCTTTAACTCTGTATAATTTTAAAATTGTAGCGTACACTGTGGATTCCTTAATAGCTGTGGGAACTAAATAGTTCACCAGCTAGGGGTGAGACCTTGGAATTAGATGGCTCTATAAGAGAATTTTAAGTTCTGACCCTCACTATGGTTAAAGTGGATACTAGTTTTCAACTCTATCCATATTTTCTATACTTTAAGCTACACTCACTGTCTACTTTATTAGGTATTTATTAGGTATTTATGTCGTTCTCTAATCAGCCAGTCATGCAGACACAGGTCAAGAGCTTCAGTTAGCGTTCACACCAAACATCAGAATGAAGAATTGTGATCTCTGTGATTTTAACAGTGGCATGGTTGTTGGTACCAGATGGGCTGGTTTGAGTATTTCAGAAACATCTCATGTGTGGAGGGTCTGCAGGCTGAAACACCTTGTTGATGAGAGAGATCAGAGGAGGATGACCAGACTGGTCTGAGCTGACAGGAAGTCTATAGTAACTCATATAATCACTCTTTACAACCGTGGTGAGCAGAAAAAGCATCTCAGAATGAACAACACATCAAACCTTGAGGTGGATGAGCTACAACAGCAGAAGACCACATCAGGTTCCACTCCTGTCGGCCAAGAACAGGAATCTGAGGTTTCACGGGCACAGACTCACCCAAACTGGACAAGACTGGAAAAAGACCAGGTGATTTTTTTTGCTAATCTTCACCTGTCCATTTTTGTAAGATTAATTATTTGAGTTATTATTTGAGTTATCCTTCCTGGCAGCTCTCTGTCCATTTTCCTCTGATCTCTTTTATCAACAAGGCGTTTCCACCCACAGAACTGTCGCTCACTCGATGTTTTTTTGTTTTTTGCACCATTCTGTGTGTCACGTAATGGAGGCAAAGGACGATGCAAGTGCAGATTGTAGTTTAATGTAGAAACAAACAACACAGACAACATAAACGTAACTTAGAAACGTAAAACGTAAACTAGGATATCAAGCCAGGGACATAACACGAGCAACGAAGAGCAAACGAAAAAAGACTTAAATACTAGTGTTCATGAGACTCGACATGTGAAACAGGTGCAAGCAGTCATGTGACGTGATTCGGGCATATCCCTGACACTGTGTAAACTCTAGAGACTGTTGTGTGTGAAAATCCAGGGAGTTTCTGAAAAACTCAGACCAGCCCACCTGATCCCAACTACCACGCCACGCTTAAAGTCACGCAGATCACACTTTTTCTTCATTCTGATTTTTGAGGTGAACGTTAAGCTCTTTACCTGTACCTGCATGATTTGTTTTGCTTTGTGCTGCATGAAAGTGCAGGTGTACAGGTGTTCCTAATAAAGTGGATGGTGAGTGTATAGCTTCTCACATGTATTCAGTGGCATATAAATCACACCGATAACATTAACTTACGTTTGCCAGACAGACAGAACGTTAGAGTTCCGGGGTCTTGTGGTGTTTATTTATTTGGCTATAGGTTATATAGGTTGTGAATGCGTTGTCTGTTCTCTCGTACCTACGCTGCTGTATAGAAACCAGAGCACCAGCCAGCTCTCTGTACCTGGTCCTTTGAGCTGTAATGTTTAAATAAAGAGTGTATCATGATCATGACAGCGAACACCTTCCTGCTTCCTGCGGCTCACTCATCATTCAGCGCAGAGAGCTGGAGATTAATCGTTTATACCCGTTGCTCTTTCTGTAGAAGGTGATGCTGATGTTAGTGGTCTCACATCAGGGATTTCCCTCAGGCCAACTACAGCACACAGCTCTGGGAAATCCACGTCCAGATTGCCTGAGCACTCGTACTCATCTGTGACCAGAAAGTAAAGTTTAATATAAGTTTAAAAGTGCTGCTGTTGGAGAAAGCCACTGGTCTTCCACTCACCTATGCTTTGGACCGGGCATTTGTCTTGTATATTCAGTCCTAAACGTTAGAGAGCAGAGTATAAAGAGCAGGCATCAGTTCCGCTTCACATACTTACAGCAAGACACTACAAGTAGAAACGACAACTTTGGTCAAAGAGGTTTTCAGATTTTTAGACAAATTTGCATCTATACCATGTCATATTGTAGTAATAAAGTAAAATATATTAAAAATCCACAGAAAAGTGTTCATTGTGCTGTTTTTGTCTACTCACGATCATCGCGTTCAAGAAAGATTAAGCTCCGCCCACTCTGAAAATATAAGCATCTGCTTCCTCATATATCATGTATGCCAATTTATTCGTCATGTGACATACGAATTTTCTTGAAGACGATTTTCTTTATAAAATATTCACACTAAAGTGGAAACACACGAAATCACGTTGTATTTTAAAATCGGTTTCCTCAAAACATTTATTTTCCATATCCAGAATAAAAAAGATTTCTAGATCTCACTTTCTAGATGAGCTTCATTTGTGAAAATGTACACGTTTATATTCCTGTTCCTGGTCAGAAGTATGTTACGGAGGAATTTCCCAAAATGTTGGATTTACATCGGATTGGATTTTTAACAATTTTTCTTCGTTAAACGATAAAGAAATGATTTTCCGAAAAACTGTCCAACAAAGTTTTTCTCTGAAGAGTGAAATAAACATTTGAATTCATACAACAATATCCAAAGACTACGGGAGATTTTTGGTTTTATTAAATATGCAAAAAGAAATACACACATTTAACGACGCCCCTGTGCACAAAGCGAGCTCCATGAAGACATGGTGTGTGAAGGTTGGAGTGGAAGAACTCGAGTGTCCTGCACAGAGCCCTGACCTCAACCCCACTGAACACCTTTGGGATGAACTGGAACACCGACTGCACCCCAGACCTCCTCACCAACATCAGCGCCTGATCTCACTAATGCTCTTGTAGCTGAATGA
>CM041003.1:12168251-12198889 GCA_022985145.1 Pangasius djambal
CGTTCAGTTAACACACTACCATGTAAACACTTTCAGTTAACACACTACCACGTAAACACGTTCAGTTAACACACTACCACGTAAACACGTTCAGTTAACACACTACCACGTAAACACTTTCAGTTAACACACTACCACGTAAACAGTCAGTTAACACACTACCACGTAAACACTTTCAGTTAACACACTACCACGTAAACACGTTCAGTTAACACACTACCACGTAAACACGTTCAGTTAACACACTACCACGTAAACACTTTCAGTTAACACACTACCACGTAAACAGTCAGTTAACACACTACCACGTAAACACGTTCAGCACTTTAGAGTGCAGATGTGACCCGCGTGCGTACACACGCACCTGATTTGATGTTGCCGTCGTCACGGATGACACCTCCCCACCGGGCGTACTGCGACAGGCTGCTGTCCTTCTCCCGCTCCCTCTCTCCCTCCCTCTTCAGCAGCTCCCGCTTGTCCCTCATCTTCTCCCAGTTGCGCACCAGGAACACTCGGTGCTTCAGGACAAAGTTCCTGCAATCAGTAAGACTTCTTCAGTATGCTGGGAAATGTAGCTGTATGTAAACGTTTCGATTTGTCAGTGAAGAGAAATCGGACTCTACCTCTCTCTGTTAGACATCGGCTTCATCAGAAGGTGCTGGAAAAACTTGCTGCTGTCGCTGGACTCCTCCTCCTGGGGACAAACCGGGTCGGAAATCCGTGTTATTATGAAGAAGAGGGGGGGAAAAAAAAAAAGTTCCACCGTTGATTGACGAATGTTTATCACTCCGCACCCTCTTACCCGTTTTTTAAGATGGTGTTTTGATTTGCGCTTCTCCTTCAGTCTCCCAAGCCTCCGTGCTCCGCCTCCTGATCCTCCCGCTTTGCCAGGAAGGCCGTTGATTCGCTGACTCTTTCCTCCGATGATGCCTCGGCAGCCTTCTGAGCCACACATACACGCTTGCTGTACAGGAATAAAGACAACGTGAGGTCTTTCTAACGATGAATAATTACAATAATTATTATTATTATTAGGATTATAAGGTTCTCTCTGAGGATGAAGAACTTAATTTAATGTAATCTTATAAATACGGCTCCAGCTCATTTTTTTATATTTACACCTTTCATTAATATTAGAGTGTTCAGTCATTTTAAGAAGCAAACTGCATATTTTATTACACTTTTTTCACGAGGGTACCTTATTTATTTTAACAATATTTTTTATTTACTTTGCAGTGAAACAGGTGTCACAAAACTTCATCGTTTTTCGACATACTCTTCATTTCTTTCGGCGTTTAACGAGTGTCCGGATTCAATACCCGACCACAGACAAACATCTACGATTATCCTGTTCACTCGCTGCTAACTTTTAGAGATGGGAATTTTGTGAACGTTTTGAATCTAGTGAGTGTATATTTCTCTGAAAAGCTCGTGAACGGGACGTATCCCCTGTGCGGATCGTCTGAGGCGGAGTCGGGTCAGTGCCTCTAAACTCTCGGGCCATCTTAAGGTGATATTCAATGCTAACATTACTAACATATTAGCTTTGACATATTTAGCTGTGCTAATGTATTTCTTATGTAGCACATTGCAAGAACAATAGACACACTATAGAGAAAATAATGACTTGTGACCTTCTAACCTCATCTATTAAACACTTAAAACACTTCTCATGTGAGCCATAACCTTTAGTTTAGTCCACTGCTTGAAGAAAAAAAAAAACGCCTGCAACTCTTTCATCACGTTAAATTAGAAGGTGGACCTGGCTACACGCTGCTCTGGTGCCAGGATTGTGATTGGTTGGCTGTTTTTTTTTTTTTTTTTAATATTAGACCAAAAAACAGTGTGTGTGTCTGACATGTAGGAGATAAATGGCCGCTTGCATACGCACCTGCTCTTCAGTGTTGAAGGAGTGAAAATTGTAGTCGTAAGTGAGCTCTGTCCCGATGTCCATGTCTCTCAGAGCAAACAGTCCAATCCTGTACACCCCGTTCACTGACCTGGAAATAACAGAAGGAAAAGTATATTATTTAATTTATTTTTTATCTGACGGCAAGAAGGACACACACACACACACACACACACACACACACACACACACACACACACTGAGAAAATATTGTTAGTTTAATGATCTATTAAATTCAATTAAACTTTTATTATGTTGAACTTTAGCTAACGGTGTTGCTTTTTATATACATTTAAGTAACAAAACTAAGTAACTTTAACCTGAAAAAGGTATTTTAAAAAAAACTAATAATTTTAATAATAAAAAAATACATTTACAATAAACAATAAAGGCTCACCACAAAATTTTAACACTAAATATACAGTTTGTAAATGCTTAAAAAAAAAAGTTAGAAAAACATCCGATGCCTGATATATCTCAGAAAAGTGCATTCTGACAGAGTTAGTCACTCGTATAAATAATATTAGCTGGCTAGCTTGCTGCTACGCGACTCGCTGTTGCTGCTGTGCTGCAATTTCAGTCCGAAATGTCGCCTGAAAGTTTGAAGTTCACTACGGCGGAACAGAACCAATAGCCAGTCTCTCACGCTGTAACTGTAAAAGTGCAGTGAAGTAGCTTTTTATGAGCTTTACGTGCTCTGACCGAGTAAACAAAAGGCACGTTTCGAGGAGTCGTCCTTTTTTTTTTTTTCACTTCGCACATCGAACATTTCAACTTGCAAATTAGCGCTTACAAGGAACCACAAACGCAATATATTTTCATCTTCGGTGACGAAAAAACAAAAGTCAGGAGTGGCGCTTTTTACAACCAGCCTGCCTGCCTGCCTTGTGGCAGTTTCCCACAGACCTAGCAGGACGTTTTAAACTGTACGCTCTACGCTGAAGTTGTAAAACTGGTAGAAACTCGAGCTCTACTACACCCAAGTCCTGTAAGACACGATGGTTTGAAGTCATGGTCACACATGGCTTTGGGTATGTGAGAAAGCATGCGTGAGTGAAGGAATGCGCATTTGTGGGTATGAGTGTCTAGTGGACAGCACAGCTGTGTCCTCCACCCTCTCTTGCTAAACAATCGTTCTTCCATGACAAGATGGATGACCCACCATCCCCTAGTCTGGAAGCACTCTTTCACTGGTGTGTGTGTGTGTGTGTGTGTGTGTGTGTGTGTGTGTGTGGGTATATCCTCTGGTACTCAGCAGATGTTGGCTCTGCAACCTAGATCTTGAGTATGTCCTGTTCCAGAGGATGTTTATGTTTGGCTAATCATGCCATTTATTATTATCAACATCTGTGAGCTTAATCTGCAGAAAACGTTTTGTCGTAATCGCTAACTCTGCAGTCATTCGGTGCAACTACAGCTGAAGTAACAGACGCGGTGTAACCAAGAACGACCGGTTTACAGCATCCATTAACTGTCCACTCAGGTTTTATGGAACACATCGGTCCTCGATCCTGTTGCGTAAGGGCCTGCTGGACGTGCATGACGTCACCTCTGAATCACACAACGCTTTAAATTCTGACTGACGCAAACGTTCAAATGGAAATTCGTAGCTATTGATTTGATTTGTTCACATTTCTTACCATTTCTGCATCTCGCAGTTGGGCTCACAGCTGTGGTTGATGAAGCGCGCCTCGTTGCCCATGCGGTAGCTGTCAATCACCATACCACTGTCCAGATTTAGACAGTACTGACCGCTTTGAGAGAAGTACTGCTCCATCATTCGACTCCTACAGACGGAGCAATTTAGTTTTAAAGATTTAAACCATGAAAATCATTATTTGCTGTGGTGTATTGTGTACAATCGAGGAAACTACTGTAGCAAGTTCTAGAAAGGAAAAAAAGAAAAAAAGGCTAGAAGGAATGTCACGCCCTTCTGCTTTCTTTACCCGGCTGCTGAATGCCTTGATGTAATGGTTTATTAGCTACCCTGCTGATTTTCCAGCCTCTTGTAGAGGTTAGGGCGCCTGGACAAGCGGATGGTCCTGCCTGCTGTACAGTGTCGGGATTTATAACAACTGCTCCACACAACACCTGTTTTTCTTGTGTCTGTTGGCTTCGTTAGCAAGGCAAGTTAAATATACCCAAACCTCACTCCTTGTTTGTCGAGTCAGACATTTTACCTCGGCAAGAGCACAGACAAGGTCTGGGACCTTCTGCTAGGCAACATTTATTTATTTATTTATTTATTTATTACTTTGATCTTTGTATTCATGTAACAAAACCTTCCAGCATATTCTTTGGGAGATCTTCGGCAACGGCAACTCACACCCCCAAATCCAGATTAATCTAAGCTATACTATTACTGAGCATTGTGATCCTCTATTTTGTATCAAAATTATTATTATTAAACAATTATCAAACAAACTTTATCAAATCAAACAAGTTCTCGTCTGCGCAGAGGAACGGGTCATCTTCAACAGCTGTCTGTTAGGAAACAATTAATTATACACTGTGTTTGCAGGAACAACATGTTACTATATTGATCCTTGTCACTATGGATGATGAAACAGTGATGTTTAATGTTTTGCAGGTTTAAAAAAAAACAAAAAAAACAAACATAATACATGGTGTAAAAAAATAAGGAACCAATGAGAATAAAACCACATACACTTAATTTTGTATTTATTATTTACTGCGTATGCGCTACACCCTTACGCTCTTGTTTTTTTTGCGGATTTTGCTCAACATTTCGAATGGAAATATTTGCTCAACATATTCCCACTGGTTCCTGACTTTTCCGACTCCCTGTATCTTGTCAGCAGGAATTTCCTCCATAATGCCAGGCTGAACAAAGCACAGTGTACAGATTGTTTACACCTGCCTCAGATGGATCTGATGGATACGTGTACCTTCTGGATCTGGCCTCACTGAGCTGATTACCTTCTGATTGCAACATGCGCCCTACAGTGAGGGGGTCCGGTGGCTCTGTTATGAGGTCAGGACATTTTGCTGGCATGGCTCAGTACAGTTCCAGAGATTTGTAGAATCTATGTCAAGGCACACTTAAGCTATTCTGGCACGTCTTGGAGGTCCAACTCCACGCTAAATTACTTTACGTTGATTTCGTCACCGCCTCGGATTTTTATAAACTGGGAACACAGCTTTAAACCTTGCTGTCTCCTGCAGAGGGCCCTGTGAGTGTGACGTATTTTGATTCTCCAGTGCTCCCCTATTTTCTCCTAATTCCCACCCACCAGCTAATCCTTATCACATGAGGGTGTGTGATCAACTATGATCAACCAGAGAGGGTGGGGCAAGCATGGGTTTTCTCCGAGTCATGTCAAGCCAACGTCTGCATCTTTTAGAACTGGCAGCACAGCACACTCTGCCCTATTCTGCATGCATGACCGCCATGATTGGCCAGTGTTGCTGTGACTGACAGGGAAGAGAGAACCTCCAACCCTGAAAGCAGGGTCAGTTTTGCTGATGGCTCTGGCATCAGGATTCAAACTCGTGATCTCCCAGCGATAAGGCGTACGCTTTTCTGTTGCGCCACTCGGGAGCCCTCCTGTGCTTTTAGCACCGAACAGCCCTCTTTACTTGGCAAGAAGCTACGGGGCATGCTGGAGGACACACTACCACATTCCCCTTAATCACTGCCTATATGACAACCAGGCGCGTTTGCAGAACTGTGTCTCGGACCAGGCAACGAGTGCGCGAAGGCACTCCACAGGGGACAGTTCTGTCTCCTTTCTTTTTCACAGCTCAGATTTCAAGCACAATTGGGATTTGTGCCATCGGATCACACTGCCGTAGTGGAGTGTCAGTGCTGAGAAGAAGTCAGAATATAGGGCTGTGATTGGCAGCTTCATTGAGTAGTGTGGAATAAACAACGTACAGAACAATGTGGCCAAGACAAAGGAGATGGTGATGGACTTTAAGAATACTAAGACCCCACTGACCCCTACCTCCTGGGAGACATTGTGGAGGAGCATACCACACAGAGACAGTATACAGTAAAGGACAGAGCAAACAACTATATTTTGAGGAAGCTCTGTTCCTTTAATATATGTAGCAAGATGATGCACAGTGGCATGAAGGCAGGAAACTAATTAGGAAGCCTAGAGAGGTCCTTGGGGCCAACCTGGACTCCTTGGAATTGACTGTTTAAGAGAGGATGCTAAACTGATTCTCATGGCGGACAATGTGTCTCACCACCTCCTTGAGTCAAACACCGAGTGAAGCACTTTTAGCTCCAGACTGATCCAGATACAGTGCAGCAAGGAGCAGAACAGGAGGCCTTTCACATCTTTTTGTCAAGTAGATATAAGACCACTCATTGTGCAATAAAACGTTTGCTTCTGAAGATGTTTTTAGCAAAACACGCATCAACCAAGCATAATATTAAGCCTCCAAAAATGCTGTCTTTGAATGCTTAACTCCTTCTCTCCCAGGCCCATCTACCTCATCCACTGCAGGAAGGTCATAAAGTTTACTTGAGTACTATAATTATTACAAACAGGTAACAGGTAAACACTAACTTAGTTAAATGGGTTGCTATGTAGATGTGACAGACCAAACAAAAAACAGTATAAAAAAATCAAAATGTTGAAGTTATTTTATAAAGTTGCTAAAGTTATAATCAGTACATTTAAAATGTAAAATAATCAATAAGTTGTAATTATTAGATTCCAACCTTTCACTTATTTCACCCCCATTCTTCCCCATTTAGCCGTTACACTGTAAGTTCACAAATTGACAATTTTACACTGAACAGGGCCTAGAAGGCAACACTTTCTCACCCAAATGATACTCTTGAGCTTTGAAGCCAGTGTATGGCTAACCTGAACTCCTGCTCGCTGACCACCTCTCCGAGGTACTCGATGATGAACTGGCCAGCACGCAGTGCCTCTTTAGTGCGGATGCCCCAACCCTTTCCTTCCGTCCTGAAACGCTCCAGACACTGAACCCACTCGTGCCTCTGGATTCGCTGATTATCACACTGCTCTCCACATGGACAAGTGCTGGGGGAACACTCAGCAAAAATCATCCTGAGAGAGAGAGACAGACAGACAGAGAGAGAGAGAGAGAGAACACAGAAGAAGGGTATAAGAATACAATGTGGGAGAGAGAGAGGGAGAGAGAGAGAGACAGAGGAGGGAAAGAATAGGCAGTGAGATGGAAGAATCATAATGTAACAAAACGTCCATGATCATATAATAATCAATTTTTTTTACCATCCTAAATTTAGGATTCAAGAACATTTCAAGAACAACTTTTTTGGGGGGGCTACAAAAAATATTATGTTTGCCAAACTGCGCCAGCGGGTGTCATGTCCGAGCAGTTTGTACAGGTGCAAGGACTGATCGTTAAGGAACATAAGGGAGTTCAATAGAGATATAAGATATATAAGAGTGGTTTTCCATAGTTCAGGTCAACATGCCTGGTAGTCCAAAGTGTACATTTTCAAAGTAAATCTCAGTGTAGGAGTGGCACTAAAACACACAGAGGATGACCACTATATACAGTCAGATCCATAAATATTTGTACATTGACAAAAAGTTACTGTTAGTTCAGCTGTCTAGGACAATATACTGGAGTTGACATTAAATACTTATTAAAAGAACTTGAGCTGAAAGTGCAGATTTTAACCTTTAATGTTTACATCCAGATTACAGTTTGCCAGAAAACATCTATAAGAGCCTGTACAGGTCTGGAACAACATCCTATAGACAGATGAGACATCCCCTATAGACAGATGAGACATCCCCCATAGACAGATGAGACATCCCCTATAGACAGATGAGGCATCCCCCATAGACAGATGAGGCATCCCCTATAGACAGATGAGGCATCCCCCATAGACAGATGAGACATCCCCCATAGACAGATGAGACATCCCCTATAGACAGATGAGGCATCCCCCATAGACAGATGAGGCATCCCCTATAGACAGATGAGGCATCCCCTATAGACAGATGAGGCATCCCCTATAGACAGATGAGGCATCCCCTATAGACAGCTTGTTCCAGAATGAATTGAAAAGCAGAGTCTGGAGAAGGAAAGGAACTGCTCGTGATCTTATGGCGTGGGCATGTATGGCTGCCAGTGGAACTGGTTCCCTTGTATTCATTGATGATGTGACTGCCGACAAAAGCAGCAGAATGGATTCTGACGTGTACGGGGCTGTATTATCTGCTCACATTCAGCCAAATGCTTCAAAATTCATTGGAGAGCGCTTCACAGTGCAGATGGACAATGACTCAAATCATACTTTGAAAGCAACCCAAGAAATTTTTTTTTAAGGCAAAGAAGTGGAATGTTCTGCAATAGCCAAGTCAATCAGTTGACCTGTATCTAACTGAGCATGCATTTCACTTGCTGAAAGCAAAACTGAACAAAATAGCGCCCCAAGAACAAGCAGGAAGTGAAGACAGCTGCAGTAAAGACCTGGCAGAGCATCACCAGGGAAGACTCCCAGTGTCTGGTCATGTCTATGGGTTCCAGACTTCAGGCAGTCATTGACTGCAAAGGATTTGCAACCATGTTTTAAAAATGAAAGTTTAAATTTGATTGTTAGTGCAGTTTCACATCATATTCATTATTTAATTTCAACTCCAATATACTGTCATAGACAGCTGAAATAACAACGACATCGTCAATGTCCAAATATTTATGGACATGATTGTACATATAAATAATTAAAATGGTTAAAATGGTTGAAAATAAAGGATTGTTTATTTATTTATTGTTCTTTTAAACGCCATGTCAGCATCAACGGCTATTTTTATGGCAAGGTCAAGGTAAATAAAACAGGACATTCAATAAAACCTTACATTTCAACAACAACAACAAAAACTATGTAAAATCCTTCAATTTAATATTAGATAAAAATTTTAAAATATTTCCTGTTGAGACATTTTGGAGGATTTCCAGATGAGTATTTTCTTTTGATTAAGAGCATCAAATGTTATTACCTGTTAAGGCATTCATCCAAGCAGCCTTTAGCACTTTGGTCATCAGGGCACCTGCAGTTACAGGTAGTGGCTTCGTAGCCTGAGAGCGGCTTTACGTCAACATATACATCTAAGGCAGAGAACACGAACAGGTTATTAATGATTCACGAACCCATAAAACACACCCCATGTAGTAGAAAATGTGAGTGTGAATGCTTATGTGCAAGCTGATGTTCCTGCAGGCAAACTGTAGAATCTTACTGGATCTTATTTTCTTGTAGAGAGGGACATCCGGTCTCTTATACAGCTGAAACGAATAATATGCTGTTAACAGGCTGATAGACGATAATGGATGTAAGGTGATAAGGTGAGCTGAGTAAAATAAAGCAAAGTTGCACAGGCAAACTACCTGGTCATGTTTCCAAAGCCACAGGATGTCATAAGGCAACTGGAAATCTATGCGCTTCTGTCTCAAATACTTCCCTGGAGAGAAGAGGAGGTAAGAAGGTGGTTAATAATAGACAGGCTGGGGGGGGTTTGATACACTGTACTACACTGTACCACTCATTTAACTTTGCAGACTGCGGTTTTACACAAAAGCCAATGTTACTGAATACCTAGCCAATCAATTTATAACTCGATAGCCAGCGAATGTGTAACTAACAATCAGCACGAACGCTCGGTGATCTTCAGATTAATCAATGCTCTGCTCAGTGAGCAACAGATTTAAACAGAAGCAAAGTGCACGACTTTAAATGGTTCAATGTCAGTATCACAGAGGATTGATGACACTTTTAATACATCTTTTATTGTTTTAAGCTTTACCCTGAAAGTCAAAAAACAAAAATAAACTGGATAATGGGTTAAAAGTAGCTAGCAAGATCATAAGCAACAACCCAGATCTTTTAACATCTTTGAAGCTAGAGCTATAACAAGGCTACAAGGTATTTTACTATCTGTGTAAAGTAATAAATAAATCACTTGGCTGTTAATAAGTGGACTTACCAACATGAATAGGAGCAGGAAGCAGGCCATACTCGTGTTCACCTGGAATATACTCCAACTTCTCCTTCTTTAGCTGTAGCAGCTGACCACGAGGACTGATGGTGAGACAGGAAGAGGGGGCGAGAATGGTGGGGTGTTAACATAATCATAAGGCAAAGCTGGCAAGACAGTGTTCTGTACCTAAACTAACCCATAGACATACTCATCTGTCTTGTACACATCAGAATAAAGGCCAGCCTTCTGAAATTTCTTCTTGGGTGGCCTAGCAGCTTTTTTCTCCCGTTGGGTAGTCACTGATGTGGGTGGAGCCTGTACCATGGGGGCCGGACCTGTGCGTTCAGGGGAGGAGTGGCCATCAGATTTTCCTTCCACAGCACTAAAAGGTAAATACAATTACGTTAAGTTAATGCAGGAGTATTTGCTTTGCTTGTAAAATTTGGTCAAATCATTACGCCATAGTAGGGCCTTTCGCACTGCGGGAACCTTTTCACAGAACCTGAACTAAATGTGGAACTACCCACTTTTTGGCGTTTTCGCACCTCCGGAACTGGGTGTGATTTTAGACTGCCTTTTTCGAGAACCAAATTAGCTCCTACTCCGGAGCAGGGTCTAACCAGCACGACTGGCACTATCCGTGACGTCAGTAGACGTTGATTGGCCAAACGCATACGAAAAAGCCCTCACCTGCCATGATTTAAAAGCCATGTAAACATACTGTAGTGTCAACTTATATCGCAAGTATGGAGAACAGCGATAGATGGACGGACGCTGAAGTGCAACACAGCTCCGATCACAGCGTCCCCCATCCTCCAGTTGTTTACGTTGTTCTTCTTCGTTTCTGTTGTTGAACACCGCGCACAAATGACATCGCTGTCGACCGGCTTACGTCACTTCCTAGTGCCCACTGTCGGTGCGAATGCAACCCTTTAAATGGTGCTGGGAAATAGATTGCGCAAAATCGCCCGGTACTTTAGTACTGTACATTTAGTTCTGGAACTAAAGCGGTGCGAAAGGCCCTAATGTTATCATAACTTAGACATAGCTGTAGTCGAAGTTAATAAAATGCATGAGCTTAGCTTTACATTAAATAGAAGAAAAGGCAGACCTTTGAAAGCTTTGCATCTCCTCAGGTGCCAGCCATCCTTTCCCTCCTGCCGGCTGTCCCCGTGTCACCGTCTCCTCCTCCCTGGCCTCTGGCCTTGCTTCCTCTTCCTCTTCTTCCTCCCTCTCATGCACTGTCTCATCCTCATCCTCTCCGTTTTCATCCCGGTCCCTATCCCAGCGCTTCCTCTTTCGCCCCTTTCGTTTTTGCCTCTGTATAACAGACTCGATTGCCTCTGTAACTGTGTCTTCCTCCCATTCTTTACTATGCTTCTCGGGTTCGGGCTCCGGTGGTGGAGGTGAAGTTGGAGGCAATGAGGATGGAGAGGGTAGCGGATTCTTGCGGGGCCGCCCCGGTCCCCTTTTCTTAACCATATTATTTCCTGTGCGCGCCTGCCTCTGCAGCTTCTTGGCCCGGAGGATCTTGTTGACATGATGCAAGTTGTTTTTGGGAGGAGGTGGGGCTGAACGTTGGGAAGGACGGGATGGGGAGGAGTCCAAGCAGCACGCGGGCTGTGAAGAGCGCGCGGATGGACTTCCCCCCGGCTGGTCCAGGCCACAGGCAGAGACGCAGGAGGACGACAGAGGAGTATGGTGATGATGTCGGTGGAGCGGAGCCTCCGAAAAATCGGGTGCGCTGAATTGACTGTATCGTGTCTGTATACCACAGTTTCCTTTGAGAAGAGGAAGAGACAGATGGGAAGCAGTGAGAGGACAGGACAAGATCATCATAAAAAAGTTTTTTTTTTGTATATTTTGAATCTTTCCACAAAACAAACAAACAAAAACGAACAGGCATTAAGATCTAGTGACATTTTAGTAAAATGCTTCCCTATAGCACTGTCCTAATATACACATATAAATGTGTGGTCTTTAGTGCTTCACACATATCTTAGGTACCGTAATTCACAAAATAGATCCCCAACTACTATTTAATTACAACTAAAAGCTACAAAATGTGGGCGTGTTATAAGGCATACTGATTGACAGTGACGTCTCCACGTAAACAACTTCTCAACAGTGCTAGAAAAGTGTGGAGGTATGTAGGGGTATTTACAGCTCTTATGTCGCAAGTCATGAACAGTGCACGGTATATTCTGCACATATGAAAATAAAGGAAGACTGTGGTTTTGTATGCACTCGACTGTTACTTCCCCTCTTCCAGCTATTTTAGGTTAAAGAGCCACACTGAAGCAGCGCTAACTGCATTCGGTTTAAAATGGCTTAAAATGAGCTTTATTATCCTCTCATTTAACTGGATTATTAGCGTCATGAGTTTTGCTGAGTGAAGCTCGGCAAGATCAGATCAACTTTGTCGTATCTGATTAACTTACAACTCATAGGTGACTTTTTCTACCACACTAAAATGGTGTAGATGCAGTTTTGCATTCAGGCACAACGAAGCTGAGTGAGTGGGAAAGAAAAGGTAAATGGAGAGCTGATGTAAGCAAATGGCTAATTCTGACTGGTACTTTGACAGACACGACGTAGTAGGCAAAATTTTTGAGGGGAAAAAATGTGGATTTAAACAACTGGTTACTGAGATTTATAAAGTCACTGACTAAACATGTAACGGTAGTTAAATCTTTATCAACCCTTTATCTTTCTTTCTTTATCGGTCTTTCTCACCACAATGTTCAGCAGTTTCCCCCACCACCTTCTCTTCTTAAAATCATTGCTTTCTTTAATAATAATCCTTCAATTCACCATTCCATCATCTGAAGTGCAGTGTTACAACTGAAGTATGTCCTCACATCTTTATAATTTTTTACACACACATATATATATATATATATATTTTTTTTTTTTTACATAAACATCATATTTCACTCATACACCCTAAACATTATAAACCACTCTTTCCTGTTCCATTCACCCTCTTTTTACAGCTTATTTTAACCAATATAGCTCACAGGTGCAGTCACTAGTACCCAGACATCTAATACTGGATTAGTCTGACTGGCTTCACACCACTCTTTGTCGCAAGAGATGCTGTACATATGCACTTTAAATCATCTCTTCTTATTATCTGAAACACGTTGATGTTACATAACGTGGCAGGCAGTTTAATATTGTCGAACTTTAGGTAAAGGACGCGTTTCTGAAGCACTTCTTCAACGTGCACCACAATTACACTTTATGCTCGTTTTCCATGTCGGTATAACCAGAAAAAACATGCTTATGCTGCATATTCACTGTTCTACTAACCCATGGTTTTATTACACTGTGTTACTATTACAGCTTCGCAGCTTCATCCGTCCCCAGCCCCAGTGTACAAGACTGTACATTTGAACATTAATTTTCTTAATAAAAATGCTACTGTGTCAGTTGCGTGTGGAACAGACAGTCGCTACACTATGCTCCTGTGGTGCAGTCTGTTGTGAATTCAGGGTTAGACATTTGAAAGCTAACAGCTATATATATATATATAAAATAGTCTTCGCTTCAATAAAGGATTAACCATCAAGGTGTTTTAGGAAGCCAAGAATTCCACAATATATTTCAATTACAGCAAGAGATTTTGCAGGACACATTACTAACAGCTATAAGATCACACTTTGCTGCACTAATTCTGTAACCATCAGAATGTCAGACTAAATCTGGGTCAGCGCTGAGGGTGCTCTGATTTTTATTCAGTCACTTCTAAAGACTGTTTAGAAATGCAAGACAGGCTAATATAAATCTAAAAAGTACATAATAGTACATTTCATTGCTATTAAAAACTTTAATCTCATAAACTCATTTACCTGACTCTCTCCTCTCAACAGATGTGGAGAGATCTTTCCTCAGTGATCTGTCCAAACGCGTCAGACTTGAGCCCTCTGAGCTCCCACCTTTTCTGCCCTGATTACACCTAAGAGAAGTCCGAGTGAGGGCTGAAGCAAAAAGGTTTGTGTGGTGGGAGCCCGAATCCTGTTCTTCATTTGGTGAAGTGTGATCTTCATCCTCACTGTCTGAGCAACCCATTGAGTTATGCACATGCCCATCAGAGAATGCCCCCTGCCCAAGAGTCTGATTGTGGGAGAGTTTTGAGTAATCGACGTCATAGCTGCCAATCCTGAACCAAGAGTCCGCAGGATGGTGCCCCCGACTCCCTTGGCCCAAGGATAGTCTTGAAGGCACCAGACAGGACAAAGAGGCTTCTTTCTGCTTGTACCTTTCTGCTGAGGATGACGAGGAGGAAGAGGGGGAGTTTCCAGAGGTGGCAGCTGCCTGCTTGTTAGCACTGGAGTCAGCTGAGCCATCCGGTCCATACCCGCACTGCTTGAGTGATTCCATGCTTCCCCCTCTTCTCCCTCGGTCCCCTCTTCCTGTTCCCATGCCTTCGCCTCCATTTCTCCCTCCTCCACCACCACCAACTCCTCCACCATCATCGCCCTCTTCCTCACCACAGCGATCACGATGTTTATGTCTGTGCTTGTGTTTGTGGTGCCAGCTAAATGACAGTTCAGAAGACATAGGAGGGTATAGCACTGCTGAACGTCCCCCACTGAGATACTCTTGTCGTAGAAGCTTATGTTTTTTCTTGTGGAACTTAGAAGGGTTGAGAAGCAGGTGGGGAGGGTGGTGGTGGTGATGAACATATGAAGGAGGAGGAGGAGGAGGGAAGGAAGGGCTATGGTGGCCATGGTGAGATGGGGCAGAATGTGGAACCTGGTGATGAGGGTGAGGATACAGTGCACTGGCTGGGGGATAGCCCCGATAATAACCAAGTCCAAGAGGGGCTGAGGAGTACGGAACTCCATAAGAAGGGTGATAGAACCCTCCACTGGTAAGGGGGAACCCTAGCCCAGGAACAAAAGGCACCTCTGACATTGACTCTCGAAGCTTGGGGGGCCTTCCACGCTTTTTCTTAAGATCAGGCTTACGGACATAGTGCAGGGAATCGCATGGGTAGGCTGGGTGGGGTGAGTAGTACCCACTAAAGTTGATCCTGAAGATGGTGGGTAAAAGGTCTCTATGCAGGTAATGATGAGGTGTGGGGTTGGTGCCACTGCCAATGCTACTGCCTGCTCTGGTACTACCCAAACCAGCTCCATGACTTGTGCCAGCTGTTCCTGCACTGAGACCCAGACTGCTGCCCAGACGAAGAGCAGGTGTGCGATGTGAAATTCGTATTCCACAAAGCCGTACACATATCTCATCAAGCTCAGCCAGGAAATCAGGATCCTGCCTCCGTGAACGCAGCTGCAAGTACTTCTTCTTGCGTTTGCGTTTCTGCCTTTTCAACTTATCATAGCCTGGGCATCCGTGCCCACGCCGTTTGCACTTATGTTTATGCTTCTCTTTGTGGCCCACTAGTGCTGAAGCAGGAGCCAATGGGTGTGGTCGCCGTGGATCAGCTGATGACCTCTCTCCCAATGGGGATGGTGTGGGTGAAGGACAATCAAGTAGTACAGTAGACGAATGTCTCCTACTGCCTCTGGGGTTATGTCCCACCCCGAGACCCACTGATGACCCCATCATTCCAGGCATTAGTAGCCCATTGGTCATACTCTGTGAGACACCTAACCCAGCTAACCCACTAGCACTCCCAGCCTTCTCCCCACGATCTGATGTACTGTTGTTGTCTGTTCCAATGCCACTGTCACTGGGCACAGTCTCCTCACTGTGTGACTCACTGACTGGGGAAGGTGTGGCCTCCTTCAGCTCACTAAGAGGAGCAGGGGATGTAGGCAATAGGGGCCTGGGAGGTGAGAGCTTGCGGCAATGGTAATGTCGGTAGTGGTGGTGGTGATGGTGATGACCTCTGCAAGAAGGCTTCTTCTGAGAGGAGTGCGAAGACGTGGAACCTCCCAAAGAACGTGGGGAGGGTGCTGAAAGAGTCGGTGGGGTAAAGGAAAATGAGTGGTGGCTACAGTGTGAGTGGGACATCAAGTGGACTGACCCGGGGTCCACAAAACTAGCGTCACTGATGGGGCTTTGCCCCCCACTAGACTGGGAAAGTGAAGGGGAGGGAAAAATGTCAGAGGGGGGAATCTGGTTTTGCTGGTTTTGTGAAGCCAAAGACTGATGTGAGTGGTGTGGGGAGGAAGTGTTTGGGGTCAAAAAAGGTTCAGGTGGTGGCGTAGGGGCACCCGGTGAATTGTTGGCTGGTGCTTTTGGCTTGCGGCCCCTTCTTTTACCCATGTATATTGTTCCTTTTTTGCTTACATTGATTTGAGGTCCAAGTTTACCACCAAATGTTGCAGCAAGGGTTGAGAGAGACTGTGAAGCAGAAGCCACTGTCCCTGACATGCCTGTACTCTTAGTGACCTCTGGCTCAGGTCCCGATCCTGACCCCAACAGGATCTGGCTGAGAAACCTCTTCCGCTTTACAGTCTTCATCTTGTTGATCTTGCCTATAATTGTCTTCATTATGAGCTGCCCATTGCCTTTGTTATGAAAGCCCTTGTCACCAGCCACAGTATCCCCCGACTCTGGAGCAAGTGTTGGGGGCTGGGTCTCCTGTGGCAGGGTTGGAGGTAAGCGTTTTGGTCTTCCTCTCTTTCGTGGCATGGGTTTAGGAGGATTTAGATCCACCTCTGGGTGCAAGACAGGGGGATCCTGCTCCTCTTTGGACATGGTGTATACTTTTGGGGGTGTCACTTTGAGAGGCAAACGACCGCGTGTAGGGGCATCCAGTGTTGGCATTTTGGACTTAGGCCGGCCTCTTTTCTTAGGTGGTGGTGAAAAGAGCTCAGAGACAACAGGGAGAACGCGATTAGCATTGGGTGGCCTTCCCACGGGCCGACGAATAGGTAGGGAGGATGAAAGGTCTGTAGGCAGTGTGGTGGATTTGGTTTGACTAGGAGTAGCTTCTTCTATCGCTCTTTGTGTGCGACTGACTGCCTTAGTCCAGCGAGGTCTTCGACCCCTCCGCTTTTTCAGAGGCTTAGACTCCTGTTCTTCTGGTGATCCAGGAGATGCAGGGTCATGGTCATCACAAAGTGGTGAGAGACTACTACTACTACCGGTAGGGATAGAAGGAGAAGCAGTGCGTTTGGTGGACTCGGCAGGGCTATGTTCTCCGCTAGCATGACTTTCTTGTGCAGGACTTCGTTTAGGTGGACTTAAGCTTTTTCCCCTCTCTCCTCGAGGTACAGAGAAGGGCCCTTTCTCTTTAGTGTCCTGCTTCCCTGACATTGCAGGGGAAGATCCTTTACTTATTTCTCTGATATTAAAAATGTCCTTTTCCCTCTCTTTCTCTCTATCAATGGGTTCCTCTGTTTGTGAGGGGCTTGCAGTGATCCTTGATCCAAGTGAGGCAGGCATCACCTGGTGGCTGATCCCACTCCCTATTCTTTCTAAGGAAGAGGAGAAAAGAGAAGGTGTGGATGAATGTTGCCCAAGACGAGACTGTGATTTGATTCCATTGCTATTATCATCATCATTGTTATCGTTATTGGTTAAGTGACTGTTGCTATAAGACACTGCAGGAATGTTGCTGCTGCCGTTACTGTTGCTACTTGTAATCTCCTTTGAAAGTCCTCCAGCTTCCTCTTTTCTAGGTATGCCAGATAACTTCTCCAGGATACTGTCTTTGTTTCGTGAGCCATAGGGACGACCTGGGGGCCGCGACACAGGTGGAGGAGGGGCAAGATGAGCTACTCTGGAATACGTGTTCCTGTTGGCCATGGCCCGCTCAGGCCGCTGCAAATTGGAGACCAGGGGAGGTGAGCTGCTGTGTGCTGGCGCTGGGGTTACTTTCCGGGCTTTGGGCTTAGGACACTTAGTAGGTGGGCAGGTGGCTATAAGCTGTGCGAGTTTCTCAGTGACTGTAGGAGTACCCCAGTTTGGAGCTCCTCTTTCTTGCTCCCTCTGGCTATCTGTGTAAGGGTACTGAGGCGGTTTTGTGACTCCATCAACTTTGGGGTCATGTGGAGATGCACTGGGGGAGGGAGTTAGTAGTGAAGGAGCAGGTGGGTTGGTTTGGGGTACAAGGCTCTTTTTTCCAGAGGAGTGTGATTTGCTGTCTGATACAGGGCAGTGACTGTTAA
The DNA here is from genome assembly GCA_022985145.1 of Pangasius djambal. Taxonomy (NCBI): domain Eukaryota; kingdom Metazoa; phylum Chordata; class Actinopteri; order Siluriformes; family Pangasiidae; genus Pangasius; species Pangasius djambal. The sequence continues at coordinate 12,186,203 of CM041003.1, forward strand.
GGGTTTTTTCTGAAGTTGCAAGGGATTTCACGTCTGCCTTTCCTTCTGACTTGCAAGCCAGCTTCGGAGGACCCTAGAGAGAAAAAAATATTCAGGAATTCCAAAGCTTGAAACTAACCAAGTAGGATTTGCTTAACATAATACATATAAACACCAAAATATAATAAATGGAATGTTTTTAATCACCAAAACCTTAGCTTGAAAACAATAACATTTTTTTAAAACAGTATTACAGAGACATGGAAAGAAAAAAATGAGACCTCAGGGGAGAAGACACCGACACAAAGAAAAATTACAAAGAAAGAAAGAAAAAGTGAGAATGAGAAAAGATGTAGATATAAGGGCCTGATTTTCATCTTGGGATTGAAGGAATTTTGCATGATTTTAATCATTTCCACATTACAAACCAAGCCCAGCATTTCTAATACGGGAAATTCCTGCACACATTTACAAGCCATAGAGATATCTATATATAAAATTAGTAAAAGAAAAAAAAAAATATATATATATATATATATATATATAAAACAATTCATTGTATTTGTAGGCTCTCTCATGACCATCACGTTATACACTATACAGCCAAAAGTAGGTGGACACCTGAGGATCACATCCATATGTGAGCCTCCCCCAAACTTTTGCCACAAAGTTTGAGGCACACAATTGTACACAATATCTTTGTGTGCTCTGGTATTACAAATTACATTACTAAGAGGCCCAAACCTGTTCCAGTATGACAATATGCCTGTGCTCAAAGCGAGCTCCATGAAGACATGGTGTGTGAAGGTTGGTGTGGAAGAACTCGAGTGTCCTGCACAGAGCCCTGACCTCAACCCCACTGAACACCTTTGAGATGAACTGGAACACCGACTGCACCCCCAGACCTCCTCACCAACATCAGCGCCTGATCTCACTAATGCTCTTGTAACTGAATGAACACAAATCCCCACAGCCACGCTCCAACATCTAGTGGAAAGCCTTCCCCGTAGTGTGGATCTTATTATAACAGCAAAGGGGGAATAAATCTGGAATGGGATGTTCAAAAAGAACATATCTGTGTGATGGTCAAGTGTCCACAAACATTTGGCCGTATAGTGTAGATCCTAAATATTGGGATAAACAGGGAAAAGGGTGCAATGTGTCATAAAATAGGAAGTGAAGCCGGATGAGAGACAAAGAAAAACAATCAAAAAAAGATTTATCTTGGTTGCTGAAAAACAGCAAAACTGGAACATGTCAAACAAACAGTTTAAAGAAGCTAGAAAGCTACAAAATGCTGGCTGTGCTTCATTAATCAACATTTTAGCAGAAAGTTTATGTAGTTCCTTCTAGTCAGTTAATCTTCAGTTTTGCTTTTTCCCCTTCCCATTTCAAAACTCCACAGCGACAAAGTAAACCAACTTACTCTTTTAGCTGGGGTATTCCCATTCACAGGCGTTTCAGCGCTAGTGGAAGCGGAAGGAGGAAGAGAAGATGTAGGTGCAGTATTGGATGGAATGCCTGATGACTGAGGCGCTCCCGGGTTAACAGTGGGGTCCTTTTCTGCTTCTTTAATATGTGGCACACTAGGATTGTTGCCACTACCATCGGAGGGTCCCACTCGACGACTGCCTCGTCCACCGCCTCGGCTTCCATGTCTAACCGTTGCTCTGAAGGCTGGCCGGCATACATAGTTCTCAAGGATTTTAGGGGGCTTCTTCATTCGTTTGGCCTGGAGGCCTATCTTAAGTTTGACGTTGCCCTCTGAGTAGCTGGTCTCTTTGACAGAGAACTGTGGAGACTGCTGTTGCTGTTGGTCACCGGCGCCACTCTCCGAGATGCAGGGAACAGCCGGCACCGCATCTCTTTCCTTCTCCCGCTTCCTTTTTTCATCTTCATCGTCTTTCTTCCCACCTCCTCCTTCCTTCTCAGACTCAACTGGTAGGGTATTTGCGGGGAGAGGAGGTGGTGTGGTGGGCCCTCCTTGTGTCCTCTGATCCATTGATGATATAAGAAACAAGGAAGGGCTGAGCAGGATGTGCTCACAAGCAGTACAGAACTGGGGGATGCAGAATCCAGCTGGAGGTGGAAGATGGGAAGGGATATAGTAGTAGTTGTTGGGTTGAAGCAATATCGTCCTTTCCTGGCTGCCCAGCCCTCGTCACCTTCAAACTGGCGAGAAAGAGATAAAGAATTGGTTAAGAAGACATTCGTACACTACCCATAATTCTAAAAATGCACACAGTATTAAAATTATAACAACTGTTAAAAGTGCATTGAACGTAATGCGAAAAGTACGTCACACAGATGTGCCGATTGCCAGTGAGACTGTAACTGGCAAAAATCTGATAGCAGTAGACAACTAACTAAGTCATACTGACATGTGGCAGAGCATCTTAATAGCCTTTACCACTGACCTCAAAGTGACAAAATTTATAATATCTTAAAGACAACTTATTAACCTGTTAAATAACATTCAAATGAATGTTCAGATTCCCGTTAGCTCACATAGTCACACATTCAGTGCAAGGTCACAGCATTCGGACTGCAGCTCAATATTTTGCTCTGCTTCTTCTTAAAATGTTTATGAACAAAGCCATAGCGTTGGCAAATCATTAACCTAATTCTCTGTCGCTGGAGTGACTTGCCTGGTAATGAATACAAGCTGGGCAATACAAATAGTTTTCGTAAATTGCAAAAAGTGAAAACAGCTACGTGAGTTGTTTTTATTATCAGATAAATGTTTGTGAATCAATCAAATCAAAACATCATACATGAAACCCCCATTTCTCATCGTTACTGATTTGTCACGAGTGCAGACTGTTACTGCTATGCCGTGTATCAGTGGAAAGGGACCACCACAGGTCCTCTGCTGACCAGCTGCTATTTAGCTACTGGACCATTGTAGTAAATTGGTGGGATTAGCCTCAAATCAATGCTCAGATCGCTCTAGTCTGGTCACTTGTGAGTGTTCCTAGCCATAGTTTACTTTCACCTACCATGGTTTACTGGCAGCATCAGGCTATTGTGATATGACTGCACAAACTACATTATGCAAAACCACCCATCTGACTAAAAATCAGACACCTCCCAGCTAAAAATTTAAATTCTGGAGAAGAGAGTATTTGTTTTTGAATTACATCATGTATTTCATTACTGTATAGTAGTGTTAGAATGAGGCGGAAATCATCTGTTAGTTTTTCGTAATCACCGCTGCCTATTTGCAAGCAAAACAACCGTGCCATTCTATATGTGCACATCAAACAAGTCACACTGTCTGGTTCAGAACCTGTGACTAGGCAAGAATATCTGGGACCAAAACTGATGGTTGGGTTGAAGGACCGTCCTTCACTTCCATTGGTAGTTATCCACTGAGTGGCGCTGTGCTTTGGACAGAATAGAGGGGGGCTGACAATCTGTGCATAGGAGCATATAGGTTATAGTCAGTAACATACACTATGCACACATACAAAAGTATGTGCACCCCTGAGCATCACACCCACGTTGTTCTTCCCCAAACTGTCGCCACAAAGCTGGAAGCACACAATTGTATAGAACGTCTCTGTGTGCTGTAGCGTTACAGTTTCCCTTCATTGTAACTAAGAGGCCCAAACCTGTTCCAGCATGACGATGCCCCTGTGCACAAAGCGAGCTCCATGAAGACATGGTGCGTGAAGGTTGGAGTGGAAGAACTCGAGTGTCCTGCACAGAGCCCTGACCTCAACCCCACTGAACCCCTTTGGGATGAACTGGAACACCGACTGCACCCCAGACCTCCTCACATCCCAACATCAGCAGCTGATCTCACTAATGCTCTTGTAGCTGAATGAACACAAATCCCCACAGCCTCGATCCAACATCTAGTGGAAAGCCTTCCCAGAAGAGTGGAGCTCATTATAACAGCAAAGAGGGAATAAATCTGGAATGGGATGTTCAACAAGCACATATGGGTGTGATTGGTCAGGTGTCTACACACTTTTGGCCATGTAGTGCATCTGTATTATCAAAAAGTCTTATTTTAAGCCCTAAAAGCAACCAGACAGCTTCAAATTATGCTTAGCAAGCAATTTACAGTATTACTTTTAAAATATAGTTGGCAAATAATATTAACATCCCTAGTTAATAATCTGATAAGAATAATAATAGAAAAGTATATATCTAAATTATTTTATATACACGGTCTGAAGTTTAGTGTAGTGTAACATGGATGTGTCACATCAGTGTCTGGGCCCAGGAGTGGAAAGTACTTGAGTAGTTGTTTTATTGTTACTATACTTATGTATTGTTTTGGTATATTTATACTTTACTTTAGTGTTATTGACACCGAGTACCTTCCTGGTCTCTAGTGACACTCACTACACAGACGTTTTCATTTGACATATTGAGACGTAATCACATGGCGAGGAGCTGCTGTAAGGGCACTTACAGGTGATCAGCGGCAAAACAGTGTTTCTCTATGAAGAGAGCTTTGTCTACAGCTCAGCGCGCAGAGCTTCAATTTGATGCAAAGTTCACTCAAATTCAACTCAGAACTTTTCAAAGAGCAAGCAAGATGAGCCTTCATATGTGAAGCAGCAAAGACATATGTCTTCTCCCTTCTTTTCCAAAAAGACTACCAAAGCCAGAACAATTTTTTTTTTCTTTGAGATTTAGCTAAAAGCTGGATTTAGAAACATGCACAATGGGCTAGCTCTATGAAGGAGCTATGCTTTCAAACGCGTCTTGATGATGTAGCACCACTTCAACCTCGCTGGTCAAAACGTATGATTCACCTACCTTAGCGATGAGAGAAGCGCAAACTGCTGATCACCCGAAAGCGCCCTAACTCACACGCGCTACTCATTCCCAACTCCCAGCGCCAGACCCTTTCTTCTGTCAGTGATGCACTGTTTCACATACTGCCCTACAAGGTCACACTTTTGGATGAGATCATTTAATCACGGCTCCACGCTGCGAGTGTACATCGATTTGTCGCTCACTAGTACGAACGTGTGTTTAATGTCAGCATCAGAACAGCGTCATGTGATGGCTGATATTCATATCGCTGACATTTGTATTATATCAAGAAGAGGTAGTATCCTGCTCCCTTTAACCTTTCAAACCAGCTCTAGAGTATTTAGGATGAAGGCTTGCCCAGAGCAGGTGGTTTCTGTGGCTAAAATCATTGGGAGGCAAGTCAGAGCTGTGACCTCGGCACAGAGGGCCCCCTGGGAGTCAGAGAACCTGGCTGGCTTCTCCAGTCCTGTGTGATCGCCAATCAAAACAACAGTGATGGAGGAAGAGAAAGAGGCAGAATACGAAAGTAGAGGCATGCAGACGGCTTCTTAATGCTCCGCTAAGGGCAAAGGCTTAACAACAGACCAGAGAAGCACTCTGAGCATGGCTTATTTGGGCAGCAGGGACCATATGGGGGGGGAAGCGATTTCATTAGTGCCTGCATTCTGTGCAAGGATTATTGCCACTATAAACTATGGTTCAGAATTTGGTGTCTTGACTTTCCCCATGTTTACTATCATTAGTCACTACACATCACTAAAACTCATAACCTAATTTCTGTCAGATGACATCAGGTTTCTTTCTACCGCGCTACAACACCCCCCATCTTATGTCCCTCGCCTTTTCCTCTTACTCACTCAGACTTGTTTCTTACTCACTTGGAAAGCTCACAGTACAGCGGTCAAAGCTGCTGTGTTCTTGCTAATCGAAAACACATTTTCTCCCGCACCCCCTCCCTTCTTCTCTTTCCTCTGTCTATCCCTCCCTCAGTGACAATCATTTTCTTATTTCCTAAGTGTTCTTGGCCCTACAAACTTATTCACTACACAGTTATTAAGTCACATTCACACACACTCTTCGTTTCTAAGGAGTAAAACCGTGAGCGAAATCTTTCACTGGAAAATTGCTGCGGACAAAAAGTGGATCGTGAATCGCTGCTGGTTTTTTGGCTTCCCTTTTGATACTCTAACCAGCCTTAAAAAAGAAAAAAAAAAAAAGTAAAAGAAAAAGAAAGACCACATCTTTCGTGCCACTTGAAAGTTTGCGTATCACAAGTTTGAATTTTTCATTCATTTCACCTCAGCTTCCCAGACAAAGAGCCTGAAACATATACTTTGTTCCTGTAACCGCAACTGTAACAGAAGAAAGCCATAATGCCACTTCTCTCTCTCTCTTTTCCTCACTTTCACTTTAAGCAGAAGTTTTGGCGTCCACTGCCCCGATCCCTCTACTTGCCACAAACAGTCCAACAGCCCTAACCTTCACATCCTGAACGAAACTATAAAACACTTCATTCTCTTCTCTCTCTCTTTTATCTCTTCTCTTCTTCTAGAAACCAAAAGATTGACATCAATGATGCCATTCTCAACACTTATCTCTTATTTGGATCATTTCTGACATTGAACAAGAGATTAAATAGAACGACGGCAAAATAATTTTGGGTTGTTTCGGTTGTTTCTGGTCACCTGAAAATCACCTAAAGATGACCAGGAGATTACTGCGGATGGCACTACATAGAAACCATGAGGATAGCTGTGGAACAATTGGCACTCAAGTCTCCATCACTGAACAGTTAATAACTTTACGTTTGATGCAACAGACTTTAAGTTAAAACTATAATGAATTCAGAAATGACTCTGAGGCTCTTAAGTTGCTCATAAGTTCCTGTTAACACGGTTGCACTTTTTGATTCTCTATAGTACACCGTTATAGAAGAGGAATGATTTATAAATCGCACTATCCGGTGTCACCCAGAAGAGAATGGCTTCCATCTGAGCCTGGTTCCTCTCGAGGTTTCTTCCTCATGTTGTCTCGGGGAGTTTTTCCTCACCACCGTCGCCTCTGGTTCGTTCATTAGGGATAAACTTAAATCCAGAATTTATATATTTCTGTGAAGCTGCTTTGTGACAATGTCCATTGTTTAAAAGCACTATGAAAATGAAATAAAATTGATTTTAGTTATAGATGCGAGGCAAGGTCGGAGGTTTACTAGCAGACCACGTGTGTGTCGGCCAAAGGAAACCCATCAGTTGTCGCTGTGGCTGAATTCTGTCAAACGAACCAAAATAGCAAACGAAATAGTCTTTATCTGCCTATAACATACTTTGACACATCAAATGTAAGAAACCAGTCAGCGTCACGCTCTGATCAAGCTGCTGGATAGCTACGTACCATAGCGGAATGGACATGCGCCTAATTCATTTAGTCCGTGATCAGAAACCGGCTGTCAAATTGTCCAAAAATGCTCCGTCTAAAACAGAGAACAGCACTTACACGCTCTCTACAGCTGAAAGTGGACCAAGTTTTAAACCGACCTCATGACAAGATAAGAAACTCAGTCAACAGAAGTCACTGAATTAATCAGAGATTAGTTCCCCGCCGATGTTAACGTGAAGAGACATGAGACTCGACTCCGATGCTGATCGCCATGAGCTGATAGAACTTCTAACTCTTTATGAGAATAATTTTTTATTAGGATCACCAATTCGCATTGCATAATATTACGGAAGTTATTAAAGACTCGTTTATGGTGTAAATATAATGACTTCTAATAACCGGCCCGTTTGTCCTGTATTATTATTCTTATCATTAAACATGGAATGACTGGAGAGGACAGCTGTGAATAAAGGCTGGTGTGAAGACAGACAGTTTTCATGGTCATATTTTTTATCATTTGTAATCTTATTAATTATAAACTGAACGTAGTTTTTCTCTCCGTTCACTTTTTTTTTTTAGGGTAAACAGACTTTAAAATGCTACAACTTGTACTTGTGACAGCGTATTTATTTGTCTTTAAAAGGAGAGTTTATTAAAGCGGTGCCAATTCTAAAGCTTCGGTGACCTTTTGATTCCACGCACAGTTGTCTCGCATTTCGGGAGAAAACCAAGACGCGAGAGAGGCAAGGCAGGCCGAGTTTCACAGAGTTTAACAGCCAAAGACTTGCTGCTGTTCGGTTTTGTAAAGAGCACAAATATGACACGCTGGGAATTAACAGGCGCTTTCGCGGCGTGCGTGTTGAGTATGTGAGATGTGCGGAAATGACTGGGGAGTTGCTTGTTAATGTATGCATTATACATGTCGCATTAAAGGAGCTTCACTTAATTAAGACAAGCTCATTAAAAAGACTACTGTATAGAGTCTACTACTGCTGGACAGAGCAGCTCCAGGCAGCTACTAATATCAAAGATTTCTTTTAATAAGAACGACAAAACTATCACTCAGTTTCAGAATTAGTGTCAGTTTTAATGGCTGAGTAAGACTCCCTAAGGAGGAATTTCTCAGACATTGGATCAATCATTTAATAAAGTTGGGTGTAAATTGTAAAGATTTCTGCTGGATTTAGAAAAGTTTCATTAAAGCTGATTTCCTTCGTACTCGCGTGCGTTAGATGATCCCCCGTAACGTGCGCAGTGTGTTCCTGACGCAGCTCATTTGCATGTAGTGACGCCCACAAAACTCCATAAAAGGTCAAGTGCACAGACAGCCGGGAGCACGAAATGAACAATCAGGGTAAAGCCTGAAAATCAGAAGTGGAAGTAATTTTGACTCTTTCCTAAACCAATAAAAATATTTAATTATATATAATAATAATAATAATAATAATAAGCAAGCGTTAAATCTTCCATCAGCTGAGACCCGTCCTCCGTTTATACAGCACCGTTTCTTTTATCATAATTAAATGACTAGTTTTATTTTCCTTAATTTATGGGTTTGGCTCACTTTCTTTCTTTCTTATATTATTTAATTAATCCCAGTAATACAAAACAACTAGAGAACTAGCATGAGGATGCGTTTCTGACTCTTCTGTAGGTCGCTCTAAGGACGTCTGATAAACGCTGTAAACGTAATCCAAGTAAGCGATTTAACCTCGACAGTTTATTCCAGATATAAAAGTGCAGTAATCCGTGAAAGGATACGATGTGAAGTCGATCGAGTCGGGGTTTACATTAGTTCATCTCCTTATGTGTGCATTTACACACACACTCAGGAGCACGAGTAGGATTTTTTCGCTTGTTTGTTTCGTTTTTAATTTACAGGATTTTCATGATCAAATTTACAAACAAATCCGTTCGTATCCAGTTTGATAAATGAGCTACTTCAGGAACGAGTTAGACTTTACGACTGACAGTAGCTCTAACAGAATTTTTTTTTACAATGTTTCTAATTCTAACCAAAAGCATGCCGAGAAGAAAAGGCAAGGCCGGCGTAGCGCTAGTTGCCTTGACAGCCATCGACATCGCTGGGGCGGGGGGTCAAGGGTCAAAGGTGAATGAAAGGTTCCAGACAGACTCTCCCACCTCATCTACCATGTTGCTTTTAGTTAACATTACTGATTTTGTCACTAAACCAGGACAAATTTTTTTAAAAATAAGGATATTTAGGAATCCCGGGTAAACCCACACACACAGAGTTATTAATGAGTTATAAATCCAAACGGACTGGAGGAAATGTTTCAGTTCACAAAAAAACAACAAAAAAACAACACCTGCCCTTTATTTAATCTGTCTCCAATTTAAAGAGCTGAAAATCAGAATTCCAACTAGTTACAGATGTCTAATAAAAGGCTTCAATAATAAATAGAGCAGTGTGTGTTTCTGGTCTTCTCCCTGCTTCTGGAGAAATGACCTGCACACCTCCATAACAGCAATAAAAGCTACACAAACGTGCAGATGCATGACTTTCTCCCACCATCCCACCACGCACATGGCAGGAATGCGCTTCAATAAACCGGAATAAAGGATGTCAACAACTTACCCTGCTTTATTTAAGGTCAAAAACGAGCTTTCACATCATTCGGATCAAAATCCTCCCTTCACGAGTGCCAACATGGTTCCTTCGCTAAACTGCTGATGTCCCAGAAAATAAAATACAAACACAGAAAGAATAAAGATCAGAATCTGGAGGTGGATGTGGAGGAAGATAGCAAGCTCAGCAAGCATATTTATATACATATATATATACAGATGAACTATTCTGGAGTGTGTTTATGTTCCTGTAATGGATCTGTCTCCCTGATACAAAAATCACAACACTGACCCCAAACTCATGTCCCTGATGAGCAAGATGTACACACACTACCCCTAGCACTGCGAGTTATTAGATTATAATGCTGTATTTCAGGAAACAGCGTTAATCAGGGAAATCTCCGAGGCTTTCAGGGTGCACACACTGTGTTTATTCCGTAGTCCTGATGAATCCCTTGCGCTACTTTTCGACCCAGCTAGCTACTTTACTAGGCTAGCTATCATTTTTCAGGGTTTGCCTTCAAGCGCTAAGGTGGCCTTCCTACCAACGTGGCAGTATCCCACGAATAACCACATGACTAATCGTCTTGTTTTTATGATTTAGATTAATCAATAAATCAGATTTATACCCCTGTAAACCATGCCAACGGAATGGTGGTGGTGGTGGTGAGGGGGTAATCAATCCTGTCAGTGGCACATTGCTGATACGGCTAGCTGGCTAACTACGAGCAACCCGCAGCAACGTAGCTTAGCTTAACGAGACACCTCAACTAGCTTAGCAAAGTATCGTTCTTGCCTAAATGACAGCGATAAAAATGCTTGCATCCTTCCTCCAAAACACTAAAAGTAGAAGTAAAAGCGAGCGCTACTCGGATAAAGCCGCCTGTACGGGTTATTAAAAAAACACGAACTGTCAACAAAATGGCGGCCGCGTTGAATCAACAGAAACCCGAAATGGATCTCTAGCTCAAATTTATTGGCCTTTTTCTCATCTTCGGAGCTGAGGTCTTTTTACCCGCAATGATCCGAAATGTCGCCAGGGTTTCCTTATCCAGGGACCAGCGAAAGGTCGTGTTTTTAAAGGCGTGAGAATGGGCCTCTGCCCGTTAATCGGGCCTCCATGTCTGATGAGCCCGTAGCGTTTCTGTCAGTACAACACGGGCATTCTCCCAGTGAGAGGAGGGAGGGGAGGGAGAGAGACATAGGGACACACACACACACACACACACTCACACACACACACAGTGTGTGTGTGTGTGTGTGTGAGAGAGAGAGAGAGAGAGAGAGAGAGAGCAGAATGTTTCCACTTTCTCCCTATTTCCACCTAAATGTTTCATTTCTGCATCTCCCAAAATGGAGTCCCGTTTCCTAGCAACCGAACACAATGTATGTATAATATACCTATGTATTACGTAATACGGTGTTTTTTTTCCGTTGCGGCACGACCACTTGACACGTAATAACCGCTTATATGAAGGTTATAACAAGTTTAGGAAGGGTAATGACTAGGACGCCCGTGGCAGTGTTTACCCACAGTGAAAATATCGCGACTCCCACGGGAACCGGAGTCAGGAAACACACACACAGACACACACACACACACACACACACACACACACACACACACACACACACACACACACACACGGGGGCGGGGGGGGGGGGGGGGGGGGGGGGGGGGGGGGGGGCGTGTGTGTGATCATTTTCATTCGATGTTTTTCCACGCTCGCGCCGATTCAAGCCATCCCATTGGCTGCAGGTGAAAGGGGGGGGGAGGGAATGGAGGGGGCGTGGCTTAGTGTTGCTCAATCCGCATGTTTATTTACATCCCTGCTAAAATAAAAAAAAAAAACACCAATAGAAACATCACAGAAATTCTAATGGTTTCCACTACAAAATACCATTACAAACCATCAGCCGGTTTGCATTACGTAATAGGAAGTATTAATATTTTTGATGGAAACCATTTGGTAATTCACTATAATGTTCTGCTAAAAGGTCACTATTATAGTAGGCTGTTGTCTGGTATGGTATCTGATGGTCATAACACGTTCTCCAATATAAATACGTCCTCCAATATAAACACCTTCTCCAATATAAATACGTCCTCCAGTATAAACACGTTCTCCAATATAAATACGTCCTCCAATATAAATACGTCCTCCTATATAAACACCTTCTCCTATATAAATACGTCCTCCTATATAAATACGTCCTCCAGTATAAACACGTCCTCCAATATAAATACCTCCTCCAATATAAACACCTTCTCCTATATAAACACCTTCTCCTATATAAATACGTCCTCCTATATAAATACATCCTCCAGTATAAACACGTCCTCCAATATAAATACCTCCTCCAATATAAACACCTTCTCCTATATAAACACCTTCTCCTATATAAATACGTCCTCCTATATAAATACATCCTCCAGTATAAACACGTCCTCCAGTATAAACACCTTCTCCTATATAAATACATCCTCTAATGTAAACACCTTCTCCTATATAAATACGTCCTCCAATATAAACACGTTCTCCAATGTAAACACCTTCTCCTATATAAATACGTCCTCCTATATAAATACATCCTCCAGTATAAACACCTTCTCCTATATAAATACGTCCTCCAGTATAAACACCTTCTCCTATATAAATACGTCCTCCAGTATAAACACCTTCTCCTATATAAATACATCCTCCAGTATAAACACTTCCTCCAGTATAAATACGTCCTCCAGTATAAACACTTCCTCCAGTATAAATACATCCTCTGGTATAAACACCTTCTCCTATATAAATACGTCCTCCAGTATAAACACCTTCTCCTATATAAATACGTCCTCCAGTATAAACAATTCCTCCTATATAAATACATCCTCCAATATAAACACCTTCTCCTATATAAATACGTCCTCCAGTATAAACACCTTCTCCTATATAAATACGTCCTCCAGTATAAACA
>CM041003.1:12198989-12209561 GCA_022985145.1 Pangasius djambal
ATAAATACGTCCTCCAGTATAAACACTTCCTCCAGTATAAATACGTCCTCCAATATAAACACCTTCTCCTATATAAATACGTCCTCCAGTATAAACACCTTCTCCTATATAAATACGTCCTCCAGTATAAACACCTTCTCCTATATAAATACGTCCTCCAGTATAAACACTTCCTCCAGTATAAATACGTCCTCCAGTATAAACACTTCCTCCAATATAAATACTGTATTTCCTCCAATATAAACACCTTCTCCTATATAAATACGTCCTCCAGTATAAACACCTTCTCCTATATAAATACGTCCTCCAGTATAAACACTTCCTCCAGTATAAATACGTCCTCCAGTATAAACACTTCCTCCAATATAAATACTGTATTTCCTCCAATATAAACACCTTCTCCTATATAAATACGTCCTCCAGTATAAACACTTCCTCCAGTATAAATACGTCCTCCAGTATAAACACTTCCTCCAATATAAATACTGTATTTCCTCCAATATAAACACCTTCTCCTATATAAATACGTCCTCCAATATAAATACATTCTCCAGTTTAAACACGTCCTCCTACATAAATTTGTTCTCCTATATTGTAGATGTATTTATATTGTTCTTTCAGCAGGGATGTCTCGCACAGACAGACTGTCTACCTGATTGTTCCTGAGTTGTTTATTTAAATAGCCAGAATTACAGGTTGTTAAGGACGTGTTGAGTCACGATTTCTCGAGTAAGTGGACCTTCTTTGTTGTCCCAAATCTTGAAGATTCATCATGCCACTAACGCCCTGTCACCATCAGATACCATACCAGACAACAGCCCACTATAATAGTGACCTTGTAGAGGAACATTATAGTGAATTTTTATTATATTAATATTTTTTATGTATATTAATATAATAATATATTACTATATTATTATATTAATTTTTATTTATATTAATATTTTTAACTCTGTCATAATTCATCAACTTATTATGTCATAAAAAGTCTTATAATAAGTATTGATGTGTTTCCTGCTTATCCGGACGCTACACTGGGCGAATACCTTGGGCTGCACAGTTTTTGTACGCTATATGGCCAAAAATATGTGGACACCTGACCATCACACCCATATGTAGTTCTTCCTCAAACTGTTGCTACAAAGTTGGAAGCACACAGTTGTATAGAATGTCTCTGTAGCATTACAGTTTCCCTGCACTGGGACTAAGAGGCCCAAACCTGCTCCAGCATGACGACGCCCCTGTGCACAAAGCGAGCTCCATGAAGACATGGTGTGTGAAGGTTGGAGTGGAAGAACTTGAGTGTCCTGCACAGAGCCCTGACCTCAACCCCACTGAACACCTTTGGGATGAACTGGAACACCGACTGCACCCCAGACCTCCTCACCAACATCAGCGCCTGCTCTCACTAATGCTCTTGTAGCTGAATGAACACAAATCCCCACAGCTACGCTCCAACATCTAGTGGAAAGCTTCCCAGAAGAGTGGAGCTCATTATAACAGCAAAGGGGGAATAAATCTATAATGGGATGTTCAACAGGCACATATAGTTGTGATGGACAAGTGTCCACAAACTTTTGGCCATGCAGTGTATGTTGCCCACTGATGGTAATGTAGGTTAACTTAGTTTTATATTGTATGTTTACTCTTTTAACTCTTTTCAGGAGAAAGTAGCTAATGCATGCCCTGAAAGTCATTAGAATTTGCCAGATCATGCACTAATTTGCATATTCATTCAATCGTTATGATCATTCGTATATCAAAATGTGTTACACGAAGAAGGAAGGTTTAGAATAGAATAGAGTAGAATAGAAGATTTATCAGAATAAAACTTTAGAAAATAATAGATTATAACATTTCTTTTATAAAGAAGTCTTTGGCCATGGCACCGCAAACTATGTACATGTGTACAAAATACTATCATTTCTATCAGGAATACAGACAATAGGAAGCAGTGGTAGTGAGTAGTTTGGAAAAAGAAATGACAGAGATGCTTATGGATGGAAAAACCTGGTGTTATTACTTGTAAATATAGCCAAGAAGAGAGTTTAAAATGAAGTATCTACTTGCATGCAAATAAATTCTGGTTTATGTAAATTTTGTTTTTAGGTCACCAGAATAGTCGTAAAAAGCATTTCACTGCATGTCATACTGTGTATGGTGGTGTGTGTGACCAATAAAATTTTAACTTGAGTTTGAGAACAAAGAAATGCATAGTTGGGACAAATAATGGTGATTGGTGATTGGGAACAATGGTGATCAGTGATTGGTTGTTGGGAACAATGGTGATCAGTGATTGGTCGTTGGGAACAATGATGATCAGTGATTGGTCGTTGGGAACAATGATGATCAGTGATTGGTTGTTGGGAACAATGGTGATCAGTGATTGGTCATTGGGAACAATGTTGATCAGTAATTAGTTGTTGGGAACAATGATGATCAGTGATTGGTCGTTGGGAACAATGATGATCAGTGATTGGTCGTTGGGAACAATGGTGATCAGTGATTGGTCGTTGGGAACAATGATGATTGGTGATTGGTCATTGGGAACAATGGTGATCAGTGATTGGTCGTTGGGAACAATGGTGATCAGTGATTAGTCGTGGGGGACCAATGGTGATTGGTGATTGGTCATTGGGAACAATGGTGATCAGTGATTGGTCGTTGGGAACAATGGTGATCAGTGATTGGTCGTTGGGAACAATGGTGATTGGTGATTGGTCATTGGGAACAATGGTGATCAGTGATTGGTCGTTGGGAACAATGGTGATCAGTGATTGGTTGTTGGGAACAATGGTGATCAGTGATTGGTCGTTGGGAACAATGGTGATCAGTGATTAGTCGTGGGGGAACAATGGTGATCAGTGATTGGTTGTTGGGAACAATGGTGATCAGTGATTGGTCGTTGGGAACAATGGTGATTGGTGATTGGTGAATCATCGTCTGCTAATTGCTGTCAGTTTCTGGGAAGTGGTAGCTCAGTGATTAACATCTCCAGCACCACCAAGCTGCCACTACTGGGCCCTTGAGCAGGGCCCTTAACCCTCAACTGCTCAGTTGTATAAATGAGATAATTGTAAGTCGCTCTGGATAAGGGCGTCTACCAAATGCCATAAATCTAAATGTAATGGTGGTTAGTCGTTGGAAACAACGATGATCAGTGATTGGTTCTTGGGAACCCTGGCTTGAACAAGTGCAACTCAGACAGGCTTTACACACTGGTGGTGAGTTTAAATTTTAATGAAATTTACATCTCCCTTAAATACAACAAAGCAGATGAAACAGGTATCATTTGACCTTAGTGTTAGTCCATGAATATTTTATTAGCAGCAAGTCAAAATCTATTTTTTTTATTGATGTTACACATCCTAACAGGGTACATATTAGTAACATAACAACATTTAGTACATATAAGTAGCATAACATCTGTTGTTGAATCATTAGTATTGAATCCTGATATCACACAGTTAATACTGATTAAGATGTGATTTATACAAATTTATTACAAATGATTAGTCAGTATTTGAAGCAGTTTCCTTCATGTTTTATGCAAAGAAACTCCTATCTGTCAAAAAAGCTGTTCACATGTTAAATGTAATACATCTGCTGGAACAGATTTCTTCTAGGAGATATTAAGCACCGTCACAAATTTAATTTGGTTGTATTTCTACTGATTATGGACATAATAAGTTTATTGATGCCCCTATGAAAGGCTCCCCAAAGAAATGACTCCCTCTCAGAGAGACTAAATTAGTGTGATTAATGAATGAGAGATGTGAACGTACTGAGCGCAGTCTAACTCAGTACGCATGCACGTGATGATAGAAGGCACATAGAGACCAAGAGGAGCTCCGGATTCTAAGCGTTACATCTCAGGGCAAGCACGACGATCACGAGATGTCACAGAACAGGTTATAAAGATCTGGTCCTCGAACAGATGTTTAAACTGCTTTCAAATATCCTATTTTGGATCAATTCCTGCTGCAACCTCCACTCTATCTCTCAGCATCCTAACAACCCTACCACACCCTGACTCCTGTTCCTCTCTGCCATGTGAATCAGCCTCCAACACTTTCCGCTCTTTGCTTTCTTCATCTGTTGACCTCCTTTGCCCTCTGTCTTCCACATCAGGAAAGTCTTCTTGGCTTACTCTTGTGGGGCAGTGTTTGCCTCGCATGTCTCAGTTTTGTACGATTCAAACCTTCAACTTCTCAGCTTGTAGAAGAACAGTATCAAACCCTAGTAGTCTAAGTTGCTTTTAAGGCTTAAAATAGGACTTCTGATAATACAGATACACAACATGGCTATAAGTTTGTGGACCCTGTTTTAGCAGTTATTGTCCTGTCTTATTTATTGTCCTGTTTTAGTAGTTAGTGTACTGTCTTGTGCTGTTTGCACGTGCACTTTATGTAGAAATGTGTAGTCTCTTGTAGTTCTGTGTTTGTTTTATGTAGCACCATGGTCCTGGAGGAGCATTGTTTCATTTTCCTGTGTACTAACTAGCTGTATGTGGTTGAAATGACAATAAAGCTACTTGACTTGACTTGACTTGACCCCTGACCATCACACCAGTATGTGATCGCCGAACATCCCATTCCAGATTTATATTAATATTAGATATGTTTTAAATGAAATGAACTAGTGATCTGAGATTATTTCACACTGGGATAGTGTGACAATGTTTTCTATATATCAGTATATCAGATATCAGTATTAAATCAAGTATGTGTTCAGCGTAATGAGTGTATCAGGCTAGATTCAAACTGAGCTCTGGTTAAGTCTAAAATAGACTCATGGTCTCAGAGGGTTTTTTCAGATTATAAATATTCAAAGCTACATACTTCTTTGATCTAATCTAGGTTTCTGTTAAACAAAGTACATTGAATCCCTGATCAGTTATACTTTCATTAATAGTAATGCTTAAGATAGCAGCTTAAGATGTAAGGGATCTAATATTCAGCAGTGCAAGCTTCAGGTCAAAGGTGATTTTTCATGCATCAGATTATCTAATGTTCTCTTTGGATTTCTGTTTAGGTATGGTGGAACCTTTATGGCAAACCCCAAGCATGCGAAGAGCTTTTGTGTGTGTATTTCTATTTCCTTTAATATTATTTATATGGCTATCAATTGAGATATTGTTTTCAAAGTGTATATATTGCTATTAAAGTTAAAAGAAATGATCAATATCAACAACACATCTGTTTTTAAGTAATGACCCGAATATGATTCATTGAATGCCAATTCAATGGTGCTGCCAATGTCATGGAACAAAAATCCTGACCTACGCCTGAGCTAAAGCAACGACTGCTTTGATTGCTTAAGCATGCCCAGAGAATGTTAGGGGGAAAAAATAACTTGCTTGGAAGACGAAGATAGTTTATCACATCAGTTATACTTACGACATGTTTCAGGATGGCAGGGCAGGGAGAGGTATCTGTGTATTGTTGTACCAGATAAGGCACTGTAACTTTTAAGAGGTATCAGATGACTATGTCCATTTTGTCATCGCTCACCAGTTGTAACCAAAGCAATATGCAGTCAGTGTGAAAATAGCATAGACAGGGCAGCTGTCGGACCAATTCCTCTGGTGGGTAGTGCTACTCCTCCCTACACACGGGGCGAGAGAGAGAGAGAGAGAGAGAGAGAGAGAGAGAAGGGAAAAAAGAGAGACACACAGGGATTAGCTATAGTCTATAAAGCCTTTAATCATGTTGTAAAGGTACAGTATTATTTTTAAGAAGCATTCTAACACTGCTTAGGATTTGTATCATTTTCTTTATTTTCTACTTACCTTACTTAAATTATGTTGTTAAACTTTTTCTCCATTTATGTAATACTTGTTTATTTAATTTGATGTTTATTTTAAGATTTTCTTTTAGCACATTTTTCCCATTTAAACTCTCAGAGAGACCAGACTTAACGTTCCGCACTCTTTTAACAATTAGTTTCACCGTACCTACTGAATAACGTGCTTAAATAGCTACTACGATATTATATAGTCATATATTAAAATATGATACGTACTGCCAGTAGAGAGGGATGCTTGTCAGAAGTCAGCACAAGCTGGAAAATCCCTTCTTGTAAGACGTCCAGAAATATGTGGGTGGACTTTTTTTTTTACACAGTAACACATGAAGGATGGTGGTCTGCGTGATGACTCAGGGGATGATGGGAACTCACCAGCTTGCTCTGAGGGGATGTGGATGGCAGGAAGGGATGAGATCACTTCTTTGTCAGCTGGCGGAGGGCCAGTGCTCTCCAACTGACCCGACAACTGCAGGAGCGAGGGTTGGCATTGCAGGATAGGGGAAAAAAACATTGGATAATTTATGGTCTAAATAAAGTGAGCCGAATGTTGTAGGAAAACCAGGATCATTATCATACGAATGTGGTCAACACCACCCACCTGTGTGATAACCGCATCGTAACCTCCCTGTCTCCAGGGTTTGAGTGCAACATTCCAGACTCGAGAAACAAGATAATCGTTAGGTCCTTCAGTCAGACCGATAGAGTATTCAAATATCATGAAGGGAATATATAGTAACACAATGCAAATGACTCACAAAATATTTTATTAAAAAAAAAAATTCCGTCGAACTGCTGGCAAATTCTTCATAAGAGACACAAGGTGTGAAAAACAACGATGATTTGTTTGAAGTACATGCTATGCAATGAAACCCAATTTAAGGCTGTAACCAATTACTATTTCAATAACCAGTCTTGCCAGTTATTCTTTTGATTAATCAGGATTATTAAAACGAAACTGATCAAATTTATCTTAAAAATTAAGACCCTTATTTTTGTGATTAAAGAAATAAGCCATGCGTTTACATTTAGTAGTTTTCATTTCTTCCTTTTCTTTCTAAAAAAATATTATATGATTCAGTAAGCTGTATTGCATTAGGTGTGGCCTAATAAGAAGTGACAAAAGTCTGCATACATTCACTCAAATTAGAAACAAGAGAGCATTATACCGGCCCAATATGCAAGAAAACAGAGCTCTAGAGCCATAGATCATTCGTTAAAAAAAACCATGCATGGTGTCATTTAAACAATGACAAAAGATGTTAATGTTGTATAATAATAATAATAATTTGTTTTGATTTTTACTGCCCAAGAAACTAGTAGAAATAGGAACATACCTCATATCATAAGGACTGCAAGGATATTAATATGCAAAGTGAAACCATACCCATGTCGTACCTGTAATACCACCCCTTACCCCCACTACCCCGGCTTCCTTACCACTATGGTGCTATACTATTACCAAAAGGCAGGACGCGACATGATAGAAATGCCACCATGTATGTTCTGAACCTCAGACTGATCGACTCATAGGCCCTGTTTTATTACTAAAAGTCCGTGGGCCTAAAAACATGTGCAAACATGATAACACGTGGAAAATCCTCCAGTAATTAGCATACTTTAACATATTCGACCATTGCAGGTTCAAGCCACGGAGTCTATTTCAATTACAAGCTGAACTCTTACATAGCGGCTCATATCTTTGAAGCCACAATGAGAAATTCACTGTTTTCACTGCGTAAGTGATGCTGATGTGAACAGATTTGAAATATAATCTATAATATAATCCCATACAAGAGGTGTTTACCATGAAAATGTTTTAGAGTACATCAAAAACATTTGAAATAAACTTTAATAGACATCTGACTTATTTACCACTTCCTTGGTAAAAGGTGTGTCTAATGATGTGGTAGAAAAGAAATATGAATTCCATAACACTGAGACAATTCTTAATGAATTTGCATAAAATACAATTGTGCATTGTACATATAAAGAGCATCTAGCTGTACTCGCTGTCTTTTGCCACTGTCATGTAAAGTGTTCCTGTTTTTTTGGGGTTTTTTTTTTTTTTTTTTAGAAGATTTGCTGCACTTTCCCCAGGGGGCATCTGCCATTTGTCAGATATTTGCCCTCTCATTGTAACATAAAATAGATAACAACTAATCCATATTTACTACATTGCAAGTTCAACGAATATTTCTCAACTAACATTGTTTTTAAACAAATAGATTATTAAGCATCTTTCTGCATATTTCTACTCATTTCAAGATTGAAATTGTGTTATTCTATTGGTGCATAATTTTGCTTATTTCAAGTATTTATTTTCAGTAAGAAGCGAAATTATCTGCCAAAAGAATAAGACAAGCTTGAAATTAGTAACATATATTTTAGGAGCCTGGTAATTGACCTAATCTGGCTAATTAAATGAAAGAGAAAGAGAGAGAGAGAGAGAGAGAAAGAGAGAGAGAGAGAGAGAGAGAGAGAGAGCTCTGTTTATCCACTTTATGTGAGTTTAGCATGTTATATGTATCCGAAGGTCTATTTTAAGCCTTAAAAGCAAAGACGCATTAAAACCGCCCTGGGAATACACACCTAATCATGTGAACTAGAAACAGCTCTTTATGGATGCAGAAACTGGACAGAATGCAATGTGATAAAAATCACTAAGGATAAATGAAATCTTACCAGGAGAAGCAGCAGACTGGTAGAAGTACATCGTAGTCTTCTGTTATAATCTTGAAACCTTTTCACCACTCATTTAAAGGGATTCATTAATCTATCAGTGGCCACGTTTTCATCCATTTTCCATTCCAATTATCCAACTCAGGGTTGCAGGGAGCCTGGAGCCTATCCCAGGGGACTTGGGGCACAAGGTGGGGGACAACCTGGACAGGGTGCCAACCCATCACAGGGTACAATCGCACACACACACACACACGAAACAGACATTTAGAGATGCCAATCAGTCTCCCACGCCTGTCTTTGGACTGGGGAGGAAACCCCTGAGGGAGAACATGCGAACTTCACACACACAGGGCGGAGGCCAGATTCGAACCCCCAACCCTGGAAAGCCAAGCCAAACGTGCTAACCGCTAAGGTTCAGGTTGCTCTAATGACCAGAAACTTGAGCGTTCAAAGCTTAGCTTAGCATCACCAATCTGCCACTGTTGAGCCTCTCAATAAGTGTCATAACTATCTCAACTGCTCATGTGGTGCTTATTAATGCCAGTGTACCCTGGTAACCCTAGAGCTAACCAGTATATCGAAAAGTCCTTGGCATAGCGCTACTAGACTTTCGAAATGATCTGGCTGTACTGGCAGTATTTAAATCTTCCTAACTCTGCATGATGCATACTGTAAGCACTTCTCTCAGACAGATTTAGCCTTTACACACCCCTCCTTGGGCTGGTTGTGCACGTCGCTGTTGATTGCGCTGTTGATAAGGTTGCTGTGGATCTGAGGACTCCTCTGGAAAAAATGCAGGCCTTCAGCTTAGTGTAGTGTAACATGAAACTGTCACGTCAGTGTCTGTGGCCAGGGATAGAAAATACTTGAGTAATTGTACTGCACTGCTATGCTTAAGTATGGCTTATTAATACTTTAACTGAGTGTCAAATTGGACACTAAAAAAGTACTGTTACCTAATTACACGTTCAAGAAAAAAACGCACTTTTTACTCCTTAGATTTTTATCTGACCTTCAAAGTACTTTGTTACAAATCTTTTTCTCTCTTCTTCTCTCCTCCAGCCAATGACTGTATGCTATACATCAATATTGGCTCAGTTTAGCATCCAATTATTTCAGTTTAGCATCCAATCAATTTAATCAACATATCAAAAAAAATAATTAAAAATAACAAACCGTGCCAATTCATCATCTCATGCTACACAGACTGCAGTGTTGAACTTGAGTATGAGCGCCCCTCAGTAAAACGGTTCAATATGCTGGAGTAAGCAAAGACTTTTATAAAATTAAATGAGGGTTCTTCTTTAACTCCCTAGAAGGCATGAACTCCACCTAATTTGAAAAAGCGTGTTTCACTAGTTTGTTAATATAAATAATTGGCTATTAGTTAGCCTGTTTCCTTTGCTAATGACTTGATTCTAGTAGCTAACATCGTTGTCTAGGCAGCCAAATTATATCAAACAATAAATACTGGTTATTTACAGGTTATTTTTTTATGATTAATTTATCATCAAACTACTGTATGTAGTGTTAGTCATGTTAGTTATGACGAGCAAACCTACAGACTGAATGATGTTTTTAAGGCAAAATAGCATTCCAGCATAGTTTTAGAAAAGTATAAAATATATTTACTTTTCACATGAACTTCATCAGTCAAAAACATTTTTTTTTTTTTTACTTTTTAATACACTGCCCTCCAAAAGTTTGGAAACGCCTGAACAAAATTGGGTTTTTGGGCAATATCAGCATAAATCCTCTTTAGTTAGTGACCATTTTGCATTGATAATAAGGGACAACACAAACTATGAAAACATATTTTATTAAATAAAAAGTTTATGAACATAAACACGAACATAACATAGAAAAATACTCAAATTTTGGAATCATCAAAGAAATCCCCATTAGCAGCTATTACAGCTCTACATACTCTAGGCATCCGAGCCGGTGTCTTGTCTATCATGGAGTGGCTGCCCAATCACCTGACCTTAACCCCATTGAGCTGCTATGGGAGGAACTGGACCGTGATGTCCGTAAGAAGTGTCCAACCAGTGTGAATCATCTTTGGGCAATCCTCCAGGAGGC
>CM041003.1:12235994-12250378 GCA_022985145.1 Pangasius djambal
ACCTCAACCCCACTGAACACCTTTGGGATGAACTGGAACACCGACTGCACCCCAGACCTCCTCACCAACATCAGCGCCTGACCTCACTAATGCTCTTGTAGCTGAATGAACACAAATCCCCACAGCCACGCTCCAACATCTAGTGGAAAGCTTCCCAGAAGAGTGGAGCTCACTATAACAGCAAAGGGGGAATAAATCTATAATGGGATGTTCAACAAGCACATATGGGTGTGATGGTCAGGTGTCCACATACTTTTGGTCATATAGTGAATATAATCTGGTTAGTTCAAAGACCAATTCAGCCATTTATTTAACATCATCCTGTTCACTTTACATGAAATCTATAGTGCATTCAGAAAGTATTCAGGGCCAGTAATTACAATATTTCTGACAAATAGCCTTAGATGTCTACTCAAGACAGAAAAAAAATCATCTAAAAGCTGCAAGTTATTTAAAAAAATGGTTAGAAAGGTTCTCAGAACAACTCTTAGATTGGAGCAGAGGTTAATCCTAGGAGTAAATAGTCCTACCAGTGGTGAATTCTACCATATGTTTAAAAATCATCATCATCATCATCTTGATTCATCATCATGGTTTATAGGCATATTAGCGTGAAATAAAAAAAAATGTGGGAAAAAAAGTATTAAACCCCATTAATAGTTTTAATGATTATGAATTTAACACAACTTCCACTGAGGACATCCAGTTACAGCTGCTCTATATTTATTTTAACAGTGTTCTCAAGATTGTGTCTGGCATCTAACTGGTCTCTGTTTAGACGCAAGCTCCACTGGATCCAAATACCAACCTTATAGACGATTAGAAGGAAGGGAGGAAGGAAGAAAGGAAGAAAGAAGGAAAGAAAGCACAGCCTAAACGGTAGATTCGGGTAAGTGATATGCGAGTGGCGTCAAATCAACATGGCTCATTCAGCATTAGCTGTAAACAAAGTCGCACATCTTAGCTTTAAATGCTGTATATGCAAGTATTTGCTTCAAATCAATCAACACACAGACATATTCGCTTGTTAAGTCTATAACACTGACTTTGAGGAGGTAGCTATACATCAGTCATCACAGTTAGCTGGCTAGACTGAACACGTAGGCATCCAGGGTTTTTTTCCCCACTTTGGAAGTCGAACACACAAAGGTCGAAAATGCTGTAATTCCGAGCTCTGACTTCCCGCTTCGGAATCCAGTCAAATCCGGCATATCTCCTGTGAAAACACTAAACTAGGAAAGAGACCAGGCCTGGTATGTCCAAAGCTTCTGAAAATCACTCTTAAAACTAGTCTAAGAAGCCTACAAATCTGTGAGCAAAAGAATTTCACACTTTGTATATTCACGTACACCACAGTATTATGACTGTAGTGTAATGTAAATAAGTTAATAATACACGCTAATACATGACTGCCGTGTGTTTATTCATATCTACAGTCCACATATGTTTAATTTTGACATTAAATGAATGGAGATGTGAGACCACATGGGCCACATCCTTAACGGTTGTGTCACAGTCAGCCATTATTGTGTTGTTTCTTATAGCTTTGCTAGAGACATTTGATTACTGAGTAATTTATTTTAAATCACATTAAATTCATCAGTCAGTTGCACTACATCCTTATGAAATTATGGAAATTATTGGGTGTGCATCTTTTCTGTCTCAGAGTTGCCATATTGTCGCTGTTATTAACAGTTAGAGACAAATCTGAATTGTATCTTTAAAGCTAAGCAAGTTTTTCATGTTTTGCTTCCAAATGTCTTTTAAAAAAAAAACAAAAAAAAACACACACTTGGGTTTGTCCAGTCACTATCCGTGCACATAAATTCGAATTTTAGTATTCCTTGCTGTAATTACAGAGCTTTTCCCACTTTGGAGCTTTTGTTACACTGTCATTTACATTTAATTCTCAGATGCTATGAACTACTGTCTCACGACAGTAAATGCTACAGTATTAATGGTTTCAATTCATTTCACGTTTTTACTTGTAAAAGTATATATTATTAAAATTCAGCTTAACGTGTTATTGACAATTCCATCACAGATGCAATGTCATCATGAACCCCTCGTGGTTTGCAAACATATGTTTGGGAAACGCTGCTCTAATTCTTAGACCCAAATGACCTGATTTCTAAGAATTTCTGACATCTAAGTCCAAACATTTATAAACACTGTGTACATACCTGCCCAAGCCCTTTCGCTTTTGCTCATTTTGTTACATTACTAAAAAAAAAAAAATTCTCTCATCACTTTTCAAAGACTCTCCCATAATTTAAAAAAAAAAAGGTTTCACAAAGCTTTGTAGATTTCTTAAAAAGTAAAAAGCTGAAGTGTTACACTTACACAAGACCATTTCCTCGGTACTTTGTTGAAGCACCTTCTCAGAAATTGCAGCCTTCATAGGTTTGATGCCGCAAAGCTTAGCACACCTCTGTTTTGTTGATCTTCTCCCATTCTTCCCACAAATCTCTGTCAGGTTGGATGGGAAGCGTCGCTGTGACACTATTTTAATACACATGGGTTCACTTCCAGGCTCCGGCTGAGACACTCAAGTTCCTGGGAGCTCTTGAGCAGGTTTACCTTAAGGTAATACTTTAATCCCTTCATCTTTTTCCTCAGTCCTGACAAGCCTCCCGGTCTCCCAGTGAAATCCACGGCATTCAGAATTCAATTTTCGCTTCATCAGACCATGAGCTCAGAAGTCTTTAGGTGCCTTTTTTGCAAATTCCTAGTAGTAGCTTCTATCTGGAGATGTCACTCGAGACCTTAAGCACTGCGGAAATCTTTCAGTACCCCTCCCCAGATCTGTGCCTTGACGCAAACCTTTCGCTTGTATGCTCACTGTCAGCTGCGGGGCTTTATAAACACAGATTTTCCAAATCGAGTCCAAATCAACTGACTAACACAGGTAAACTTTTTTTTTGTAGAAACACCTTAAGGATGTTCGGTGGAAATTAGACTTCATTTTATAGTTATTTATAATAAAACTTAGAAAAGAGTAAGGCTGTGACATAAAAAACGAGGAAATATATGAGTGTGAATACTTTCTGAATGCACTATCAATATAAGAATGCCATATATAGGACGGCATGCTGTGTTTAGCAGCTAATGCTTATGTAGCAAATTTAACGACAGCCTTACTAGTACGAGCTCCCCGTTATCGGTCAGCTCACGAGACCAAGATGTCCGAGGTCCCTCGCCTTTCAGCAGTGTCTGCTCACAGGTGATCTTTCTGTCGGTGTCCCATTTTGGAAAACTCTGAATAGGAGGAAAGAAAGACAAGAGAAGGTGACATGTAGCTGAGCGCTCTCATTCCAAGCGCTTCAGTTCATGTTCACTTTAACAAAGAAATGTGATCTTAGTGAGATGGCATTGTTGTTGGTGCCAGACGAGCTTGTTTGAGTATTTCAGAAACTGCTGATCTCCTGAGGTTTTCACACACAGCACTCTCTAGAGTTTACACAGAATAGTGTAAAGAACAACAACAACAACAAAAAAGCATCCAATGAGCAGCAGTTCTGTGGGTGAAAACGCTTTGTTGGTGAGAGAGGTCAGAGGAGAACGGCCAGACGGGGCCCTAGGAACTCAAATAATAACTACTCCTTACAAGTGTGGTGGACAGAAAAGCACATCAAAACACACAACATGTCAGACTTTGAGGTGGATGGGCTACGACTGCATAAGACCACATTGGGGTGAGATCTACAGTGGGCACAGACTCACTCCCACCGGACAGGTGAAGATTGGGAAAAAGTCACCTGGTCCAATGAATCTCACTTCAAGGTATGGTTTTAGCTGATAGGACAGAAGAGATGTCTAGCGATAATAAAGTGAAGTGACGTGTAGCCAAGTATGGTGACCCATAGTCGGAATTTGTGCTCTGCATTTAACCCATCCAAGAGCATACACACAGTACTGGACACACACACACACACACACACACACACACACACACACACACACACACACATACACACATACATACACAGCAGCCTTTTTTTTTTTTTTTTTTGCTCAGTTTGGTGCCTTGCTCAAGGGTCTCACCTCAGTTGTGGTATTGAGGGTGGCAGAGAGCGCTGGTCATTCACTCCCCCACCTACAATCCCTGCCGGACCTGAGACTCAAACCCATGACCTTCAGGTTCACCTTTGGGTTATAAGTCTGAATCTCTAACCATTAGGCCACGACTGCCCCCATTAGGCCACGGCTGCCCCCCAGTCAGAAACTTTTGCAGACATGCCAAATTACGAAATATACCGTGCACGGTCGTCCATCTACAGTGGTCTCGTTGAAGATCTGGCCCACGGTGAAGGACACATGAGTAGTGCGAACACTGGTGGATGTCTGTATCGACAGCGTCTCTCCCTGCTGCTTGATCTCAACCGAGGGCCTGGATGCTGCTGCGACTGCGATTTTCCTCAAAAAGACATTTACACCTACAGAAAACACACACAGAATAAGGAATCAGAGCATAGCTGGTTTAAAAGACTGCTTCTTGTGGTTACCTGATTTCCTGCCTGAATCCACTAAATGTAATGGAATGCGTTTCCCATAAACATTCCTGTAAGTCATTAAAATCAGATACACCAAACCTCATTTCTCCCAGCTCGGCCAAGGAAATACCGAATCAGGAATAAATATTTAGCCATGGGAGGTGTCCTCTTAGGAAGTTTATTTCACTTGAGTAAACAGCAACGGCAAATGAATTCTCTAGCATAAATACGTGGGAACCCAGGACATAAATTCTGTAATGAGTCATTACTTTTATTAAAGTCAAATAGCCTGTAGGTCAAAAACATCAGGACGTACAGAACCGTAGAATAGACTGAATAGACAAAAATAAGCAAAAATAAGCAAAAAGCCAAAAGTAACATAAAAGTATTGGTACTGTGTCAAATTCTTACTCAATTCTTACTCCAAAATCAAAGTAGAAGTATGGAGCCAAAAATCTTCAGAAGTAAAAGTCAAAAGGTGTCTACAGTTAAACATTTCCAAGTATTCAAGTGTAAAAGTAAATATCTTTAACTGATCAAAAAATTAGCATTTATAAGTTAAGTGAAATTTTTTTAAATATTCTGGCAAATCAGTCAAGCCTAGAATTTGGTTTGCTGATGAACTAATGTTTAATAATGTTTAAAAATAACATTATTACAAAATAACAAAATGAATGTAATTATATTTAATGTTTAAAATCAATTTTTTAAAAAGTGAAAACACGTCTGATTGGCATCCCATCTGGGCGAGAAGAAAAAAAAAAGTCTCATGACATTTAATTTTTTAAAGAGAACCTTTAAGGTCAAATAAAAATGCAAAGAGTAATTACTTGGAGTACTAGGAGTTTTTTCTCTCTCGTAAATTTACTTGAGTAAGAGTACAGATATTCAGTTTTAATACCCGAGTCAAATTTTGGGTGAAAATTGGGACAGTTAAACTTAGCAGCATTTAGTTTCTGGCCTGATAATTGAACGTCAAAACTTTTATTACTAAGCCCGTGCAGTGGAATTGCTTGACGGAAGTAACATGGCGGAGGTGTGGACATCATCGAACAGGAAACTGACCCCAAAAAAACCTGGGGCAGGAAAACAGACTCATGCTTTGGTTAGTTTTTTGCCAAGGTTATAAATGGTCATGACTAATTTATTCCACAAAGTAAGCGTAAAGTTAGTTCAGATCATGTAAAGATGTTTCTAATGTAATCATTTTGAACACGGCTTGTTCGTTTGAGACAGCATTGTTCAGGTTAATTGGGACAGCCTTAAAACACAATAAGCAGAGGAAGGAAAAGTGAAGGGATGGGTATCATGAATGCATGAAACGCCAACAACACCATCGGTTAATGATGCACTGATGGACTGTATGTGCATTAAATGGTATTTTTAAGAAGCAGGGGAGTAATATACTGTAGACTGGAAAACACAGCGCATGACCTAGACCTACTACTGAGTATGCAGAGATTTTTTTTACTTGGTGTTCATATAATTTTGCAGCTTGATGTTTTTGGGTTTTTTTTAAATTATGTGTTATGCTGCTACTGCAAGAAATAAATTCTAAAATGTTGCTTACCTTTTAGTGCTGGGTTTCAGTTGTGATTACTACTACTGTTCAAACTGAATTTTAGAAAAGATTGGCTAAAATACTGAAGATTTTCTAAACCCTGTTATTGGTGTTACTGCTGGAAGAAATGAATTATAGAAATAGTAAGATGTTGGCCTACGAAACTATGTGGTCAATTTTACTGAGTCCACTGTGTTTACAATATTAGAATACAGCGATGAGAAGATTTTTAAAAATCCTGTTATTGGTGCTATTAATAAATATGCTACTAATACATATGGTTGGGATGATAGTAAAAAGCTTAACCCAATGATAATGTGTCCCAAACGTGTACCGAACAGGATTCAAATGTTTTGACAAAGAATATCATTCAGAATATGATATAAAGATTTTGAATGGCAAGAAAATTAGACAAGTCAAGAAATCCCCAGTATACTGGAAAATGCCCCAATATATCTGAATTCACCATACAAATCTTCCAACACACACACACACACACACACACATTTTATATATTATATAGTGCTGGACAAATTAAAGCCCTCTTGGAATTTGCAAAAAATAATAATAATAATAATAATAAAATGTCATGTTTTCATGCTTTCATGTGTCTTGCCCTGAGGTGAGGCTTCCATCTGGCCCATATCGGTGGAGTGTTACAGTGAATGTTTGACCTTCTGCAAGTTTCTCCACACATGATCTCTGGAGCTCAACCAGAGTGACCATCGGGTTCTTGGTCACCTCTCTTACCAGGGCCCTTCTGCCCCGGATTGCTCAGTTTGGACGGGTGGCCATCCCTAAGAAGAGTCCTGGTCGTTCCAAACTTCTTCCTTTTAAGAATTATGGAGGACACTGTGCTCTCAGGAACCTTCAGTGCAGATCTGTGCCTCGGTGCAATCCTGTCTCTGAGCTCCAAGGCAGTTCCTTTAAACGTCGTGGCTTGGTTTTTGCTCTGATATGAATGTTCTGACCCTAGATATAGACAGGTGAAAGGTGCCTTTCCAAATCGTGTCCAATCAATTGAATTTGCATGTGGACTCCAGTCAAATGTAGAAACATCTCAGAGACCATTCAGAGAAATGGGATGCACCTGAGATCAATTTCAAGCGTCATAGCAAAGGGTCTGAACACTTATGTCAGTGTGATATTTAATTTTTTTCTTTCTTTTTAATAATACATTTGCAGAGTTATCACAAATCTGGTTTTTGCTTTGTCATTATGGGGTATGGAGTGTAGACTGATGTGGGGAAAAAAATGAAAGCATTTTAGCATAAGTCTGCAACATAAAGTGTGAAAAAACTGAAGGGGTCTGAATACTTTCTGAATGCACTGTGTGTGTGTGTGTGTGTGTGTGTGTGAGTGTGTGTGTGTGTGTACTTGCACATAATAATGAAGCCTACTGTTGCTCATGTATCTTCCAGTACAACAATTTCCATACAGTGTGAATTTAATACTTAGGAAGATTTAATTCATTTCCACTTCCGTTATCATAATATCTTCTCTCTTTTTTTTCCAAAAAGAGGGCGAAATTTTTCGGCTATAGCAAGCAGGACCATTTTATTACTTCATGTCAAAGGTTTGGTCAAAAGTTTTGTTCCCTCGCGCATTTTTTTTTTTTTTTTTACAGAATCTCAGAACAAAGGGGCGATGAGATTTACATATCCGTCATCTTTTGCTCCTTTTAACGTTTTCGACGAGTTTCATTGTGTGATAAAAGCAACACCCAGGTTCTTCTGCAAGCCATTTTACACCGCAAGCAATTCTAAACTATATATTTTATAAAATGATATTTTAAAAGAGCAATCACTAGAAGTGAATTCTGCTTGCATTTGCGCATTTTAATTAATAATAATAATAATAATAATAATAATAATAATAATAATAATAAACCCTCACCAAGCGCTTTAAGAAGCTCCTCGAAGTTCTCTGAGCTTTTCATTCTCCAGGTTCCAGAGAAATCAGCTACCTGGTCGCTCATGTTCATTTATTCCTCCAGACGAGTTCGCCGTTAAAATTCCAGATGTCCCCCTTTTCTCAGCAATCTCTCTCTCTCTCTCTCTCTCTCTCTCTCTCTCTCTCTGATTGGCTAAGGGCTCTGCTCCGTGCTATAATTCTCCTCTAGCTGTTATATACTAAAGTTCAGAAAGACTGAGTTATTTATATTTTTCTGTGCCGTTATCACGACTTAAACAAACAAAACAAAAGTTGTTTTCTTGCGATAACAACTTATTTTTCATGTGATCCTGAGATAAATCGTTTTTTGAGATAACAAAAGTTGTTTTCTTGCGATACCTTATTTTTCTCATGATCCTGAGATAACAAAACATTTTCATGAGATAAGTTGTTGTTGTTGTTGTTGTTGTTGTTTTGAGATAACAGCTTATTTTTCTTGTGATCTCAAGATAACAAAAGTTGTTTTTTTTTTTTTTAGACAACTTATTTTTCCTTACGATTCTGAGATAACAAAAGCTACTTTCTTAAGATCACGACTGATTTTTCTCATGGCTCGTCGTATGATTAGGCCTACGTGCTGTACATCATGGATGAGCGCATCCGTTTTTTCCTTTAATCGGTGACTGACACAAGAGGAGATAGCTGTATGTTTATCAGTGCTAGCTAATTTCCAAATTCTGTCAGAAATCTGCAGCTACAGCGTCATGGACACTACAGTGATCAGTTTCACATCACATTGCCAGCCAATCTGATCGACCAGGACGTCTCCATGGTTACCGCATGATGTTTGAGAGCCAAACTGGTTTGCTGCTCACAAGACAGATGGTGAAGAATATCTTCGGAAATAAGACGTAATTACTGCAGAATCACCAAAATACCAATATATGACAGTGTGCCACTAGCTACAACGATGCAACGCTAGAAAGCTACCGCTAAGTTGTGAGATCGTAAGAAAATTAAGTTATGATCTGAAAATAAATGACTCATGGCCTTTCTGGACTTCTGTAGTTATAGTGTTTGACTTCCTCTCACCCTTTATCTTATTCTCTTTTTCGTGTCTCACACACATCCAAACACTCTTAGCAGTTGCCTGCCATTCAGAAAACACATGGCACCTCATCGCATTTGTCTTGTGGTCGTTGATAGAGAAGAAAAATGCCTTTTCATGACTAAAATTCATAACCTATAAGCTTTTGTACATTTGACTTAACTGTACACAAATGGTGGATGTCCATTAAAACCTCATTTTCCATATATACACTAGCATTAATGAATATTCCATGTTGCAGTGACATATTTTAAAACATGTGTCAGGCTCAGGCCTCTGGAAGAGAGCTCGTGGCGCATAATGGAAACAACACGCAGCCAGTTCTGCTAGATTTAACATCCTCCCGTGAGGCCTGAAAAAACGTTAGCATGCTACATGAGCGATCACAGCTTCAGCCAGAGAAAATAAGTTCTCATCACGACTGTACACTAGGCTACTCTGACGGATGAAGGAAGTCGCTCGCACTGCGATTGATGCACTGCACAAAAGTGTGCTAATGAGGCAAGTGAAAGAGGATTCAGCAGTCCACTGAGAACTGCAACGAACAAAATGTACATATACAGAAGCAATAAAATATAATAAAACCAGGCATGAAAACCATGAAAAAGTATTCAGTAATACACTTCGCTGTAGAGGAGGAGTAATGAGTCTTGAGATTAAACTACAGAGAAAAACAACAACATGCATTTCAAGTGAACAAAAAAAATATTAAGTAGAAGAAATACACCATCTGGTTATTCTGATTTTTCTAAGTCTTCTGGCACTCAGCATGTCCTGGTCTATCAATTTTCTAAATTACTGTGAAAATGTAATATGTGCTGGATTCCCTTCACCTCCATTTTGGCCTTCAGGTTTAGCTCCACTTGTACCTCGCTCCTGACTCTAGCTGAGCTACATAAACCACATTTTCCCCATTTCAACCTCCCTTATTCTGCAGTGAAAATCACAAAAAAAACACTTCAATTTAACATGATTGTAATTGCAAAAACTTTACTAAGAACTAAGGAGCTAATTTATCATTAAACATTCAACAGCAGACAAAATTTTTCTTACTGGCAGCAGCTCCAGTGTCCCCAGTTCGATGTCCAAAACCATGTGAGAAGGTGGATTGTAGATGCTAAAGTGTCTGTAGCTGTGAATGAGTGTGTGAATGTGTATGTGTGTGTATGTGTGTATGTGTGTGTATGTGTGTATGTGTGTGTGTGTGTGCATGGTGTCCCATCTGGGATGAATTCTCCTACATGAGAATACAGGAGTGGATATTGATCGGCCAAGGCTGCTGTATTCATCCTATGTTTGTCCTGGGAGATGATGGGCTGGCAGATAGGACCTTATAAAACCAAGTTCATCAAACTGAGTTTGTGTTTGGAGATATAATATTAAATATTCAAATATTACGCTAGAAACTTTGTAAAAATGATGAAGTGATGAAATGTATGCATAAGTAAGTAAGTATTTTATTTATAAATCACATTTAATACAACAAAAATTGACCAAGGTGCTCATTACGATAAGGCAGAGAATAGACAGCAGGTTACAGCAGGTTAGCCCCGCCCATTCACCTTACAGCAGGTTAGCCCCGCCCATTCACCTTATAGCAGGTTAGCCCCGCCCATTCACCTTACAGCAGGTTAGCCCCGCCCATTCACTTCACAGCAGGTTAGCCCCGCCCATTCACCTTACAGTAGGTTAGCCCCGCCCATTCACCTTACAGTAGGTTAGCCCCGCCCATTCAATTTATGAAATTTTAGCCCCACCTATTTAATTTACAGCAGGTTAGCCCCACCCATTTAATAATTTACAGCAGGTTAGCCCCACCCAGTCACGTCGCAGTCTGCAGCAGTGTTACTGGCGTGCCAGGTGTTGATCACTGTTTTCAATGTGTTAAACTATTTGCTAATTCTGTAGCTAGTCATCAAGTCAAATACCAGCTAAATGAACTTTTGCCTATTTTTAATGGATTAAATGGATTAAAATGTGTTCATGTATTGGTGAGATATTGTGAAAGATACACCTTAAAATGGCAGTGTGTGCTTGACAGAGGGACAGACTTCGATTAAAAGTGAACAAAGAGGTCGAGAAAGAAAAGAAGCGAGTGAAGAGAGAGTTTGTAGATAAGGGAGGTCAAGTAAACTGAGACGAGATCCCCTTGCTCCAAATGTTCTGAAGTAATCACCAAGTCCTCTTTTTCCCCATTCTTCCCATTCTCACCTCCCTTTCTCTTTCCCCATCTCCCCCTCCCTCAAGCCCATTTCAAAAGCTCCATTTCAGCATGTCTGCATAAACGATACCCCTGGAAAAACTAACAGAGAGAAACAAGGACCGGGAGAGTGAATGAGAAAGGGAGATGGAAAAAAGTGGGGGCTGCGTTTTTTTTTTTACTCCAAATGGAGTCAGTGGCAGAAGTTCAGTCAGTTCTAGCACTCCCTCTGGACGCTTTATTAAAATGAAATTCAGTGGCCTCTTTTTAGAAGTGATAAAATCAATAACAATCATTTGAAATGGAAAAACATAGCATTCCTGCTCCCACAGTCCCCTAGCAAAGGCCATTTCTCCTGCTGCTGAAGAAAGTATTTAAAAAAAGAGCATTCATATTAAAATTAATCCATTACCATGCTAAAAAGCAGCAGTCTAAACCCTAACAAGTGAGAAATAAATGGTAGGAGGAGGGGTGGAGGGTGTTATTGCTTAAACATGTTACACTGAAAATAAAGGGTTTTTAATACATAGCCCATAGCACTTGCATTTACAACATTAACTTTCTGCTTCTTTTTTTTCAGTGTGTGTATATTAAAAGAGTCTTTGGTTTATAATTAATTTGAGAAACCTGAAAAAAATCAAGCAAGTTCTGCAAGAACGTTTGTGACCACTTTCCAACTTAAGAGGGCAGTGTGGAGAAATTATTTAAAGGGAAAATATCATAATAATCAATATGTTTAAAACTCGTTTCCATGGTACTCTTCAGTGGACCTGATCCCCAAAAGTGGGCAGGCCCCCCTGACCTTCTTCCTTCCTTGTTCCTTCCCTATTTGGTGTGCATATCTTTCAACAACCATCCGAACAGAGTGAAGTTCACTATATGGCCAGAAGTATGTGGAAACCGCTCCTTATGATTGTGTTCAGGTGTTTCAGCCACACCCATTGCTAACAGGTGCATAAAATGAAGCACATAACCATGCAGCCTCTATAGACACACACTGGCGGTAGAATGTCTCGTACTGAGGAGCTCAGTGACTTTAAACGTGTCATGGGATGCCACCTTTGCCACAAGTCAGCTAGATTTGCTCAAAGCGGTAGACCATGCAAACTCACAGAGCAGGGCTGCCGAGTGCTGAAGCACATAACACATAAAAATCACCCATTCTCTGCTGCATCACTCACTACAGCGTTCCAAACTGCCTCTGGAAGCAACATCAGCACAAGAACTCTGAGTCCAGAGCTTCATGAAATGGATTTTCATGGCCGAGCAGCTGCACGCTATCCTAAGATCACGATGCACAATGGCAAGCATCAGCTGAAGTGGTGTAACGAACGCTGTCACTGGACTCTGGACTTGTGGAAACGTGATCTCTGGAGTGATGAATCACACTTCACTATCTGGCAGGCTGATGGACGCCAGGAGAACGCTATCCACCGGACTGCATAGTGCCAGCAGTACAGTGTGGTGGAGGAGGGATAATAGTCTGGGGCTGGTTTTCAGGGTTTGGGCCCCTTAGTTCCAGTGAAGGGTAATGGTAATGTTAATGCTACAACATACAAAGACATTTCAGATAATTGTACGCTTCCAACTTTGTGGCAGCAGTTTGGGGAAGAACCTTTCCTGTTCCAGCATGACAGTGCCCCTGTGCACAAAGCCAGCTCCTTGAAGATGTGGTTTGACGAGTTTGGTGTGGAGGAACTCCAGCGACCTGCACCTCCTTTGGGATGAACTGGAACATTGATTGCGAATCAGGTCTCCTGCGCCTGACCTCACTAAAGCTCTTGGGGAACAAATTCCCACAGATGCTCTTCAAAATCTTGTAGAAATCCTTCCCAGGAGACTGGAGGCTGTTACAGCAGCAAAGGGCTGGCAAATCCATATTAATGCCCATGGTTTAATATAAGCTCATATAGGTGTGATGGTCAGGTGTCCACATAGTTTTGGCCATATGTAGTGTATTTCACTACTTGTGTACGACCTTAATATGACCACCGTCTCTGACTCAAACACAGCGTAGGGTTGAATGGGAACTAGTTTATTTGTTCTTCGTTTCCGCCCGAGCAGCGTTCACTGGTGCACCAGCGCAAAATGGCGAACCACCTTCGCTTCGTTGCCCGGACAGTGATGGTTCAGGATGGAAACGTTGACGCTGCATATAAAGCTCTTAATAGGTATTTTATATTTATGTTATTTAAGTAGCCATAGTGTTAATGCCTGTGCTGTTTGATTTCTCTTTGGTTAGCATGGCCTCGGTGCTAGGACCTGCTGTGTAAATAAATTACTCAGTTATGCTCTTTCTAATAAAGATCCGTGCATCTGATATCAAACACAGGAGGCAGTTGTACGGGCTGTGCTGTATGGGCTGTGCTGTGCTGTGCTGTATGGGCTGTGCTGTGCTGTGC
Source organism: Pangasius djambal (assembly GCA_022985145.1). NCBI lineage: Eukaryota > Metazoa > Chordata > Actinopteri > Siluriformes > Pangasiidae > Pangasius > Pangasius djambal. The sequence goes on from CM041003.1 coordinate 12,249,652, forward strand.
TGTATGGGCTGGGCTGTGCTGGGCTGTGCTGTGCTGTATGGGCTGTGCTGTGCTGTATGGGCTGTGCGGTATGGGCTGTGTGGTATGGGCTGTGCTGTATGGGCTGTGCTGTACGGGCTGTGTGATCCGGACATGAAGTAAATAAACCTGTAATAATGAGTGGTTATCATGCTGTAACTACTCTCTGAAACATTTAAGATGGTTTAATAACGTACAGGACAGATGTGAGGGACCTTTCCAGTTGTCTAGATTGTACTCCTGCATCTCGTAAATTATACTGCAGAGTTATTCTAAAAAGGCTTTTACCACTTTTTCTGCTTCCGTTTGTCTGTTTCCTGTTTCCGGTCACGCTATAAAAAAAAAAGAAGCCAAGAGGACGTTAGTTAAGACACTATGTCACATTTGAAGTTCCCACAAAGTATAAAGCACACAATTGTACAGAACGTCTCCGTGTGCTGTAGCATTACAGTTTCCCTTCACTGGAACTAAGAGGCCCAAACTCTGTTCCAGCATGACGATGCCCCTGTACACAAAGCGAGCTCCATGAAGACATGGTGTGTGAAGGTTGGAGTGGAAGAACTCGAGTGTCCTGCACAGAGCCCTGACCTCAACCCCACTGAACACCTTTGGGATGAACTGGAACACCGACTGCACCCCAGACCTCCTCACCAACATCAGCGCCTGATCTCACTAATGCTCTTGTAGCTGAATGAACACAAATCCCCAC
>CM041003.1:12250478-12277200 GCA_022985145.1 Pangasius djambal
GGGGAATAAATCTGGAATATGTTCAGCAAGCACATACGGCTGTGATGGTCAGGTGTCTACAAACCTTTGTCTGTATTGTGTATGTTCTAAATGCTTAATAAGCAAAGGTTTTCCTCACATGAACACTTCCCCATCCACATCTTCATATCGTGTAAGAGTTCTGTCACCATCTACTGAGATGTTAGGGTAAATCGCAGCATGTGTCGTCTCAAACCAAACTGGTTTACTGGGGGAAAAAATAGGAATAAATAGCAATACAAATCAGTTTATATTTAATACCTTACCAGCAGGTGTAATTTATAATTTAAGTATATGGTAAATTTTTTAATTGATTTTTATTTGCAGGTTAATTTATGGTCAAGTGTATACAATATTGAGGTGTACAGAATACCGCGCTCCTTCGTTAAATGAAGGCACTGAGCCACGAGAGAGTGTGTTACAGTGATTTTGTCATGGCTAAGGGTGTTCTTAGGTACGTAAAGAAAAAATCTTCCAAGCTTTATTTTTCTTCATCGTGTCTCCAAGCACTTTTAACGAGAGGTCGTATATGACAGGGTAAAGTGAAAACAGAGTTATACGTTTTTCTAGCATTTTTCTTTAGTAAAGTTGTGAGAATGTTGTCCCACACGTGCCATACGGATCATTCGAACCAGCCGTCTGGATTTATCTCTGTACTGCGTCATGTCTAAATTGCATAAAGGTGAGAAAATCTCAACTCGCATGGCGCTTTGTTGCTTGCCGTTGAAATCGCAACTCCATGTTGCATGCGGCGGTAGAAAAGGAACGGTTTGTTACTCACTAGTGTGGACGCCGGGGAATCCTGTTTGGTCAGTGGAAATGGTAAGTACAGTAAACAGATGCTAGAGTACTTGGATTACTAGGACGTCTTCTTTATATTAGGACTGCACACACAATAATAGTCCTAATCTCAGTATTGGCCTTTGTTATGCAGATGATCATTTTGACTGTGAGTGAGATGTTCTAGGCAAGTTTCATTTATTTGATGAAGGAAATACTCGTGTGATCATTTCTGTTTGCTTACACTGAAGTGATTGAGAAGTCTCATCCTCTGTTTGCTGTGTCTCGCTCCAGAGTGCTATCGCTGGATGGAATCATTGAAACCGTAAAGCGCAGGCGCTACTATGAGAAGCCGTGCAGGCGGAGGCAGAGGGAGAACTACGAGAACTGCAAGAGGATCTACAACATGGAGATGGCACGCAAGCTCTCGTTCGTCTCCAGGACGAACCGACAAGACCCGTGGCAGGGGTGTTGACCAGCACTGAAGATCATCACCACGTTCATACAGAGTGGACAGCTGGTGTGAAAACATATGCTTATCTAGATGGAGAAAAGAGATTCAATTGTACATGAAAACATTATGTAACACTGATGATCATGTTCTGATGGTCTGTTAGTTTGCTGAAATTTTAATTAGAAAAATGTTTAAAAAAAAAAAAAAAAAAAAAGTTGTTCCTGTGGACTCACAATCTGAAATGAACCACAGAAGCATCCAAGCCCTTTCATAACTATTAAATGTCTCTGGGAAATGAAGGTGTGTGAAGACTTTGTCATTTGTGTGAAGCTGTGTGACTACTGTTGCATTCTACGTACCTTAAAAGTGGGAAGTCGGAATTACGTCATTTTCGATCTCTGAATGTTCGAGCTACAAAGTGGGGAAAGATTCATGGACGTCTTCATGTTTGTCTTTTGTTAGCAACAAGCTAGTAAATACGAGGATAAAGCTGTGCAGTTATAGTTATTTGTTGTTTAAAGCTGGGATATAAGCAGGGCAAAGCCAGGCCATGAGTAAATTTGCTTGTTTTTTGGCAGCTAATTCATAACAAAAAGTCACAAAAATCTGGTTTTATATGCATTAAGGGTTTTTTCCACATGGGAGGTGACAATAAAAGGAATAATAAAAGGCTGTAATTTTACTTCTATATCAAACACAGCAGCTAAAATAAAATAAAACATATAGTAACACTTAATTCTACAATTATTTTTATTACCTAAACACCGAATTAGACAAACATTTATACTGTTTATGTTTCTATTTTATACAAAAAATTATAAAAAAAAAAAAATAAAAATAGTGATTGGATACCCGGGATCAGTATTGGGTCGATACCAGCAAAAAAAAAAAAAGGTTGATCAGAGAAAATGTACCGGATATCGGATCCTGGAACAAACAGCAAAACAGTGGGATTGAAATTGGAAAAGAAATATATTTTTGAAACTGGAATTGTTTCCTTATATAATCTACGTGCATGTCAAACCCACATCTTCTTGTCCAATTTCAGTTTTATTTCACCTTATTTGCGAGATAAATCACTGGTAATAGTTAGCTAGGGTTAGCATGTTTTAAGTAGTGTTAGCAATTCAATTCAATTTTATTTCTATAGTGCTTTTAACAGTGGACATTGTCACAAAGCAGCTTTATAGAAATAAATACATTCAAATTAAATCAAATCAAAATCAAAATAGTAAATGTGTGAATTTATCCCTAATGAGTGAGTCCGAGGCGACGGTGGTGAGGAAAAACTCCCTGAGACGACATGAGGAAGAAACCTTGAGAGGAACCAGGCTCAAAAAGGAACCGATCCTCATCTGGGTTTAGCCGTCCTTAATGTGGGCTGAAATGCAGTAGGTGTTACCAGGCATGATGCTCACAACACCGGTGGCACCGAATTCCTGCTTGTGAAACACACCATGTATTTTAATTACTTTTAAATGTACATTGTATAATTATATCTCTGGGTAACATGAAGACAGAATAACAATGAAAATCTGTCAGAAGGGCCCGACATAAACTAGGTTCGCCTCTGCGTAAAGGCTATCTGGACAAAAAGTATGTATATATATATATATATACACACACACACACACTCAGGTCCGGAAGTATTTGGACAATGACGGAGTTTTTGTGATTTTGCCTTTATACACCACCGCAATGGATTTGAAATAAAACAGTCAAGATGTGATTGAAGTGTAGACTTTCAGCTTTATTTTAATAGGTTCAACAAAAATATGGCATTTACCATTTAGGAATTACAGCCATTTTCAGCGAAGTAAACTAAATATGAAAACCTTTGGAACACATTTTGCTAAAAAGCTTATATATATATATATATATATATATATATATATATATATATATATATATATATATACATATACATATACACACACACACACACACACACACATACATATATAATTGTATTTCAGGGCGGACTGTACGAAGTATTTCCACACTACTGCTGCTGTTCCAGCTGATGGCTGTTGTATGAAAAGTTTTGGAAGGCATTTTGCTAAAAAGTGTTAATTCCCCCTACGTATAGAGACTTTTGGGACACTCTGTATATATATATATATATATATATATATATATATATATATATATATACACACACACACAATGTGTTTAAGAGTGGACTGTTTCTTTAAGTCCGAAGTGTTTCCACACTGATGCTGCAGCTGATGGCTGCTGTATGTGAGTTAAACAGCAGAAGCGGTGAGGAGGCTGACCGAGGCTCTCACACACACACATACTGAGGCTCTCTCTCACTCACTCACTCACACACACACACTCACACTGAGGCTCTCTCTCACTCACACACACTCACACTCACACTGAGGCTCTCTCTCACACACTCACACACACACACACTCACACTGAGGCTCTCTCTCACATACACACACACACACTGAGGCTCTCTCTCACACACACACACACTGAGGCTCTCCTGCTGCTGCTGCTACAAAATGGCGGCTGGTAGTGAAGCTGTAAGCGGCAATAGCCGCGGCTCCGGCGCTGTTCTCGAGTCCACCTTAGACCGGCGTTTTCAAGGCATTTCAAACACAATGGAGTCCATTCAAGGATTATCCACCTGGTGCATCGAGAACAAGAAATATCACAGTGTCATCGTGCGGTCCTGGCTGAAGTGGCTGCGAAAATGTGAGTAGCAGTTTGGCTAACTAGGCTAAAGCTGAGCTAGCTTGGCTAAAGAACAGTGAATAGTGAATAGTGAGTTAGCAAGTTAGCATGAGTAGCAAGGTAGCTACTTATTGAGCAGTGCAATTAAAAATATATTAAAAAAATAAATAAATAAATAAACACAAACATTAGCCTGGCTAGGACATCGTTCAAATATAGTGTTTAGCGGTTGGATAATTTGACAGCGTCATGCTCTGAACAGCTATAAGGCTAACGCGCGTGCGTGCAACTTTAGCCAGCTAACAGTACAAGCTACATGGAGCTTAGCGTCCAGGTACCTGAGGTACCTTCACACCGCTGGGGTTCTCCACTAGCATGCTAGCCTGGGTTAGTTAACTTGGTTTAGTTAACTGGGTTAGCTAACTTGGTTTAGTTAACTGGGTTAGCTAACTTGGTTGGTTAACATTTGTATGATTGTGAGTGCTTTTCGGTTCTGAATGGTTCATCAGGTTTAGAGGACCAGAGCCTCCAGAACTAATAAGAAATAATAATAATAAGTAAAATAAAGCACACAAATTCATATACATATAAATATATAAAATGTGCTTTAACTTATTGTCAGTGTTCTTGCACCATGACGTATTCGAATGATGATTTCTGCCTGCTTTTTTTGTGTGTAATTGTGCTTAAGTCTTAGTTTTCACTTGACTCATTTGCATATTTCCTGTTTAAAGTTGTTATTTTTGCTCACTGAGTAAATAAAGACTCCACTGTGCGGCCCAGTCCCGTGTGTCTGGCTGCCCTGAAAGCCTTATTCACCAGAATAAAAAACAGCCGGTGTAATATCCCTGCTGAGAGAAACAATATAAACCCTCATACAATTCATAATGGTTATAATGGGAATTGTAATGGGTTTAATGGTTATAATGAGAATTGTACTGGGTTTAATGGGAATTGTACTGGGTTTAATGGGAATTGTACTGGGTTTAATGGGAATTGTAATGGGTTTAATGGGAATTGTACTGGGTTTAATGGGAATTGTAATGGGTTTAATGGTTATAATGGGAATTGTACTGGGTTTAATGGGAATTGTACTGGGTTTAATGGGAATTGTACTGGGTTTAATGGGAATTGTACTGGGTTTAATGGTTATAATGGGAATTGTACTGGGAATTGTAATGGGTTTAATGGTTATAATGGGAATTGTAATGGGTTTAATGGTTATAATGGGAATTGTAATGGGTTTAATGGTTATAATGGGAATTGTAATGGGTTTTAATGGGGATTGTACTGGTTTTAATGGGGATTGTAATGGTTTTAATGGAAGCTGTAATGGTCCCTGTGGGTCTCTACTGGTAATTTGTTGCCTTCTATTGGTGGCATGTTATGTCTAGTGGATAACCTTAAGGACTGTTAATGGTTTTAATGGTGAGCTGATGGTTTGTACTGGTGTTTGTAGTGGAAACCATTAGAATTTCTGTGATGTTTCTGTTGTTTTTTTCAGCAGGGATGTTACGCTATGGCGAGTTAATTAAGTGCGTGAAGGAGAAGGAAAACGAAGGAGTGTGTGATCTTGTAGTACGTCGCATTTGTCCTGTCAGTTTAAAAAAAAAACTTTGTTCCTGATTCAGAAAAGATCGTCTCTTATCCGTTCACGCTGATCACCGTGATTCGGGGTTTTCCCGCCTGTCGGATTGCTCCTCGGCCGATGCGTGTCGTGCGGCAGGCGGCGGGATTCGGAAGTGTGCGCTATAGTTACGCCATCGAGGTGAACGTGTAGCACATTAACGTTAATCCCAGACGAGACCTTTGCTTGGTTACAGTCAATAGAGCCCTGTTCGGATTGGATCAGTTTATCAGCAGGACGTCTGCAGTAACGTTTCACACGTCTGTAAAATTCCCGCAGGAGGCGCGATTTTCTACGTTTTGTGTTACATGTCCGTATGATTATTCCTTTACAGTGAGATTCCTGCGAGATTCCTGCGAGATCCCGCTTTACTTAATGACTTTTTCTTTCCTCTCCTAAAAATGCTTTCCCAGCCAGTGTGTGCGGTCGAGGTTTTGCCTCCCGGACCGAGTATGCGGTTGAGTCCGTGATTTCGTTTCGTGATTCATGAAGTGTTTAATACCTGGGGAAGGGACACCGGTACGCGCACTACGAGGCTAAATACGTCAAGTAGCTGCAGCACAAACACCCTTTATCCCCCCAACGTGAGGCGATGTCCTGTGCAGATGCATAAAAAAAAAAAATCACAGAGACGAATTCGGTCAATACTCAAATTATCAGGTGACTGCTGAGTTTGCTGAAAAACAGTAAGCCTGTGTAGATGCAGATAATATCACAGAGTAGCGCCTGTAAAATAGAAAAGCACTTTAATCCCGTCCAAACTTCAGCTGTGATCAGTTTGGAGAGCAGACGCTCGAGTGCGTCCCTTTTCCTTCTCTTCTTTTTCTTCCTCCAAAGCTATGATGAAGGCGGATGACCTCCTCATCGCCATAGTTACACCGTTCAATCTTTATTACTGACAATAGTATATCTAATCTAGATAGCAAGCTAGTGTTGTTGTACTGATTCTAGCTAGGAATGGGAAGAGCGTCGTTATAGTTACTGTTTGTCCATCATTCGAGCTGCTTTAAAATTTTTTTTTGCTCATTTGCCGATTCACACCCGCCATCTGTTATCACGGGGAGGGTGAAGGTCAACACGTGCTTCCTTCGAGACGCGTGAAGCCGCATATTTTCACACCGCTGCTCATGCTGTGTCACAGGGCGGCGTAACGCACTCGGAGGAGAGCGCTATCCGCCGCCTTCTGCATACACGAGCGAGCTGCTTTTTTTAATGATTATTTATTATATTATTACAATATCAGCACGAGGCCGGCGTTTTTCCTGAACAAAAAAGAAAAGTTTTTTCCTTGTTTTTTTTTTTTTTTTTTGTGTCGTTGTCATTTCCATTTACAAAGTCTTACGACTAAGGCCGGGTTTATACTTTTATCCTTTTAACTACGCCTACACAAGATGGCTGCCGCGTGTTCATTCGGTGTGTGTTGTGACTGGAGGCGGACCAGACTGAACAAACTAGTCACGTGTCCTCAATCTCACTCTTATTCACTGTTTTAGACAGTACTGAAACAGATTTTGGTGCAATGGTTAGTTTGTTAATGGGGGAAAAAACCCTCTCGTGTCCGTACTGTGTGACGATCTTATGGATATTGCAGATTAGTAAATATTTTCTAATGTAAGATCGTAGATTTCGATTCGAGGCACAGCTTCGCCCCTACATTAACCATGGACATTTGGGTGAATCTAGAAATATCGTAGACTATTAACTAGTCAGCCTCAATCTTTAACCTGTTGTCACTCGGGTCAGATAACCATGATTAAAAAAAAAAAAAACTACCTGGTATGATGGGGCGATTATAATCTCAATATCATGATAAATTGTTTAGGTTTAATGGTTTGTGATATTTACGGTTTTAATCAGCGCTGTTGCATTACACTGTATTGATATGCATCGTAGAAATGTTCTCCGGTATCGTGATGTGATATTTTCGTCATATCGCCTCACCCTTGCTAGGTAGTGGACGGAGCAGTCTTCAGTCGTAATGTCACAATACACAATCTTTAACTTCGGTCCTAATAATAGGTTTAGTATCACAATTATTGATACCAAAACGACACTTTGGCCAAAAATAACAATTTGAATCACTTGTATGCAGCACGTAACGTCGGCTTATTTAAATACGTCCTCGAAAGCGGTGAATGTTAGAGAATTGAAATGTTTACTACGTTGTGGGTATCATATCTCATGCAGCTTTATCAGTAACTTACAGCCGAAGTCTCTTTTCTCTTTTCAAATATCGATTTATTTTTTTTTTAATGCTGGATTCGGGAAACAATGTTCCAAACGAAATGACAGCATGCAGGTGACGGATAGTCCGAGAATTTCGACTCTTGTTTAAGACGCTCGAGGAGGTTTGAAATGCCAGGTGGTGTAATCTGAGTAAAAATATAACTCTCGTCAAGTGGAGAACATTAAAACAGAGCTTTTCTAATGGGTAATGTTTAGTTTGCACTGTGACTTCGGAAATAAAAAAAAAAAAAGCCACGGACACAACAGTCAGCGCTTCATTTATACCAGGGGTTCACAAACAACCCGAAATGGATATTGTGAGTTTTCTGCGACTCCCAAAGCCTTGACCACTTTACTTTTTAAATGCGACGTCCACCAGGCGGCACGTCGGAGCCGAAACATCCCTGTCCATCAGGTTTCCACGCCAAACTGTAAACCTTTCCGCTGTTTCATGCTCCGTGACGTTAAACACACCGACGAGCTCCGTTTTTCTTTAAAGCGTTTTGCTGTCATCGTGATTGTTGTCATGAGCCGAGTCCCAACTCAAAAACTCTGACCTTGCACTCAAAAGTATTTAGTAGTTTAGAAAACCCAGAAGACATTTCGGTAGGTTTGAAGGCGACGTGAGGGGTTTTTAAAATTCCAACACTGGAATAGGAAGACTGGTTAGTGTTAGTACTCAGTAACGGTTTAGACTAGTACACCAGTACGTGATTTGAGACACGATGCTAGTTTGTTTCAGCGGAAGGAGACGGACCGGGAGATCAGTTTCTGTAGTTTCTGAACTCTTACGCCGGTAACAGTTTAAAATATTAGCGTCCAGAATCCGTCTTCGCGTCTTCTAATATGTAAAATAAATCCATAAAACAAAAGAGGAGATTTGTGAGTTTCTCTCGTGAGCCGTTTTGTAAATCACGTGAAACATTTCATTACTGTATTTGAGTCATTTCCTTATTTTTATTTTATCTTTCATTTTGCTACGTTTGGTCACTTGGTATGTAGGAACTCTCATTAAACTGCGCACCAAAAAAACAACACAATTCTTGAAGGCATTTCGACGATGTATATGATGTGCATCACGATATGTAGGTTATTAAAGTATTATAATTAAAAAAAAAACGTTCAGTGATTCGTATAATGTCTATAATTTTTTATTTTTAAACATTAGGTCCAAAACTTTTAACTCCAGATCAGCTGCTTTCCAGGCAGTTTGAAATTAGATTTATTTATTTTTTTTTAAAAATACATAAATAAATAAAATGGTTGTGATACAGACGATTTCTCAGAAAATCGCACTGTGACGTTACTCATCACGATCACTTATGTTGTCGTATCGCTCAACCCTGATGTAGCGTTTATCTTAAGATGTGATGTGATGTGCTTCGAGCTTTAAGCAGATTAAAAAGAGAAAATAAAACCTGAACTTCATCTCAGAAAGCCTCAGGGAATTTTGTAGCATTTTTATTAGCCAGGTAAAGGTAATTTTTATCGTTATTCCTGCAGACACGATCGGTCTGATTATGACGGATATCAATGAAACTGCTTTTAATTTAATCATTGGCTTGAAAACTGTGGTTCATGCAGTCCGGCGCTTCATTTCAGTAGCTTTAAAAGACGACAGGAAATAGAAATCGGAATGAATTCTCCACGTGACTCGAATGTCGAGGCTCCTGCGTGCAACCTGATGTGTTTTTGTGTGTGTGTGAGAACAATTATATTGCCTTTCATGTGATTAATGCAGGTGAATTTAAACAAAAGGAAAAAAGGTCAGTTTCACCGTGAGTTCAAAATAAGCTATTAATCCACACACACACACACACACACACACACACACACACACACAGTTTATACTGATATGGAGGATGCGTTGTGTGTTGTAGAGTATACAGAGGCTTGTGTGATACTGATTTATTTCCCGGATCATGATTTTGCACTTTAAAATGTCGTGATAAAACGATCGAATCGTTCAGAACCGACAGGAGAATGCTCGCTTCCACCATTTTAGGTTTAAGGAGATTAAAGAGTGTAAATGTTCTGTAATATTTCCAGCTGTGCGGTGGGAACTGCGGCGATCGCAGAAACTCAGCTCGGCAAAAATCCTGCAGTAAACACTGCAACCGTAACATTACGCAACATTAACAAACCGTAACATTACGTAACATTAACAAACCGCAACATTAACAAACCGTAACATTACGTAACATTAACAAACCGTAACATTAACATTACGTAACATTACGTAACATTAACAAACAGTAACATTACGTAACATTAACAAACCGTAACATTAACAAACCGTAACAAACCGTAACATTAACAAACCGTAACATTAACAAACCGTAACATTACGTAACATTAACAAACCGTAACATTACGTAACATTAACAAACCGTAACATTAACATTACGTAACATTACGTAACATTAACAAACAGTAACATTACGTAACATTAACAAACAGTAACATTACGTAACATTAACAAACCGTAACATTAACAAACCGTAACATTACGTAACATTAACAAACTGTAACATTACGTAACATTAACAAACCGTAACATTAACAAACTGTAACATTACGTAACATTAACAAACTGTAACATTACGTAACATTAACAAACCGTAACATTAACAAACTGTAACATTACGTAACATTAACAAACTGTAACATTACGTAACATTAACAAACCGTAACATTACACTTTGATGTAATCCTCTGAGAAATCGGTTGTCTAATACTCGCATGGCGGACATTTTCTCTCTTGGTGAGCCTCAGTGTGATTAATCGCTTTCTAATTATCATGACCATTAACATTATTTGCGAAGTGTTCGATCTGGCGTTTCAGCGTAGACCTCATCCTGTAAACTCATCCTGTAAACTCTTTCAGCCACAGGTTTTCTGTGACGTCTCTAATAAATATAGTAAACTGATGTTAAATATGTACTTGTCTAAAGTTCTGTAAGTCGAACGTACATCGGTTGACGTCATTTTATATTAATGAACACAAAACTTTCTCCTTTTCTCGAGACGGTAACCGAGAGAGCTGTGCGAGCCGTGGGGAAAGGGGGCGGGGCTTCCGGCAGGTGTCTGTATGAACCACCTGCTGTTTTATTGTTGAGGCTGTTCTTTCGCGTGTTTCTGGGTGATGACTCATCATAGCGTTACCTTCCCTTTTCCCGCAGAGCTCCAGGGCCGGCGCTCGCTGAACTTTCTGCCTCTCTGGGAGTAATTTCCATATTTTCAGGTCTTTTTAGGGTAAAATGTTTGATGACTCCTGATTCAAAGTAGTGAGTGTAAGCTGATAAAGCCGGCTGTTGGTTCTGCTAAACTCTTAGACATCAAGGAAAATATTTCTGATGTTTAGTAAAGCTGCTGTTGGTGTGAGAGCCCACATTTTGTGTAACTTTTTCCCCAAAGGAGTTAAAATCATCGTAAAGGTAATGAGAAGGCGATGGGCCTCATTTATCAAAGTAAAGTTGTGTGTGAATGTTTGCCAAATTAAAATTTTCTGCTGGATTTAGAAAACTCCGATTTCCTTCGTACTCGCGTGCGTTAGATGATCCCCCGTAACGTGCGCAGTGTGTTCCTGACGCAGCTCATTTGCATGTAGTGACGCCCACAAAACTCCATAAAAGGTCAAGTGTACAGACAGCCGGGAGCACGAAATGAACAATCAGGGTAAAGCCTGAAAATCAGAAGTGGAAGTAATTTTGACTCTTTCCTAAACCAATAAAAACAATAATAACAATATTATTAATAATAAGCAAGCGTTAAGTCTGAGGCGTTTGTTTACGGCTTACGGCTCTGCGCAGACGGACCGACTCGTCCCCCGTTTATACATTGATTAGTTTTATTTGTCTTAATTTACAGGTTTGTGTTGGCTCACTTTTTTATTTTTTAATATTATTTAATTAATGCCAATAATGTAAACGACTGATTTAGTGAACTAGCATGAGGATGTGTTTCTGACTCCAGAGCTCTTCTGTCCGTCGCTCTGGATAAACGCTGTAAACGTAATAAAAATAAATAATTTAAACTCGACAGTATATTCCACGTATAAAAGCGCAGTAATGTGTGCAAACTGTATGATGTGAAGTTGATTGAGTCGAGGTTTACATTAATTATTCACCTTATGTGTACATTTACACTCACTCAGGAGCACGAGTAGGATATGAGCATTTGTCGGATTTTCATGAGCGCCACATTTCTTGCGTGAATGCCCGTACGTCCGATTTACGAATAAATGCGTTGCTGTGTTCTGCTTGTGTGTGACTCAGGGCTGGAAACCTGCAAATGAGTTACTGCGTGCCATAAAGCTTAGAAATCACTTTGTTTTTTTGGCACTTTGGACAAAAAAATTCTATCATGAAGGATTATTTACACGATTTTAAAAAAAAAAAGGGAAGAAAAAGAAGAGGAAATTGATGAAAGAAGAGTGGAGAGGGAGTAAGACGCGTCAATACGTCTCGGAGGAAAGAGTCTGTCTGTCGTGTGTAAAAGTAGACCAGTCCCTGGTGCGCAGAAAAACCCGACGGCGTCGTAGCTGAAGTCGTTTAATACGTCGAACAAACTGAAACGTTTGATTAAACATGGGATTAAACGCCGTCAGAGTTTTCGAAAGCGCTGCTCTCTCGCCGACGAGGATTTTTTTTTTCTTGATGGAGATTAAACCTGTGTTGAATTAAATATTTCAGAAAGTTTCACATGAATAGTTATGAGATATCAGCAGTGTATGCTGTATGATTAGCATTAGTCACAGTGATGTGTGATTTTATTTATTGTCACCTATAAGAACAAAGATATCGGGGGGGGAGAAGTGTATTGTTCTGGTATCGGTTTTTATCAGCAGCTCTAATGAGGATTATAGTAATGATGCACCACGTGCTCTTCAGTTATTCACCTCATTTAGAAAAGCAGAAGTAAGAGCTCGTATTTCCTTTTTCCGGTTTGATCCCACGCGTTAGTGTGTAAATGTACTAAAGTTACAGAAGTACTGAGTTACTGCTGTCGTTTGTTATGATGACGAACGAAATTATTCTGCAATATCGCGCAACACTTTAGCTTTTAATACCTACGTGCATTTCCAAGTAATTGAACCCAAGTAGAAATATGAACAGAAAGCCGTTGCGTTTATTCAGTGCGAGGTTTTTTCCGTTTTGTTAGCTGCTGTTGATGTTCTCCTGACACGACGCCGCCTCGGAGTTTTCCCCGGAGAGTCACGTCAGTGTTTTCTTTACATTCGAAGCTTTTCACCAAAACCAAAGAGCTCCTTCATGTTTAGGAGGAGGCCGGAGATCCTACGGCGTCTCACGTCCACGTCCAGCTCTGCCGCGCGGTTTGTGGTCAGAGCCTTTCGTTCGTGCCAGCCCGTAACTGCACGGCCAACCCCAGCGTTCTGCAGATCCTTAACGACAGACGTTAACTATCAGACGGTATACAGCAGTGTCGATAGATGCTCTGATGAATACACGCTAACCAGATAAAATAACGCAGAAATGGCCGACTGGAGGTCTTAAACAAAACCTCTCGAACTCGATGAGTCCACTGGAACGATAAAAATGAGGTGGATAGGATGACTGTATTTGTTATAAACTATTTAGCGAGTAAAGGAGTAGTATGGGACGGCGCAGTGGCAGTGCGGGAAGCAGCTGGGATAAACTCCGGCGCACCGTGACTGATGCTGGTATAAATCAGTGACTGCAGATGACAGGCTGAAAGTCATAGTACAGTAAATCAGTGTATTTATCAGAACGAACAGCCCAGCGATGATGAGGCAACAAACTAACGCTACGAGAGAACTGGTCTAAAGTGGGTTTTACTCTGTGCGGTCTTTTACCATTATTACCTGATCCCTCTAAAAAGCAGCCTGTGCCATAACACGTGTACTTCACGTCAGATTATACGATAAAGATCCGAAAGCACAGTGCAGCATTAGTGACGTTTATAAGACGTTGAGCCTGTTCATTGTACGTCCCTTAAAAAAAATAATGCTCGGGATAGGATGATGATTGGGCAAGTCTACGAATCATGATCGTTCCAAACAGGATAAAACTGGCTCTTTGGACGCGACTTAGAAACTGATTATGACTGGATCGGTTTTTTTTCCCCAGACGTATTTGCGTACATGTGGATTGGAAATGTTCTGAGCCATGCATACTAAAAATGAACACACAAATCTTATGAAAACGGTAAAAAGATCTTGTGCGCACAAAGTTTTTTGGCATTTTCGCAACATTTCTTTTGTGTGATGTTTTAAAGGCGATTATGCATCGACTGCGTTCTCGTTTTCTTTAAGGAAAATATCTTGTGAAAAGCGACACACTTTCATGTGCACACCGGGTAATTTTCCGTTCTGACACGAGTCGTTTTTAAATTTCATTTTTCATCTTTAAATCAGTTGTTTATTTATTAAAAGTTTTAATATAAACTCAGCAGCTTCTAATCAGTTTGCTGTAATTGCTGTTTAAACAAAAGATCTCATGATACCTGAAACAAGTTTTAAATAAGTGCATTCTCAAGAATTGATCACGATATCAGTATCGTGTGTGTGCGCGCGCGAGTGTGAGTGTGTGTGTGTGTGAGTGTGTGTGTGAGTGAGTGTGTGTGTGAGTGAGTGTGAGTGTGTGTGTGTGTGTGTGTGTGAGTGTGTGTGTGTGTGTGTGTGAGTGTGTGTGTGTGTGTGTGTGTGTGTGTGTGTGTGTGTGTGTGTGTGTGTGTGTGTGTGTGTGAGTGTGTGTGTGTGTGTGTGTGAGAGAGTGTGTGTGTGAGAGTGTGTGAGAGAGTATCGTATTCGGCCCAGCACTAATCCCCATTAAAAAGCTGTCCATAGCAGAGATTTATAAAGTCCATCTGCTTAAATGTGGAAAATCCTGCGCGTGTTTTCTGCGCAAATAAAAGTTTTACTTCGTTAGACTCAATATATAGAATTGAGAGCGTGACTAAGGCTACGTTTACACGACAGCGATGCAGTCAAAAACGGAAAAGTTTTTCTCTTGCGCTTTCAGAAAGTTTCACGTATACACGGCAACGTTTTAGAAACGATTCGCTTTTACACACATCCGCGATAACGGCCAAAAACGCTGTATTACGTACGCGCTTGCCTCTGCGATAGACACGTGCTGCGCGTGTCTACATACCGAACACGCGCTACGCACGCACCTGACGTCACCGTTTGAAAAAAGATTCCCGTTTTGGGTGTTTTCATGGAGACGATAACGGCGGCGTTTTCAAAAACGTGCACTTTGAAACCCGTTTTCAAAAATATGCGTTTTCAGTCCCCAAAACGCCGTTGTCGTGTAAACGAACAGGCAAAACGCATAAAAAGCAGCAAGGTCAGATCTCTGACAGTTTTTCGTTAATAGCTTCCTTCCTGTTTAATGTGTATGTTTAAGGGTATTTCTGACGTACACATTAGTAGCAAGAAACGGCTCGACTCGGCGGCGGCGGAGGAGGAATCTGCATCAGCGCTGTGGGCTTACAGCAACAGAACGAGCAATAGTTGTGATCCAAATCATGTTGTGACCAATACTTAAAATATTAATAATAATAATAATAATAATAATAATAAAAACTGCAAGCAGCGTTTTCGGGGGCCAAGCACCCACTCGGCGAGCCACACATTCACAGACACGCTGCAGTTGTTGCTTAAGCAATCACAGGAAAGCAGAGCCATAACTTCAGGCAGTGAGCGATCTGTAGTTTCACTCATGATGTGTGTGTTTTGACTACGGACACTGGTGGAATTCTCTGACTGTAGGAGGAAAGGTTTAGATGAACAAATGGGCAGCAGGGTGGCATTGTTTAGAAGGTTTAGACAGGTGACAAGATTCTGTCCAATTTTCACCAAATTTGGCGAGATACAACCTCACTTCCTGTTTGGCGGCGTTGCCATCAGATTCGTTGGCCCATTAAGGACAAACCCTTTGGGCTATTAAAAATTCTTTTGAATGGAAAAAAATCTTCTTTCTGAAGATGACGTGTGCCAGATTTGGTGGTGATTGGACAGAATTTGTAGGAGTAGCGAAAAAACTGTTTTTGACAAAAACCAAGATGGCGGAAAGTCTAATTAGGCGGAAATTGACGTCATAGGGTGCATCGAACTTGTCTCAACCGGGGATGCTCGGCTTTTAAGTTTTGGACACATGGTTCGCTTCCATGTCGCTTCAGCCTTTATTTGTTTGTTACATTTTTATTCGTTGCTAAATTCAAATATTAAAGATGCCATGACACTTTATTAGTCAGATCGCCCAATTCGAGTAAGAGCGAAATTGATCATTTTGCTTTGTTGACTGTTTAGTTTGTGTTGGCTTCACCGTGCATATAATTAAATGAATCAAAAAGCAAAAAATAATATTGGTTGATGGGGTTATAGGGCTGAACACGTTCCCGCAAAACACTTGTGTTCATTGGTCAGAAATGCAGCGATGGAAAAAGGTTAACATGAGAGAACTAGTATAAACATTTTGTGTGTTGTGTACGGCATTTATTTTCTTTTTTTGGTGTCTCAAATATCCAGAGCATTTCTTCAGTGCTACAGCTCTGTCGTTTGTGCCTCACGGCTCAGTTTTATCTCCTAGGATCTACAAAAAAAACTGAGATGACTTTTGGTTTGTGACGTGGTGCACTGTCCTGCTGGAAGTAGCCAGTAGAAGATGGGTAAAATTGTGGCCATTTGTGTGAAGGGATGCACAGGGTCATCAGCAATACTCAGATAAACTGTGGCATTCAGGTGATGATTGGTATTAACGGGCCCAGAGTGCAACAAGAAAACATTCCCCACACCATTACACTACCTCCACCAGCCTGAAAAGTTGACAAAATTCAGGTTGTGCGTGAAAATCTCAGGACAACAGCAGTAGAAATACTCGAACCAGCCCACCTGGCACCAGCACGTCACGCCACGGTCAAAATCACTGAGATCACGTTTTCCCCCCATTCTGGTGGTTGATGTGAACGTTACCCGAAGCTTTTGGCCCGTTTCTGCATGATTTTATGCACTGCACTGCTGCTGCACTATTGGCTGATGAGATAATTGCACGAATGAGTACGTGTATAGGTGTTCCTAATAAAGTGCTCAGCGAGTATCTTCTCCTTTACAATATTTTTAAAATAACACATTTTTCTGGAGTGAACTTGCAGACACCCTTTTACACATGGACGTGTAAGTGTTGTTTCATTCAGGTGTCATTGTCTCCCGCAGAATTAACGTTACGTGGGTCCTAGCTTCCTAACTTTTTGGCGAAAAGAACCTTTTTTTTTTTTTTTTTGCCCCCGAGTGTACACTGTTTAAAAAGCCTCGCCTGCACCGTGGATTAAAAATTAGGACTCTGTTTCTGGAAAGATTTACTTTTGTCGTTTTGGATTCTGAACTTTTGCTGATTATTAAAAGGAGTTTAAAGGAGTTTTTGCTCAACACTCAGTGCTAGATTTGACTACTTCTGGGTTCTGTGTGTCCGCAAAGTTAACCTGTAGAGAACTCTGGCAGAGAAAGCGAATAAAAAAAAAATTTCAGACAAATACCTCAGTTGCTATTGTAGTTTTTCGTTACTCATTTATAGAGCTGTAAACCTCTCACCTCTGCGTGCCCCCTGAATCAGTACGCTTACAAGGCGTGATTTTTGTTCATTTCTCCCCAGCTAGTGTCTGATTGACAAGTCCAGAACTGAACTTTGACTGTGTGAATGAAATGAAATGAAATGAAATGAAAGCCCCGCTCCCAGTTTGGCATTAGTCTAAAGTTTAGTTTAATACTTAACGCATGACATGACCCGCCTGGCTATCTTGCGTACATCTCTTAAAAAAAACAAAAACGCAACCTCCGTTAGATGTCACGTCAGAGCCGAAAAACATTTCCTGTGCGTCTGAATTCCAAGTCGAACTGTAAAATCTTTAGTGATTTCGTGCACGGCGGCGTTGAACACGCTGACGAGCTCCGTTTCTGTTTAAAGCCGTCGTCGTGATTGTTGTCATGAGCCGTGTCTTAAATCGATACCTCTGACCTTTACATTCAAAACGGACCTTTCAGTAGGACTGAAGGCTTTTAAAATTCAAACGCTACCAGTAACAGGAAAGCCGGCGAGTCTTCGTACTCGGGAACGGTCTGGAATAGTGCACAGGTATGCGATTCGAGACGCAGCGCTAGTTTGTGTAGTCAGGTGTGGACAGTGACGAATGATGCGTTACTGCCCTCAGTGTTTATAGCGGTGGTGAACCACGCTGATGCGTAGCGTTAACGTCTGAGGACGTGCACAAGCGACGCTCCAAACAACCGCACGATAACGAGGCAGCCGTTTCGTGTAGTTGAACGCGAGTATAATTCAGCCGTAAAGCTTTGTGTTTTTGTTATTATTATTATTTTTTTTTAAATGATTTTTGCCAGGGTTTCTGTTTAACTGTATCCAAAGAAACTCCGCTAATAAATAGCTACTGCTGTGGTGCTGATAAATTAAAGCAGAAAATCCCGCTTTCCATCACGTGTAATTTATTCCATTTATGCTCTAAAAGTTCAGTTGCCGATGATGTGCATATGCTTTTAGCTTGTTATTTATAGTTTGCATCTTGGCGTCTAACACAAGTCCATATTGGGTTTCGTGGCCGACAGGCGTGACATCATCAAAATTAGCAACGGAAAAGTTTCCATAGATAGCATCACTGCGGTATATATGTTTATCACAGATCTGAAACGCACTCTGGTAATGAGGCGGACAGGTCGTAGTATATTTTGTCATGTTAGTATGTAATAAATATACGTATTTATTTTACATATAGATATGGCAGATATTAGAAATAAAGACTATTTCATTTATTTATTCTGTCTTTCATCACCTGCATCATTTTCATCATCATTCCTGACACACAAATGATGCAAATGTAACTATTATTAATACTGAGATGATTTTTGGAGTTACTGTAGCCTTTTTGTATTTAATTTCCGTCTTCCAGTTCGTCAGTGTGTATCGGACGTGATGCTCTGTACCTTTCCTGGACACCTATGACTGATCCAAAATACAATAAACAAAGATGAACAAGTTAATAAATAAATATTCCCTCTGATAAAGTTTTCAGAAAGATTTTTTTTTTCTTTTTAAAGCTAGCATATTGACTGTAATGTTAGGTGTAATTCTAAATACGAGTGTGTGATGCCGTAAGGAATCATGACCCTCACACAGTCACTGAAATCCACTGATTGTTGCTTAGGATAAAAAAAAAATGACGTCAACTAGACGATGCGTCAGATCCAAAACAGCTCTGTGTGTCCGACTTCCAAATCCAACTGTACGGCGACGTTCAACTCCCTGACGAGCTCCGTTAAAACTTTCCACCATCGTCCTGATTGCTGTCATGATCTGCGTCTCAGATTGAAAACTCTGACCTTACATTCAGAGATATTCACTAATCTCGAAGATCCAGAAGCCCGGCGCTTTCGGTAGCTTTAAACACTACACGGGAGGAAGCGTTAGAGGGAAAACCGGCTTGATGGGATTTTTTTTGCTTGCAGATGTTTGTTTGTCCCTTTTTGTTAGATGCAGACCTGCTAGACTCACTATTTTAAGGTCACTAAACCTGCATTTTAAGCATGTTGAGCTAAGCTGCGACGTGTCATCACACAAAAATAAGCGAAACGGACAGTCCTGTGTTTCCCTCCACATGACAACAGCAGAATGTTTGATCGGTACAAAGGTTTCCGATATTAACTCAGACCCTGGAAGTCCTGCTCCGTAGTAATATCTTTTCTCCTTCTCGGTTTTCCCCAGGTTTGAATTAACCACTGAGAAAAAAAAAAAACAGCTTGTATATTTGAGCTAGAGCTGGAAATGGCTGTAGGTATCTGCTAATGTAGAAAGTAATTTGATTTGATTTTTCTTTTCTCCTGATTTTTTTTTTTTTGTCCACAAGGGGGCATTACATCACACATTTAAGCATCCTCTGTAGAAACCGTAGACTGTGCAGATTAACAGGTGATCTGGTTTTTGCTGTAAAAAGCAGTTTGATCACTTATCTATTTATTTATTTATTGGTTTTAAAAAGTAGTGTTGTGACTAACAAGCTTCTGGTTGTTAGTGTTATAACATTAATGTTCTTACTGCTAGTCCTGAAAAGTTCAGGACGCTGTTAACACCTGCTTACACTTCAGTGACTCGCGCAGAGGTGTCCTCCGATCTGTCCCTCACGCATGCAAACTTTCTGAACCGGATTTCTTTTTCCATCTTCAGCGGACTCTTCTCACAGGCTCAATCTCTTCTACCTGGCCAATGATGTCATTCAGAATTGCAAGAGGAGAAACGCTATCGTCTACCGCACCACCTTCACTGATGTTTTGCCCGAGGCTATTAAGCTCATCAGGTGAGACTTTTCCGCTCTTACATTCTCAAAACCTCCACCAAAGCTCTGAAACCTTTCTGATCTTCTATCTTGACTAATTTTTCTGCACTGATTTTGTTACCCATCTGTCATTACACTTGCGCTTAAAAATGTCTGTTTCTCGTTCTCTTTGCACATATCTGAGCATTCCTAGTGAATATTCTCTCTCTCTCTCTCTCTCTCACTCTCTCTCTCTCTCTCTCTCTTTCTGCAGTACTGTGAAAGACTCCAAGGTCCGAAAGTCGGTGCACAGGATCCTGTCCATCTGGGAAGAAAGAAATGTTTACTCAGAGGAGCTTATTAACCAGCTTAAAGGTGGTCTCATCCCACAGGAAGAACCACCAGGTAACAACCTTTCACCACCTTCTCCACAGATCCGCTAGCTGTTTCTTAAATCACGGCTGTGCAAAGTCAATCCTCTAACGGTTTACAACCTGGATGTGCTCAAAAGAAGGTTTTGGTAGGTGAGGTTTAAAGCAGTGACTGTCTATAAGGGTGGACGTCCTAACAGGGGTTTAAAGGTGAAACCTTAACGTCTCAGGCCCTCTAGTGGCTGGCTGCAGTACAGTTTCTAACCCCGCCCATTTTCAATTTACTGACTGGATATCAAGCTAAACTTAGATTTTAAGTTACATCTCCATGAACTATTTTCAGGAATCTGCCATGTTTTGTCGTTTTTACAAGATCGGTTGACCTCGATGTCTCCCCCAGTTTTATAGGTGTTATTTGGCGATAAATAAAAGGGCGCGGTCGATGAGATGATTGACAGTTTTGGACTTTCCAACATGTTCTGGATGGATCTGTAGCAAAGCCATGGCTCGTTCTGCTGTAAACTGTTCTAACAGACTCTCAGCAGGGAATTCAGTTTTATTGTGGTACGTAGGTAAATTTGACGTCTACGCTAGCTCGTCGTACTGATACTATAACCAGCACGCCAACTCGAGTGAACGGGATTAACCACGGCAGCTACCGCAGGTCAATTTGATCTTCACAAACACCCGAAGTAGCTTTGATGAGATTAGCCTCATCTCCTTCTTAAACAAACTCCGCAGACAGAACGAGTGGAGCGTAAAATATCACTTCTCCGTTCAGATGGCTGTGGAGGTCAAAGCCTGATGAAAACTATGGAGATTCTTTTCCGTTAAAAAAAAAACAGGCTGTGCCGAGTGTAATTGTTGCCTGCTTTTTATCCGTATATTCTCATTTGGTACCTTGCAATATCTACTTACACGTACATTACGTAAAAAATTAAAATGATGGATCGGATAATGTCAGCTAGCTAGCAAGGAATAGCTCAGTCAGTCACGACTCACACTTTAAAATCAATATATTTATGCAAATGATATGACTACAGTTTAGCATTTTAGTTAGTAATGAATTAATAGCACTGCATTTCGAGATTGCGTTCTATCTTAAGCATCCATCTTAAGTTGCACTTGAGATAGTAGCTCTAAATGTGCACACACTACCAGGCGAGTTTCTGTTAATCTGGGCGGAGCCAGTGTCTTACCGGCCGTATCTCCTGCACATGCTCCGGCTACAGCTTTTGGAAGATGGCGATTCCCATTTTGACCACACAAGGCCTCAAAACAGCGCAATGGCGGTAGATGGCGCCACGTTTTCCACTCTTACATCCAGTCACTGACTTAAACTGTTTCAAAACGCATGCTACAGCCCCGCTCACTGATCCCAACAGGTTTACTGTGTATCTGAATAACGTGTGTCCGAATTTCATTTCAGCTCCCGCCAACCCAAAAGCTGAACTAAGATCCAAGATAGTCGCCGAGTTTTTGGTGAGAGTTTTCACTTAGACGTTGCTGAATGTCACCTGAGAGACTGTAAATAAAAATCTAATTAAAATGCCATTTCCGTAGCATGAGCATGTACTCGCCATCTCGCTGTCTGATCGCATGATCACTTTTGTCTGATCTTTTCTTTGGGCAGCCCTCCGCATTTATCGAGCATCTCACCAAGTACAGGAACTCCATGGATGAGATTGAGCTGAGAGAGAAGCAGCTAGCTGCAATGAGAGTGGATGTCTGCAGCACAGTAGCGCTGAAGAAACTCAAAGGTAGCTGCTGTGTGCATATAATAACAAATCGTTATGTGGGAATTTATGTAATCATCTTCCCTTTTTGGATCAGCTTTTGCTCTGCAGTAGCTTCATGATACTGCACCTTGGATGGTCAGCATGCTTTTATGTGAAATTAAATATTCTTGTTCTGCATTCCTTTTTTAAAAAAATCTTTTTAGATAAAGCAGGTGGCAAACGTTTTTCTAAAGATTTTGAAGACGGTAGTGCGAAACTGCAGGACTTTGTAGCCTTTCTGGACGGAGAGGTAAAAAAAGGACCTGCTCTGATTGAGGCTCTGGAGAATGCTGACATTTTCTATGAGATGCAGTACAAAGAGGTCAAGATTGTTACCAACGTAAGTCACGTTGGGAGTCTATTGGGTGAATCTTTGGGTTTAATACAAGGCACCTGTGAGTTTCATTCCATTATGTAGCTGATTTAAAAAAAAAACAAACAAAAAAACATCTGCATCTCCTCAGGCTTATCAGACTTTCGCCAACCGAGTGTTGCATCTCAAGAAGAAACTGGATGCACTCAAAGCTTCTTTACCTGACGCAGATGACTCGCCAATCCCCTCCCCCTCTGAGGACGCGCCATCACCCACAGGTTCTGAGTCGCCCTTCCATGGCTTAACGCGAATTGCTACCCCAGACCCAGAGCTGGACGGGCAGGCATTGGAGGAGGACCTGATCGCTATCGGTGATGCACCTAGTCCACTGTCTTCCCCTGGGGATAAAGACAACCGTGACGTCGAGGACATGGAACTCTCGGACGTCGAGGAGTTAGCGGAACCAGCCATCATAGGTAAGAGTAAGTATTGTATTTCATCGTGTGCATTTGAAGGATTTGTGAAACATATGTGACAAGCTTTCTTTGCTATTTTTCAACTCCACAGTCGAGGAAAGAACAGAGCAGCCTGACCCTGCCAGTGTGTCCGATCAGAGCCTGGCTCTTAGTGTCACTGAACCGTCTCAAACCAGTCTGCCTGCACCAGAGAGCGAAACTACAACCCCAGCAGCGACCACGACCCCAACAGCAGGGTCCCTTCCCATTAACCTGGCTGGCGTGGATTTGGGCAAAATCAGCTCTATTATTAGCACACTCACAAATGTCATGAAGAACACTGGTAAGACCATTACAGATGCATCCTATAGAACTGGAAATACTGACCCTCTAAATCTGTTTTAACAGTGACCACTCAAACCCTGATAAACAAGTAGTGGAGTAATTGAATCATTCGTTTAAGGGGTATCTGGGGCCATATCATCAGCTTTGCATATCTGTTTCCCCCCCCTCTCCTAGCTACAGGAGTAAGCCCAGCATTTCGCCCATCCACCAGTACTTCAAGCACTCTTTCTTCAGCAAGTTCATCACTGAAGAGCCCCACGGTCTCTTCCTCACCCGCTGTTCCTGCATCTAACTCGCTGGCCAAGATACTATCCAGGGTGGACATCAACCCTGGCGCCCTGCTAAACGTCTTGTCTAAAACCCAAGCACAAGGGATTGGCCTTCAGGGTATGATTACTGAGTGTTTTGTGAAACAAAAAGACATTGTACGATTACTGGAACTGTTAACCAGAGAGATCTACAGGGTGTCCCAAAAGTCTCCATACATGGGGACTGTGTTTGCCAGCACCAGACGTCCAATTCTCAGTTGGTCCGCGACACTTCCAGTCTTTCTGAATTTGTTAAGAGGTTTGGTGTCGTGTGTGTGTGTGTGTGTGTGTGACGTTCTCGCCGTGTTTCCTGTTAATATCTAACACAACCTTGTGGCAGCTTCCCAGTCGAGCCATGAGAATGACTTCAATACGTTTTCCTTTGGTCAAAGGCGTTCTCAAAGGCTACCTGAAGGAAAAAAAATATATAAACTAAGTATGACAATTTTTGGAAGACATTTTGCTAAAAAGGGTTAATTTGCCCTCTGTATGGAGGTTATTTGGGACACTCTGTATTGTGATGTGGTGATTTGTGCAAAAGTAGACCTTGTTTCGAAACTCATAGAGTGCAGATCTCCCTGTCTGTGGCACAGTGTTCAATCGTTAATTTGATCTGGAAGTTGGGTTTATCTTATGAGGTAAAAGAGAGCGCTTCCCAATAGAGAATCTTGCCCAAATCAGTTTGCTCGAACAGTTGAGCTTTGTTGACTATTGCCCCCCTTTATCTTTTTTCTTTCTTTCCCATTCAGGACTGTCTTCTTTCCTGAACAATCAGACCGCAGTAAACTCAACTCCTTCAGGCTCACATTTGGACCCATCCCCGGACCCCACTCACAAAGCCCATGCATCTCCCAATACCAATCCAGTGCCACCTGCTCCTACGGTGGTGAGAGGCTCTACTCCTCAGAGGGCAGTGACTCTCCAGTCTTCTCAATCTCCCAGCACTATTCAGGCCAGGACTCTTCAGAAGGAACCAGAGGTAGACAAAGAGGAGCCAGTTATTTCTGTCAGTTCTACACTGGACTCCAAAATTGATGGTTTCCTTCAGGGGAATCTGGGGTTGAGAGGCATGAATATGGGTTTCCCGCCTGTTCTTCCCTGGACTAAAGCTGTTGATAGTCCTTCAGCCAGCACAGAAAACCTAGGGGGAACTCCTGTGAGGGATGAGTCTGGTGCAACACCAACTCAAGATGAGGTTATGGATGAGCCTGCAGTACAACCATTCTTATATCAAGGAAGACCCCTGCAGACAACTTCAACAACAACTGCTTCTGCACCCGCAGTGGTCAGCGGACTGCCCATGTCAACGTATGCTAATGATTCCTGGCAAGAGCAGAACAGGCACGTTTTGCAGTATGGTCCTGGGTCACAGCATAGTGGAAGTCGCTACCAGAGGAACTTTACTGTGAAACAGGACTTCCCGAGTTCAGGGCTACCTCTTATAGAAACAGGACATCCTCAGCATGTCGAATCTTTGTTGCCGTCATCAATGGCAGACAAGAATCAGAACTCAAATAAAAACAATGAGACCCTGGAGCGAATTAGCCTGGAAACACCGTTCTCCAGTACGGGAGCAGACAGTGCTAGCTTGGCAAATGATGGCTGGTATTGTGATGCACGTGGACACGATCCAGAACAGCGTGCAGGTGCCAACTCTGAATCATATAAAGGAAAACGGCACCCGTCTGAAGAAATCAGACATGACACCAACCCTCCAAATTTCTTCAACACCCCATTACCACCCCCTCCACCAATCCCCCAGCTTCCCCCTCCTCCTCAAGACTTTGTCCCCCCAGTGGCAGGTGGAGTCAAAGATCCTACTGAGCTGACAAATATCGGCGACAATGTACAGACTGGTGGCGATGTCCCGGCGTATCGCTCGACAAATCCTGTATCTCATGATGATTACGATGAACGTCTCTTCAATCGGATCCCGGCCACAGAGACTTTTCATCCTCGTCTGAACACGCCAGGGCCACGGCATTGTGCAGTTGCGCCGCATCCTGTTCGTCTGGGCCCCCAGAACGGCCCTGTGGACTTTAACCATCGTCCCAGAGTCCCTGTACACAATCAGCACCACCCTGGCATGCCCCGTCCAAGTCCCCCATCTACTGTTCGGGGGTACCATGAGGCTCTTAGTCCATCACATGCTCCATCTGAGGACGCGTATTTGGACCCACACTGTGATGCGCCGCCTCGCAGCCCTTCTCCTCCTCTTTACACCATTGAGCACCCCGTGTCGCCTCATACGCGCACGTTTTATCCCGAAGAGAGAGCTGTACCACTGCACCATCCTGAACCTAGATTACGTCCTCAGCTCGAGCACAGGCCACCTCCGCCGCATCACTATCGTCCTCCACGGCCCGGTCACTACCCACCACAGAGACCTCTCCGTCGTCCTCCGCCGCCACACATCCCTCATCCCAGTGAGCCACCATTCCAGAGAGGGAAGAGACACGGTCCTCCTTTTGGAGGTCCTCCAAGACCTGCGGGTCCATTTTACCCTCCGAAAAGACCTTTCATGCCACCACGGTACTGAACTGTTTGCACATCCGAGAGCTAGAGTGCAGGATTTACGTGCAACCCCACAACGCCGATCTTCCACTAGGCTCCATTAGATTACACCCTGAAACTCTCTCCTGACAGTCAGTACATGTACGAAAAACGCAGTGGTCTCGTGCAGCGTGAGGATCTGTGCGTTGCTGTTTGATTTATGGAAAGAGCTTCAGTCTCTATATGGGCTGTGAAGGGGAGCGGCTGTGTCGTCCTGTAACAAAAGCCAAGTCAGCAAGAGAATGGGGGGGTAAAAAAAGATGACTGAAGTAGAAGAATGAAGAGAATCACTACAGGAATCCTGGAGAGAAGATGGATCATGGAAGTGGAGCAGCCAAGAAATTTCAAGATAAAGAGAAAATGAGGTGGTTATACTTTTATTTGATTGTTCTTTGCCATTTATTTTTTATTCACAGTTCTCAGGCAACGTTCAGAATGATTTGATTCTAGTCATCCATCTTTCCTTCCTTTAAAAAGTGTGTGTGTGTGTGTGTGTGTGTGTGTGTGTG
>CM041003.1:12278495-12289862 GCA_022985145.1 Pangasius djambal
GCTCCACAGGCGACGTCTTGAAATGGCTCACTGCCAGAATCCTAATTAAACCATGCAGTTTTTCTGAAAGTTCAGAGTTTCGAGTTTGAAAGAAAATCTACAGCGTGTTCGAAAAAGCTGCAAAAAAACGCTGCAGCGGCTGTGAGAAGGCGTGGAGCGAAAGGGTGAACACGTAGAGCATGTTGTAAATGATAAATACTAAATATTTTTTAAAACGTATAAATGTAGTTTTGCACTCATTGGTTTGTGACTTTTCAGACTCCCTGTAGAAATAAAGGTAAAAAAAAAAAAATCAGACACAAACTACTCGTTGATACTTTTATGAACAGCTTACATTTCCTTTTTAAGCACAGTGAGTTGTGAAGGTATTTTTGGAGGTATTATTATTATTATTATTATTATTATTATTATCATTATTATTATCATTATTAAGGTATTACTTTGGTCAGGGAGGTGTTTGGCCAAGCAAAAATTTCCACTCATTTGGTTTTGTCAGCTTTAAGATGTTAAGTCTGTTTCACCAATTTTTAAATTTTTTTAAATGAATTTGGTTTTTATTTTTCCGTTGATGTTTACAGATGATGTCGCAGTTAGTTGTAAACTTTGCAGTCTGTATGTTCACACAAATGAAAGCAGGCCTACTTGTGGAAAAATCAGAGATGGAAAATTTCCAGTTGTGAAAACAAATCGTGTCCAGACTGTTGAAAGGCTGCAACAAACAAACAAACAAACAAAAACAAACAAAAACAGCCTAATAACGTTTTGATCGTTTGTCTGTCCAGTTAACACAGGAGTTCTGAACCAGGGGTCGGGGTCACTTGGTTTACAAACGGAGATATGAGAGAAATTCACAGTCTCGTTTGTTTTATTCGTTTAATTTGTAAATAAATATTCCGACTATCGCTCTAACTGTAAGAGCTGGGTATTTTGAAGTGCAACCTGGAGTCACATCAGTACGAAAGTGACTGCATGTGCCATTTTGCGTGTACGTCTTGTTCACTCTCCTCTCACACTGCATTAGCGTAGGAGTTCAGCAATAAAAACATTTTCAGAATATCACACTTCATACTCAGGCTGAAGTCGAGTTCTTCCCCGCAGTAATCATACTGAAGGCAGCTTTTCAAAAGTTTCAAAACAGTATTTACTCTTTTTTTTTGTGTGGCAGTGTGATGCGGCTATTTTTGTGATTTTTAGCAAAGTTCAGCAGGTCTGTTTATTTGTTTATTTATTTATTTATTTGGGGGGGGAATAAATGGTTAAAGCGATCCTTCTCCTTTTCGCCACTTTCTCAACTGTCCATATTTATTTATTTTTTTTGGAAAAAGGCTCAAATCCTGCAGAGTGATTCTGGTTGTGGTTTCTTTATGGTTCTGGAAGCAGCTCAGGGACTTGGTGACACTTTGAATTTTGGAATATGTTTTTAAATCAGAATATATTTGATATTGAAATACGGTGCATGCTGCATGAGGCAGAGCTTTAAGTAGGACCGATTCTGATTCCCCAAGAAACAGTGTGATGTCCATGTACAGGGTTCAGCATTACCTGCCATCTCCGTGAGGTGGTGTTTTCATAGGGATTAGACGGTTAAACTAACGGAAACCTTTATCTGTAGTACAAAACGCAGTGACTGAAATGAAAGAGCTTGACACACGGCTCGAGCCGGAGTCGAGTACAAAAGGCTGTGCTGGAAGGAGGAATATTCCTACCTAGTTTTTAATTGTATTGAATAACATCAGTAGAGTGCTGTATTATAAAACAGTGGCGATTTCTAGCTATTTTTTATATAACTCTTTAGCTATCAAAGGTTAAGAGAGTTTCAAGATGTGGGGAAAAACACAGCAGGTTTTCAAACCCTAATTAATGACTCAAGCAGACCTCACATTTTTGAGCCATAAAACCCGAAAGCATTTTGGTGCAATAAAATTTGATTGGTCACATGGTTTCTCTACGCTACAAAAAAAACTGCGTTGTAGCCAGTAAACATATCTCTCATAAAGGCAAATTCAGCTAATATTTCTCTTTATTAGATTATGTTTAAACAAATATAAAATTATTAAGCTGATTTTTTATTTTATTTTTTTTTTTTTAAATTGGCAGATTTGCATATTTCAAGCATTTATTTCTAGGAAAAAAAAAAGTTTTAAGCTTGGAATGAATAAATATATCTAGCTTTAGCTTTATGTGTAGTTTAATGTGTAGCATTTTTTGAAGCTAGGAACCCTTTAAAAACCCTTTAAAAACCCTTTCTAAGAGTGAAAAAGTGACTGAAAGTTTAAAATGAATAGAGGAGCGAATTTGCTAAGCATATCAGTTTTTCCACAAAAAGCTTGCGTCATAACTGAGCAATTATTCGAGGAATTCTGTTTTTGGGCTGTGAAAACTGCGCAAAGCTTATAGATGTGATTCTGCTGGAGCGCAAATGATGAAGCACAGAACCACAACTGAGTCAGGAAACCGTATTCTGCAGTACAACCTGAGTATGGCAACATAGTTAAAAATAAATAAATAAACACATAAATACATACATACATGAAAGCTAAGGAGCTAGGTGTAAGATTCAGGGGACTTGGCCGCCCTCTCTGGTAGAGAAATGCTATTGCGAGCAACTCATGAAGATTTCGTAATGTAAGTTGTGCTCCAAAAACATTATATTTGTGTTGTATCAACACCACTGATATGCTGATGTAATAGTTTATATGGAAGTGTGCTGTTTGGAGTGCGGCCAAGTATTTTTGACTCTGAGGATGTCATTATCTGATCTCGTTGTTTCAGTATTACACAAGCGGTGTGAGTAAAATGTAGAGTAGCTAGCAGATAGCTAAAACACAGAGTGAAAGGGAGGTCCACTTCAGTGCTCGGCTTGTACTTCGCAGGCCTTCGTGCAGCGCTGAGGCAGCTGAAAGACCGAACAAAACGTTCATTTTATGTTCTCTGTCCTGCCTTGTATCTAACTTTACTCTCTACCTTCAGCTCTGTGTGAAGCCGCAATTCATATATAACGGTTATGCTGTGAGGGCTTAGGACTACACTTGCTACGATAGCGTTAGGACTGCAGTTGCCACGAACAGTTTTGCACTCAGGTCTCCATCAATAGGTTCAACAAACAGACTTCATGTGGAAACTGTAATCAATTTCCTGGTTGCACAATTGCACTATTTGTCCGTATAGTACACAGTTATAGGGGATTTATTTATAATCACCCAGATGAGGATGGGTTCCCTTTTGAGCCTGGTTCCTCTCAGGGTTTCTTCCTCATATCATCTCAGGGAGTTTTTCCTCACCACCGTCGCCTCGGGCTCGCTCACTTTGATAAATTCATACAAATTCATTAAATGTCTTGAATGTATCTATGTCTGTGAAACTGCTTTGTGACAATGTCCGTTGTTAAAAGCGCTATACAAATAAAATTGAAGCCGGACTTCTCTTCAAGGTTGGGTTTGATGACGTTTGCATCAGAAAATCCCTCCTAATTAAACCCAACAGCTTTGACTGTAAAACTACTCTTAAGGGCTCATGGGACTCTCGAGAAGCACTGGCATACTCCTTTTCTTTCCCCTTTCTTTAAAAAACATGTTCCTTAAATTACTAACAATTGCGAGGCAACATTTGTGATTTGTGAGCGATCCAAAAGTCTGTAAGAGCTCATGCCACTAATCCCTGGGAGAATTAAGTGAAGTAGAAATGCTGAGTGAATCCATTACGTATACGACGTGCTACGTGTTGTTACTGTGCTTAACTCTGTGCTGAGGAAAGGGTTCATACAGTGGTTCTCCATTTATTGTTACTGATTTGAATAATGAACAAGTAGCAACATGAATTTCAACATGGCAGCTGTCTGCCTGTTTTAGGCTGGCTTATGGCTGCGTTCCAGTACTGCTTTTAAGACGTCCTTGTCGACTTTGCCTCATCTTTTCCCCTTGGAAGTATTCCTGTTGCTACTGTAACTCCAATAACCTCGGCTCATGTACTGTTTGTTAGATAAGATGTTGAAGGCCTGAGGGCCAACATGACTAAACTTCAGGATCTGATCTTACCAGAAGGCTTTGGAAGGCTTTGGAAGCTGCTGCAGTTTCCTTTCCAAGACACAGAAAATGGTGGATGAAACAGTTTGTAAATCTACAGACTGAAGTCAGTAAGGGCGATAACCACACTGAAACGGAATATTTTGCGAACTTGTACGATACGACTAAATAGAGCAATTTTTTTTTTCTCCCTCAGTTGCTTTATTCGGCTCTTACTTTGATACAACAGCTAATTCCTCATTGGGTTTTTATCCAAGATCTCACGCGAGTGAGTAAACAGATGTCATGTAATAAGGGCTGTTATAAGGGACAGTGCCACTGAAGGGGCGTCCTAAATATTGTGCTGCCCTCGCGTCATTCAATCCCAAAAATATAAATCTGATGTTATGTACAGAGCAATAAGGCTTACCTTCAAACACGTCATTCTTTATAACAGAGTGTCGTGATCTGTGAAACTGGCCGTGCCCTCTGGGTGGGAGGGTGTCGTTATTCTCTCTCCGCTGTCAATCACAGTGTCACTAGACAATCATGGGCGTCTGTGAGCTCACGTATGCGGAAGAGGGCAGATAGCGCTTTCCTCCGAGTGTGTTGCGCATGTGATGCAGTTTGAGAAGATGTGGAGGAAACGCGTCAGCCTTCACCGTCCCTGGTTGGTAGCGGCTGTATGCTGGGGGAGAGGTGGCGGGTGGGTGGGAATTGGCAGGAGATCACATTCGGGAGAAAAGTAGGGTGACAAAACGTGGAAATATGTTTTTTGCACCAGAGTTGAGCCATGACTGGAACATTAAAGATTGGTAGGAAATGGCAGCGTGTCTTTATCATCATCTAAAATCTCTACGACTATTGAAATCACACAGCCACAGCAGGAAAACAGCTTGTTGTGATGGGGAAAAACAATGTTTGTGATTGTTTTCACGTAAATGTTGAGTAATTCCATACACTGAATTATTTCCCTATTTTGTCCTCTGAGCAAATGTTTAAATTCTTGTTTGATTAATTAGATTTCTTACAGCAAGCTATTGTAACACCTGAATAAACAATTTCTTTTCTTTTTTCTTTTCTTTTTCTTTTTTTTTTTGTTTTAGTAACAAATTACCTACTGGAGTGTAAACGCAGAATTTACACAAGACGCGAGACCGATTTATCTGTGCAGTGATGAGTGTCCGGTCGTATTCACTACTGAAGACTGTGGACATTGTGGACATGGCCAGTGGAGTGGACAGAGTGCTCCTCAGATCCAGTCTAAGTGCTGATGGAACAGAAGCCAGTGAATAAACGTGCACACAAACAGCACTGAAAATTTTCCTATCACGCTGTGGAAAGAGGGTGATGTAATGATGAGGGTTTCATGTTGCAGTACTACTGGAAACAAACAAAAAACAATCAATGGGACACTGTAGTATAAATGCAGAGATGTTGTGAGGACCAGCCTGTGTGTTAGTGTCAGACTGTACAGGTGATGGACTAGAGCCGTGGCGTGGTGAGTGCACCAGCTGCCTCTGAGAGCGTTTCTTTCTTAATGAAACTCACAAGCTTTTTTTTTTTTTTTTTTTTAAATATAAAACTTTGTTACTGATGTCTTGATGTCTTTGTCAGAGATGAAGGCTGTTGTTTTCACTCTCTTGCTTACGATTACAGAACCTAGAAAACGTGAACATGTGTGTTAGCTGTTACCTAGTGCTTGGTTTTATAGTTAATGCACCATTTCCTTGCCAAAAATAATACCAAAAATAAACTTTTATTTATGGACCGATTTATATTTTTTTGTTTTGCTCTGTAAATTATGTCAGAAGGACCCATTCTGAAGATTCTGCTTAAATAAAATGTATTTCAACTTGTACAGTGTGTCTCACAATTTTCATCCTTTCAAGCAAGCGTCTTCTCTACTTTGTGAGTTAGAGACCGAGACGTTGGTCTCGAGCGAGCCAGGCTGAATTATCATGCGCTTGTGATGAGCATGACTCTGGCAGGTTTACTGTAATGATTATTTGTACCAGGTATAGTTCGGACGTCAGAGGTGTTTAGCTTTGCACCTCAGCGCTGTTGAATTCTCGGAACTGATTGGTCAAGGTGTTGATTTCATTTCACGAAAAGACTTCTGGAAAAAGACGCTGGTGAAGGAACGATTGTTTAGAGCTGCTGTAGTGCGAGTGAGAACAGGAACTAACCTGTATCAAGGACGTCGCACATTAAATTATAAATGGTTAAGAGTAGGACGTGTCATTCATCAATAAATAAAACGCCGGCCCTGTCACTGTGGTGTAAGAGGAATAAAACACTGTGTTTGTGCTGTTATGGGAAAATAATCCACTTTCGAGAGGGAATGTATCCTCACACCACCACATCGTGGATTATTTTCCTATAACAGTTAACATTAAAGCTTTTCTTTTGTGCCTAGTGAACTTTCAACTCTATTCATTCTATATTTGTATATTTCCAGTTTAGCAGTAGATGGTCGGTGCTTAAACCAGTGCTTAAATCTTAGCTCTTACTGCATAGACTACGGTCTTTGTAGTTATTTGTTACTGGGTGCACATGAACATTATTTGTGTGCTAGTTAACACAAACTCACCTTCTTAGCTACAGAAATACTTTATGGCCAAAGGTATGTGGTTCTTCTGCAAACTGTTGCCACAAACTTGGAAGCACACAATTGTATAAAATGTCTCTGTGTGCTGTAGCTTTACAGTTTCCCTGCACTGGAACTAAGAGGCCCAAACCTGCTCCAGCATGACGATGCCCCTGTGCACAAAGCGAGCTCCATGAAGACATGGTGTGTGAAGGTTGGAGCGGAAGAACTCGAGTGTCCTGCACAGAGCCCTGACCTCAACCCCACTGAACACCTTTGGGATGAACTGGAACACCGACTGCACCCCAGACCTCCTCACATCCCAACATCAGCGCCTGATCTCACTAATGCTCTTGTAGCTGGATGAACACAAATCCCCACAGCCACGCTCCAACATCTAGTGGAAAGCTTCCCAGAAGAGTGGAGCTCATTATAACTATAAATTTAAATAAATAAGTTATTTCAACCACAGGATAAAGCATTTCCTGAAGATGAGTGAGTGAGTGAGTGAGTGAATGAACGAATACGGTAAACACACCGTCTTCATTTCGCTCCCGTGTTAATGAACGTTGTCTTTCTTTGTCCTCTGAGCTTCATGTGATGAGAATGAAAACCTCTCGCTTCCACGAGGTTTTTTTTTTTATTGACTCCTACAGAATCTCAATCCTGATGCACGTATATGAATTTGTACGTTCTTATAAAATTCTCACGCGATCCTTTCCTTCATTTTCCAAATTAGCATCTATGATTGGGCAGAGGTAGGCCGAGCTGAACCGATCAGCGGTGAGGAACCACGCCTTCCCAGTGACCACTGGACAATGTACGGATAGAGAGCGGAGATGCTGCAGCGCATTATAATCACACATCATATTTTATAACGTACCCATTAGTTCATGTTACTGAGAACGGATTGAGGGCAGGGATTTGAAATCTGAAGGCAGTGCAACTCTATGTGTTTGAGAGGAAAAAAAAAATCTATACTTCTTTTCAGTGAGGTCCAAATTGTGTAATGAGTATTTTTGAACAAACAAAAAAATAAACTCTTCTTTTTTTCAGATCTTTTAGTGGATATTAGGGTTGTTTCCCCAGTGAAACTCTTAAAGGTTCTTTTTTTTTAAAGAAAAGGTTCTTACCAGAATCCTTTGTTTTTTTTTTTTTTTTTTAATATTGAAATAACCCCAACATGTTAGTGATATGCAATGTCCCTTTTCTCAAGCACGCCTTTTCCTTTTCTGTATCAATTCCAGCTGTGCCCATGGACACTCCCTATCAGGAAGAATTCGGTCTGCCTGGCAACAGAGTGGCTTCGAGAGTGCTCAGTGTTCACCTACTTGTAATGCGAGGTAATGAGTACTGTTACTAAACATGCTTTATGAATGTAGAAAAGTTGTAATGTCCATTAGACGGCATTCACACACCACTCGGGTCAGATTGCCGTGTGTGTGTGTGTGTGTGTGTGTGTGTGTGTACCTGACAGGATTTATGAGGTTAGTAATTGTGATGGAATAAAGACTGGCTGCTATTTGAACGTGGCCCTGGTGAGAAAAGCAGAGAGGACCTGGTGTTATATTGCATTATATGTTCTACAATATATCAGAGATATGGGAGATGTTAAGAGACCACTCAGTTCTCTAGTCTGAATTTATTAACCTCTCTCTCTCTCTCTCTCTCTCTCTATCTGTGTGTGTGTGTGTGTGTGTGTGTGTGGTGTCTGTATACACTGTTTTCACTCCACAGGGATCAAATGTCCCTTCTCTGATCGGAAAACATGCAAATTCCGATGTTGTGCAGCCATTTTGGCGGACCTTTCGAGGAACAGTCTTCTTTTTCCTCTTTTAAAAAAAAAAGAAACACTAAAGTGGTTTTTGACAAACAGAATCAACCATTTTGGTTTCTTAGGTTGTAGGAAAGATCAAGGTGTGTGTCCTCGAGGATCATAACATGGCCTAAGTGTTTATGTTTTGAGGAATCCGGCATATTGCACGTTGTCCTTTGGAGCGTTTTGAGTCGATTCAGAATCCTGGATGCTCTGTCTGTGTGTTGTGTTTGACTGTATTTACTTTTCCAACATGAAGTGTGTGTGTGTGTGTGTGTGTGTGTGTGTGTGTGTGTTTGCTGATACACCTCCTATAATGATCCAGACTTTGTGGTTTTTTTTTTTTTTGTTTTTTTTTCCTGATTTGTTTGTACTATACATCTGTCTTGTGAACTCATTTGTGTTCATCTAAATCTAAACCATCAGTAAGCCTGTGGCTTTTATTTTATTTATTTTATTTATTTTAAATTTTATTACTCTAGTCATTCTTCTTTGTCTGTGATTACTTGTGTAACCGCCAGGTGTCGTTAGGCATGACGCCAGGTTCATTTCTGTGCTCTTAACCAGGTCTAATAAAGCTCGTGTCATTGTGTATTGACCGGATCCTGGCTTTCTGACGTGTGCGGATTGAAGCTCGGGTCAGGAGGTGAGGAACCTTCTGTGTGCGCACTGGGATGTGGATGGGATTTTAGGAGCATGAAGCAGATGGCCAGATGAAAGAAGACATTCCTGTAAATCCACACCGTTCATCTCTTTTTGTCTAAGGAGGAGGAGGAGGAGGAGAAGCGCACAGCCCGGTAATAATACACAAAGCACGCGATGTTTGCGTTGTGAGTGTGTGTCGGCTTGTTGTTGATTTTCAGTATTAGCAGTGAGGCTGATGTTTTTCCTGTCCTGGGTGATTTTATTTTTTTTAAGCCGAGAGATTGGATGGTGATAAAGCTTGAACACACACACACACACACACACACACACACACACACACACACACACACACACACACACACACACCGGGGGCTGTTTTGAGTCACGGAAATCGTGATCACGGCGGAGTTTCAGCACCGCGGCCAGATCCCTGCGAGAACAAAAGGCGGATTAGCGTCCTGAAGTCAGGCACCGTCTCTAAACTACTCTCACACACGCAAAACGAACAGGTCCAGTATTGTTCCCAAAGATTGCCTTCCTGAGCATTAAATAATATATAATATAATAAATAGATCGTCTAAAAAAAATATTTGGTAAATATTAACCTTAAGGCTTAATAGGCTTGTGTAGGAATATATGATCAGGCATTTAAGAGAAATGATGTATAATTGACATTAAAAATATGATGTTTCTTATCAGAACCTGATTCTTCATTGCTTATACACTGGACAGTCAGATTTAAGAGAATATATTGATAATATGGCTATGTTTCTTATCGAAACGGGATTTCATTGCTTGTACTAAGCTTAATTTACACGTTTCTAATTACTAGATTGAATTATGTAGAGTGAGTGTGATCAGTTCACGTAGTATTAACGTAAACCACGTGTAGTATGAAATGTTTGCACTGATGGGACTATAGAATGAAATTCAGTTGCGATTAGATGATGTGCAGTGGTAACGTGGCTGTGGGAGAACGTCGGTGACCTGGGGTTCGATCCTCAGCTCAGGTCAGAGTGTGGAGTTTGGAGTTTTTGTTCAGGGTTTTGAAAAGAAATGATCAAATCCTGTTGGACGTACGAAAACAAATTGTCTTAATGTAACTCGGTTCAATCGTGCGGAACCGATTACGCATTCGAGTCATGTAAATTCCACGAGCTTTTTTTCAGCGTACTAAATTGAACAAATGTCTAATCTAATAGTTGAATCATGTCGAGTAAATGTTATCAATAGTGTTATCCATGATATTAACGTGAAGGAGTTATGCTATAAAATCTCATGAGGATGTTCGCACTGAAGGTATTAGTATTAGTATTAGTACGCAGAGTTTGTTTTCATTCCACAACTTTGAAAATATATGATAAAGATCTGTTGGATTTACGAAAACAAATTGCATTAATGTAACTCCGTTAGTTAGTTCACGTGGAGACGACGTGCAGATTTGACTGAAGTAAACTCAGCAAGCGTTTTTCACTGTACACTGAAGAAAAATAAAGCTGATCGAGTTGACTTAATTCAGATGTGTACATCGGTTCCATGTAAGTGAACTGAGCTACATTAAGACGATTCGTTTTCGTAAATCGTGTCTTTTTTTAAAAACATTCCGCTCTCACCAAAACTCAGGATCAAACCCGGGTCGCTGCTTGCCTATCGTTTGGCACGAGTTAACGAGGTTATTCCTTATTTAACGAGTTAAATTCCTTATTAATTATTGATTACTCCATCAGCGCTAACATTCTCATGAGATTTTATAATGTGATTGGATAACGTTAATTCTACGTGTATGGCTCGCGCTCACTCTACGTAATTCACTCTAGTAATTAGAAACTTCATTTATAAATTAAACTTAGTATAAGCAATGAAGTCACGTTTTGGTTTTGAAATGTAATATTTCTACGTACGCGCAATACGTTCTCTTAAATCCGACTGCTGACACATTCTCTCTTTCTCTCTGTTGTCAGCTCGTAAGCTGATTTTAAATGTATTGCATTTGCAGTTTAAGAGTCATAAGTGCTAAATATAGCGTAAATGTCTGACGTGTCCTGTGCGTGGTGTGGTTTTTTATTTATTTAATTTATTTTTTGCGGTTGGGAAAATGTCGACGCTCCCTTGAGCAGTCATCCCGCTTTCCTACACCCAGGGGGAGGTCTGGACACGGACAGGGGGAGACACCGGCTTACGACGTCAAAGCAAAGGGCTACACAGATTCCGAGCCCAGACACTGAGTAGCCTCCGATCTGTCCGACTTCTTCGCCATTACACGGATCTGGGTTTGTTTGGTTCTTCTTTTTCTTTTCTTTTTTTTTTTTTTTTTT
>CM041003.1:12313850-12316350 GCA_022985145.1 Pangasius djambal
ACTAAACCCTGACGACGCTTACGCGCGGGCCGCGAGTACTAACCTACTACTGCACTAAACCCTGACGACGCTGACACGCAGGCCGCGAGTACTAACCTACTACTGCACTAAACCCTGACGACGCTTACGCGCGGGCCGCGAGTACTAACCTACTACTGCACTAAACCCTGACGACGCTGACACTAAAGCTTGAGCTTACAGTATTAAAAATCTTGTAGCTACTCATATCACTGGAATAATGTAACATTGTTTTTTTGTTTTTTATCTTTAGCTGGTCCAGCAGCAGGCGTTGGTGGCTCAATCCGCCTATCTGTCTCCCGTGGCAACAGTTGCCGCGGTGCAGATGCAGCAGTTGGCTGCTCTTAACCCAAGCAGCATCATAGCGACACCCATCGCGTCAATCACCCCATCCTCAGGTGACCACGCCTCTTCAGCACCTCAGAATGTTGACTCCTCCTTAATATAATGACTGACAGTCTTTGTTCTCATGTGTAACGTGTGTGTGATTTTGTGATAAAGGTGCGAGCACTCCTCCAGCTATTGCCGCCACACCAGTGCCTACTCTTCCTCCACCGATTGCAGTCAGCAGTTACCCGGCTGTGCCTGCCCCACCCAGCGGGCAGTCAGCCTCTGAAGCGCTGTACACCAACGGCGTCCACCAGTATCAAGGTGAAGCTCCGCCCACTGTCTCAAGCAGATTTCGAATCAGCACTTTGATCAAAACTTTAGTTTTATATTTCTGTAACATGTTTTGTTGTTTGTGTTGGCATTCCCTTCATCTCTCTTCATCCATCTCTCCCTCTTCTCGTTTTTTTCCCCCCTTTCTCATGCATCTTGCAGCTCAGAGTCCTGCTTTGGATCCTCTTCAGCAGGCTTACACTGGCATGCAGCATTACACTGGTGAGGCATCCAGGCTTAGTAAATTCTTTCCTACATTCTGTATTTTCTCAGCATGTTTTATGTAAATTATAATTTATATAACTTTACCCTTGTCTAATGTTTCCAGCTACGACTCTGCCCACGATATTTTGCTAAAAGGGTTTAATGTATTCTTAGAATATTTATACACTGTGTTCACATTGAAAGGGAATGCTTTTGGCTGTCCAATTATCCAGTGTTCATATCTAACGGTTCCTGCCATGAACCTGTCCACAGCCACATATCCTGCTGCTTATAGTTTGGTTGGTCAGCCGTTCCCCCATCAGCCCACGCTAGTTGCTCAGCAAACCCAACAGCCTCAGCAGCTGCAGCAGCGAGAAGGTAATAACCACTTCCTGTTTCATTTGCGACCGAGACCACAGATATCCTTTTTAATACTCGCTGTCTTTTCTCACACCAAGGAGCATTTTCTCATCCATATAACACTCTTGTAGTTTTACGGACAATGTTGATAATCATTTCGCTATCAACCTTTCTTTTTTTTTTCTTTTTTTTTTTTTCCATTTTCATTTTTCTCCTTCGTGTTCTTCTCGTCAGGTCCGGAGGGATGTAATATCTTCATCTATCACCTGCCACAGGAGTTCACCGACTCTGAGATGCTGCAAATGTTTCTGCCGTTCGGCAACGTCATCTCAGCCAAGGTTTTCGTCGACCGCGCAACCAATCAGAGCAAATGCTTCGGTGGGTTGAGAGAGAGAGAGAGAGAGAGAGAGAGAGAGAGAGAGAGTGAGAGTGAATCTTTAAAAGGAATAACAAACAGTTCAAAACAGTGGGCGGGGCAGATATAATGGATCTCCTGATTGTTTGAGAGGATTGTGTAGGATTTGTGTTCTCTGCCTCATGCTTTTGTGCTGCGCTTGTTTTGTTTGTTTTTGTTTCAGGTTTTGTAAGCTTTGACAACCCCGCCAGCGCTCAGACTGCCATCCAGGCCATGAATGGATTTCAGATTGGCATGAAAAGACTGAAAGTGCAGCTGAAAAGGCCCAAAGATGCCAACCGCCCATACTAACATGGCCAGGTGAGAGCGAGAGAGTGGCTGGAAAGAGCACATCAGTGCAGGCAGTTATGAATTATTAGACCACAAGTAATGTATCTTAATGACAGACTGAAACATTGAACATGCTTCCTGTGTAAATTTGGCTCTTGGCCTCCATGATTCAGAGTTAATTTTAACTAAACTTATTATGATGAGGAACAGGTTCTCACAGCAGTTCTAGTTTGATGGTTAGACTATATATATATATATATATATATATATTTGAAGAATGTATTATGAACTGAATATAATGTGTTTAGACATGCTTTGAAGAAATGCTTTAAAGTGAACAAGAGTCTAAGACAATAATCAGTTGATTAATTTTTACTTTTGATTTATTTTTTTTGTTTTTGTGCTGTGTCATCGCTCATTCTCCTGAAATCAAACAAACAAACAAACAAACAAAAAACCTCATCCCTACCCAAGGCTGTCCTGGCCAATCATAACTCGTGCGGAGACCACGTCGCTATGGCTGCGGTGGCCATAGCAACCAATAAAGCCTTCCCCCTTCCTGTCACAGCGTTT
>CM041003.1:12318850-12326398 GCA_022985145.1 Pangasius djambal
TTGTTTCCTAACCTGTCAATTACAAAAAAAAAAATAAAATAAAAGTTTTAAATAACTGGTTGTGTGTCTCATTTTTGACAGATTGTGGACATAGTGTGTGTGTGCAAAAGTATGAGATCTCCCCTCAGGGAATTCTTACATGAGCATATTTAATCATTTATTGCATTTTTTTTGTTATGCTTTTACACGCATTGGTGCCACTGTGCCGTTTGTTAACGCAGAGTCTTTCGTACGCTCATGGTCGCGCAGTGTGCAGGCTGAAACACGTCTCTCCCTCATCGCACAAGACCCTCGCTATTCCTCAGGAGCTGTACAAGCTGATGTAGAGATAAAACATGAAACCTACATCAAATCGCTTACGTGCT
This sequence comes from Pangasius djambal, assembly GCA_022985145.1. Lineage (NCBI taxonomy): Eukaryota > Metazoa > Chordata > Actinopteri > Siluriformes > Pangasiidae > Pangasius > Pangasius djambal. The sequence continues at coordinate 12,319,216 of CM041003.1, forward strand.
GCCACACAGCATCCAGCTGGTTTATTCATTTTAGTTAGAATGAAAGATTGCTGAATGTAATTTTTCTACAATTAAGACAGTACCTATCTGCACCCTTTCACTTTTTTTTGCACACTTTATTGTGTTGTACATGTAATTTAAAATGGATTAAACTGATTGTTTTGTGTTAATCTACACACTAACTCAATCACAAAGCAAAAAAAAAGCATTTAGAAATTGTTGCTAAGTTATTAAAAATCAGAAACGGAAACTGTAAATCTGTCAATCACGTATTCAGGCCCTTTCTTCAGCCTGTATTATTTGCAGAAGCAGCTTTGGCAGCAATTTCATCTTCAGGTCTTCTTGGGTAAGTCTCTACAAGTTTACACACCTGGATTTGGGCAGTTTCTCTCGTTCCCACCAGACCAGCGAGCCACTCTTTCACATACGTGTGAGACATGATCTGGCAACCTGGAAAGAAATATGCACTTTCCATCTGTATAGTAATGCAGTGTTCAGCAGTGCAGCATCGCAGTTTCAACGTTCAGAAACTCTTTCTACACATATAGCTGCGAGATCTGTGGACTTTCTTTAAAAAAAGACAAAAAACAAGCAGAATAATCAGGGAAAGATGTCTGGTGTACATTTAAATATTTAATGACAGTATGCCATGTCATAATAATAATACTTTCCATTTATATGCGCACACATTTATATTTATATATATTATATATAAATATTTAATAAATAAATTTAATAATTTATTCGTGTATGTTTATATATATACACATACACACACACACACTCAGGTCCGGAAGTATTTGGACAGTGACGGAGTTTTTGTGATTTTGCCTTTATACACCACCACAATGGATTTGAAATAAAACAATCAAGATGTGATTGAAGTGTAGACTTTCAGCTTTATTTTAAGGGGTTCCACAAAAATATGGCATTTACCATTTAGGAATTACAGCCTAATGAGATGACGGATGGTGTCCTGGGGTATTTCCTCCCAGATCTGGACCAGGGCATCACTGAGCTCCTGGACAGTCTGAGGTACAACCTGGTGGTGGCGGATGGACCGAAACATAATGTCCCAGAGGTGTTCTATTGGATTTAGGTCAGGCGAGCGTGGGGGCCATTCAATGGTATCAATTCCTTCATCCTCCAGGAACTGCCTGCATACTCTCGCCACATGAGGCCGGGCATTGTCGTGCACCAGGAGGAACCCAGGACCCACTGCACCAGCGTAGGGACTGACAATGGGTCCAAGGATTTCATCCCGATACCTAATGGCAGTCAGGGTGACATTGTCTAGCCTGTAGAGGTCTGTGCGTCCCTCCATGGATATGCCTCCCCAGACCATCACTGACCCACCACCAGTGGCGGACCTGCCAATTCTGGTGATCAGTGGCAAATGCCAATCGAGCTCCACGGTGCCGGGCAGTGAGCACAGGGTCCACTAGAGGACATCGGGCCCTCAGGCCACCCTCATGAAGTCTGTTTCTGATTGTTTGGTCTGAGACATTCACACCAGTGGCCTGCTGGAGGTCATTTTGTAGGGCTCTGGCAGTGCTCATCCTGTTCCTCCTTGCACAAAGGAGCAGATACCGGTCCTGCTGATGGGTTAAGGACCTTCTACGGCCCTGTCCATCTCTCCTAGAGTAACTGCCTGTCTCCTGGAATCTCCTCCATGCTCTTGAGACTTTGCTGGGAGACACAGCAAACCTTCTGGCAATGGCACGTATTGATGTGCCTCTGTAGGGTCCAGGTATCGCCTCATGCTACCAGTAGTGACACTGACCCCAGCCAAATGCAAAACTAGTGATATCTAATGACATCCCAGCTATTATGTAGGGAATAAAACCCAGTGGGGCATGAGTTACAGGAAAATAATCCATGATGGGGTGGTGTCATGCAGCCGAAATAAAGCGAAAGCTGAATATTTTCCAAAAACAGCATGTCCTGAAGTGTTTTATTCCTCTTATTCCACAGCAATTTGCCAACCATTACCGTTTTCAGTTTATTTATGAACAACACTTACTTTTAACTGTTTACAGTTACATTTTAAGGTTGTGGAATTCCACGAGACAACTTAGTTCCTGTTACTGTTTACGTTATAGCAGCGTAGTCAGTCCCTCACCAGCCTCTCTCATCTCTTTTGAAGACAAAAAAAGACAAAACAAAAAAAACATAACTTGTTATGATACCAACAAACCAGAAAGTGCAAAGTCCTCTGTCCTGAAGACTGAAGACTCCACCATGGCAGAAAACTTAAAAGTATAAAAGTCTCCTTACAGAAAACTTCATCATATCAATTACACATTTTTGTTAATTAACAACACGATTTAGATTCATTTATTGTTAGTCTTTATGCGAAGCGTCTGCTATACGAGTCTGTATGTATGACTTGTTAGTCCACTATAGAAATGATAATGTATGAGCATTAATATAAACCTGTGATTTGAATTAGACAGCACTACTGTCAGAGCTGCTGTTATGGAAAATTAATCAACACCTCCTGACTGGTCAGATGAGACAAATCAACAGTATGGTATAAGCAAGAAATAAAACATGTTAAAGGAAAATAATCAGTGACAGGGTGGTGTGATGCGGGCCGGTGCGAAGCGGAGGCCCATTTCCTCTCCTGCGTGGATTATTCTGCTTTCCTCTTATACCACAGCAATTTTGCCAATGATTACAATCTTTTATTTATTAATAAATGACACATTGTGTTTTTAACAGTTTATAGTTAGATTTAATGTTGTGGGATATAGGAGAGACAAGTTAGTTTTTGTTATCACTTAGGCCTACATTATAATCAGCTAAAAAGTCTTTAGCTCACCAGCTGACTAAGACAAAAAAACAGCTGGTCATAAACCAATAAAGCACAAATCCCTTTGTCCTGGAAAACTGACTGACTGTTACAATGCGCTGACACCGGAGACTCCTTTCATAAATGTTATATAAACATCTAACATGTTCGATTATATGGAGTGCCTGTTGTCCAATAAAGTGATATAATAGCAAGGATTTTTTTTTCTGTGCATGTGCACGGCTTTATAAACATATTTGCTCAGCAATTCTTTACCAATGACAATCACAGTGTTAACTTGTAATTTCCAAACTCCACTATATTTCACTGAATCCACTGATAAAGACCTGCGGAAGATGAGTCACAAGTTTCAGGATACTCAACCAATGTTCATTTTTAAACAACTAATTTGAATGTAGCTTTAGTCTTAGACTTTTGATAAAAATAGACAGCTGTAGTCACATGTTAGTCATTTGGTTATTGTTAGTTTTAGTCTTTAGCTGGTGAAAAACGACATCAGTTTTAGCAAAATAAAAGTGAACAGTTTTTACTCGTCACCAAAAACGCAAATGCAGTAATTTCCTGTGTTGTAATTCATTCATAAATGAAACCCCAGATCATTTCACAAATATTCAACTCAATTAAAAACTTCTCTCCTTTTTTTTTTTTAATGTGTGTTGGCAAAATTAAAGCTCTGTAGTGACTAGAAGTATTGCTTCATTTAACTAAAGGTCGTAACTCGTAGAGCAGTGACGAGTGACGTCAAATCAACATGGCCGCTTACAGCATGATAAAACACAGTAACTTTAAAAGAGTTATGCTGCATATACATCCCTGCTGAAAAAACCCCAATAGAAACCATCACAGAAATTCTAATGGTTTCCATTACAAACACCAGTACAAACCATCAGCTCACCATTAAAACCATTACCGATCCTTAATGGTACCCACTAGACATAACATGCCACCAATAGAAGGCAACAAATTAACAGTAGAGACCCACAGGGACCATTACAGCTTCCATTAAAACCAGTATAATTCCCATTATAACCATTAAAACCATTACAAATCACATTATAACCATTAAAACCATTACAAATTCTGAGGGCTTCTATTGTTTTTCAGCATTGTTTGTATTTGCTTTAGATTAATCATCATCCAGCCATGTTCACTTGTTAAATCTGTCACAGTGACTCTACAGTTCTCTGTTTTGTTCTGAAGAGGTTCATAAATAAAGGTGAACATGGACAAGTCCAGGTAATATTTTTTTTCTAGCTTTTTTTCCCCACCTTGCAGCTCGAGTGCACTGAGGTCGAAAACAACAAAAATGGCGCCTGTTTAAGAGAACGTCATGCCATGTTAGCCCCGCCCACTTCTTGTTTAACCCTCCTCCTCTTCTCTTCTTCTCTTCTGCTCCAGCTGGCTGACTGCGAGTCTGCTGACTGGCTTCAGGCTCCACACCAAATCCGTCCGCAGATATTTAGCAAGCAATGCGCGTAAAGGTGGAAACTACAAACCCTACACCACCTATTACCATCTGAACAACAGCCGAGGCCCGTGGAATTTCTTCTAACTGCTGCTGTTGTTGTTGTGTTGTTGTTTTTTTTTAGAAGGGCGGTCGCTTGGAAACCCTGCCGAATGAACCCGGAGCAGCAGCAGCAGCAGCAGCAGGCGACGTGGAGGAGGCGCAGCTCCGGCCATAAACACTCCTGCTGTTAAAGTTTTCTTCACAACTTTCAGAGAAAATGCCTCAGGATTGCGGAGCAGGGACTCTGCTGCTCCAGTGGCCTTGAACGACTCTGGACTTTGCTTTTTTTTAGGACAGTTTTTGGGGAATAGTTTGGTCTCGAGTTCACACCCTTTTTTGCTCTTCGTACCTGCGTTTGGCGGAAGTGAGTACCGTTATACGAAACACACACACTTTCACACACACGAAGCAGCTGCCTGCATTTCTGAGCTACTTTATAGCCGCTAAAGGGCGTGTTTTGTGTTACAGTGTGTCTGTTACCTCGCCGTAAACACACAACAGCTACACAACTAGTTGTAAAAGTAACCGCTTCAGCTCGCGCGCGCGCTCAGGGCCTGTTTAAAGGGACAGAGTTCAGATTGAGGGTTTTGCTCTACTTCCGGTACAGGCTTGTTTTGACTCATCCCCAAGGTGGGGGGGCGGGGAAGGTATCCTACTATTCAACTAACCCCGATCTGTTAACAACTGAGTCTGGGTGAGTTACTGGGTGAGTTACTGAGTCTGAGTGAGTTACTGGGTGAGTTACTGAGTCTGAGTGAGTTACTGGGTGAGTTACTGAGTCTGGGTGAGTTACTGAGTCTGGGTGAGTTTGCACCTCAGGGTAGCTTCAGCATCATGTTGTCAGAAGGCATGTGCCGTGTAGCAGAGCTTTTAGTAATCAGTTTGAGTAAGTGCTTAGGGATGTGGTGGATCTGGAACAATGTTGGGCATATACACCCAGTCCGTCCCAGTGTACCATGCGCACACACACACACACACACACATTCACTCGTTTATTATAGCCAGTCCACCTGCTGTCATGTTTACTGGACGGCAGGAGGAAACCAGAGAACCCAGAGGAAACCTGCGCAGGGAGAACATACACAGAAACTCAACCCCGACAAGCTCAGGATTGAACCTGCAATCTGACCCTGTGAAGCAGCAATTCTGCCCTCTGCCAGTGTACTCTCTGAGCAAAACCTTTTTCTATTAGGCAGAATGCTGTCTGAGCACAAATACCCGATGAACAGCACACACTGCGACTGCTCTGCCTGGGCAGCGTTAGCCAGCTCGCCCGGGAAGGCAGCCCTCTGAGGTTTATGCTGCGTTCGGTTCACCTTGGGAGCGGAAAGTCGAAACTCGATGTCAAATTTGATGTCATTTGTGAACGTTCGAGCTACAAACCGGGGGAAAAACTCTGATGTGTACATGTTTGTCTATTGTTCGCAACACGCTAGCCAGCTAACCGTGATGAGTGATGTGTATTTATCTTCTCATAACAGCGATAGTCAGGGTTAGAGATTTAACAAGCCAATATGTCTGTATGTTGATTGATCTGAAGCAGGGTTTCTCGACCTTATCCACCTTAAGGCCCACCTGTTAATAACACAGAAACATGACAGCCCTCAGTAAAACAAAACCTAAATTTCTTTCTAAAATTTTCTCTTTTTTTTAATTTCTCAACTTGAGAATAATAATCTGAACAATAGCTTAAATATGAAGAAAATCCTTTTGTGTTAGCTAACTCCAACAAGAACAGATCTGGTATAAAAAGAGAAAATACTTTTGTGTATATTCAGTGTAACTCATTCGACAGTAAGAAGCGCTGCTGTGTTTACCGTTCACGCTGTGAGCGGCCATGTTGATTTGACGTCACTTGCTGAGCTCGGGGTTGAGGAAACCGTCCCGAGTTTACAAGTAGGAACTCCGTGTTAAGGGGGCATTTTCTTTCTGATCTTCCGAGTTACGAGTTTTATTCAAATGCAGCATTAACGAGTCATTGCCAGAGGAGTTGAACAATTACCATGGCTCGCTAAGCTCACAGCTAATGTAGCTAGCTAGCATTATTTGCGGTTGGGACTGAGTTTGGTTGAAGCAGGACTGCCTCTGTTCTGATACGCGTTCTTGTTTAAGCTTTCAAAAACTAAGAAAAACGCTGTTACGAGAGTGAAGCGTAACTGCGTCTGGTTCGAACTGCGCTGCAATCATCTCCTATAGGCTAACTTTTATACACATTTGTGTGTGTGCATTCTGCGTGGGATTTTATTTATTTTTATTTTTTCAGCTTGGAGGAAACAGTGCTTGCTGTGTAAACTATATTTATTCTTTTTTTTTTTTTTTTTTTTTTTTTTTTTATAAATCATCTTATATGTTTGTCCATACACAGTATGGCTTGCTGGTTCTCGATGTTTTCTTCCAAGTTCCACGGAATTGCAGGTTTACACAGCATTAATGTGTGTAGTAAGTAATAATATAACATTGGATTCAATTCAAAGCTTCGTTTTGCAGTATGGTGCAGTTCATTACGCTGTTCTTCTCCTCTTAATTAATACGGCTGGGTGATGATTAATAGGTGAGCTCGCCCACGTCGTTACTAAAATTTACTTAAAATAAAAAAGCCCAAATGGCTAATCTCAGTCCATGATCCAAGCATTTAATTTGTACAACAAAATAAATAAGCACAAGACAGTGGTGAGAGCGGCCATGCTGTATGGTTTAGAGACAGTGGCACTGAGGAAGAGACAGGAGGCAGAGCTAGAGGTAGCAGAGCTGAAGATGTTGAGGTTCTCTTTGGGAGTGACGAGGTTGGACAGGATTAGGAACGAGTACATCAGAGGGACAGCTCATGTTGGACGTTTGGGGGACAAAGTTAGGGAGGCCAG
>CM041003.1:12331456-12347062 GCA_022985145.1 Pangasius djambal
GGGGGGGGGGGGGGGGGGGAGGACACTAAACTGTCCATTAATCACTTTAATAGGACCGCTGTTGACTTGCACCTGTACATTTTGCAGGCAGTTGTGTGATCATTTCTGCTTTAGACAGTGATCGCTCCAGCAGTTTCTTCTCACCCTAGTTAATAAAATAGAGTTCTCTTACAGAAAATGGTGGATGTAGTGCCAAGTTGCAAAACGGTGTCACGCGTGATCAAGCATGGCTGTCCTTCATCCCACTCCTACCAAAATCACACATGCTGAGGAGCTTTCCGTAGTTATCTGATTTAGGACGGTGCTCAATGTAGGAAAAAAAAAATGCACAAAAAAGGGAACTGCACTCTAAATATCAAATTAGCTTCATTTTTTTTTTTCATGACTACTGCAAATGCTTCATACAGAAACCTCCTGGTGCTAAGATTCGATTATTTTGTGGAGATGTTGTGCATCAAGGTCCACCTATGAACTCGAGTGATGTAGCTGAGGTTCAGGAACTGTCAGAGCCAGAATTCACACACCACGCTGACACTGCTGCCATTTTTACTCCTGGGGTTTTTCAGTGTTTTCCAGGGTAGGGTTCTTATTTCATTCCCAAAAATTCCTTCAGGTTTAGGCTGCATCTACCTCGGGTTTACATCCAGGTACAGGTACGGATGTTGTAGAAGTAAACACAAACAGTATCATTGCATTACTCCCCTAATATTAACATGTAGACGTGGTAAAAGTTACATGAAGTTTCCAGAGAAACGGGAGGTTTCAGGCAAAAGTCCTTCATCAGCTGCATAGACAGATTGCTTCTGAGGCTGTAGGAGGTGGAACCTCCAGTAGTCGTTCGAAAAGATGAGTGTGTATGTGCACACCAATCAGCCATAACATTAAAACCACTGACAGGTGACATGAATAACATTGGCGTGTATGTGTGTGTGTATGTTTTATATTTATATAAAATGATGGGTAGTTAAGATGACCATATCTGTAGAACCCAGAAGTAAATAGTTAAGATCCACTTCTTCTTCTTGTTGTTCTTCTGCTCCCTTCATTCTGCAGTGAAATGTGAGAAAGGGTAGTGTTACGCTCAGATTTCCCTCCAAATCACAAATAATCAGGGAAATTTAAAGGACTTACCCGATAGTGAATGATTACTTGGAAAAGCCAGTTAGCATGACCCCGCTTCAAAATTCTGTCATTTCCTAAAATATTCATCGCCTTTGCTGGTGTTGGTCTAGACTCATTGAATCATAAGGACAGTGTGTCTCATTTATCAGTCTTCTAGTAAAATTGTGTGTAAACGTTTTTGTAAGCCAAACCAAACTTCCTGCCAGATTCACAAAAGTTCCAGCACCGCTGATTTCCTTTGTCCTCATGTGCGTATATTGATAACTGCCAGTCATGCCTATACCACGATGATGGTATCAGGAATCGCCGACGGATTCCAACTGTTGCGATGACAGTTGAGCTGGACGGTTTAATTGTCTGCGGGGAAGCATGGTGTCTGCTCCAGAACACCAAACTGCTTTTATAGAGCTAGTCACACTTCTTAACTAAGCTTATACATTTCATTAGTAACACCTGGCTGCTAATTATTCTCTTAATAATTGTGGAAGTAGGAAGGGTGTACTTATTTTTTCCCATCTGGTTTCTGAACGTTGGTTTACTTTTTGGGGAAGAATGACTACATATAGAAATTGGTTGTGTTTTTTTTTTTTTTTTGTCGTCGTCACTTTAAGTTATTTGTTTGTAGAAGTTGGTGAGGACAACACAGTTGATATTTAGGCCCCGATAAATGTACGTACTTATGGCCACGCCCCCTTCTTTTCCCCCTCAGAGCCTATCGTCAGTCAGTGATGCTAACTAACTATCTGTGACTCACAGTAGCTAACTCTTTTTATACAGTGCTGTTCCCTTTGTCCTAGTTGAATAGCTGGTCTTACAGCGGATGTAAAAGTCTACACACCCCTGTTAAAACTGCAGGTTTTTGTAATGTAAAAAAAAAAAAAAGGAAACCAAGATAAATCATGTCACGTCTTTTTCCACCTTAAATGTAATATACACTGGCTTGCAGTTCAGCCCCCTTAAAACAAATGACACACAGTAATGCTCTTAAAGTAAACTTTCAAAGTTAAAATTCATTATTTGTCAGCGGATCTTCAGAAAGTAAATAAAAACTGAAACGTGCTGTTTGCATAAGTATTCAACCCCTGTACAGCTGAAGCTCCAAGTTTAAACAGATGGAAGATGTTGCCCTAACGGGGACCCAGTTGGCTCACAGTTGGCCTCTATCTAATATGTGAATGATTAAAAAAGTTTTTGGATAAAAGACCCTCTTAATTCAATCCCACTGGTCAGACTGTGAATATGAAGGAGTGCTGTGAAATTGAAGACAGAAGAGCATTCTAAGGAAATTAGAGATAAAGTTATAGACATTAACTCAAATTTCAAGTGACAAACATGTTACGATAACCTGGTTGCACAAGTGTGCACACCCCTTCACCTACAAAAGCACCTTTTGCTTGTAACACAGCACTCAGTGTTTTTAGATAAGAGTCCACCAGCTTAGCACATCTTGGTTTTCGCAATCTTATTCCACTCTTCCTCGAAATAATCGCATCGGATCTGTCGGTTTGTGAGGGGGGTCTCTTGTAAACAGCCCTCTTCAGGTTACTCCACAGGTTTTTGATAGGATTTAGATGTGGGCTCTGACTGGGCCATTCCAAAATGTTGATCTTCCGTTTTCTGAAGCCATTCCTTTGTTGACTTGGTTTTGGGTCGTTATCGTGCTGGAATATGAAAATTTTTGCTTATTTTCAGATGTCGAACAGAGGCCTGCATGTTTCGCGCCAGAATAGATTGATATTTGGAGCTATTCATCGTTCCCTCTAACTTGACTAGAGCCCCAGTCCCACCTGAAGAAAAGCAGCCCCATAGCATGATACTGCCACCACCATGCTTCATTGTGGGTATGTTTGGTACATAGGCTGCTTCACCATGGGTATGTTTGGGTGATAAGTTTGGGTGTGTTCACTATGTTCTTTCAGGTGTTAAGCAGCCAAAACATATCTTTCAGAATTATGCCCAAAAGGTTCTGCCTTGGTCTCATCAGACCATAACACATTTTGCCACATGGTTTGGGATGATTTAGGTGAGCTTGGATGATGATGATGTTATGTGAGAAAGAGCTTCCGTCTAGCCACCGTACCCCATAGCCCAGACATGTGAAGAATATGAGAGAATGTAGGGAGTGACTAGTTCTCGTCAGGTGTTCCTGCAGCTCCTTTAACGTCGCCGTTGGTCTCTTGACAGCCTCCCTGTTAAGTTTTCTCCTTGTCCTTTCATCGATTTTAGAGGGACATCCTGCTCTTGGTAATGTCACTGTGGTGCCCCATTTTCTCCACCTGTCGATGATGGCCTTCACAGTGTTCCATGGTACTAACATCTAATGTTTTGTAAATTCTTCAGTACCTCTCTCCTGATCGATACCTTTTGACAGTGAGATCCTGTACATGCTGTATAAGCTCTCTGGCTTTAGCAGTCGGATGAAACCAAGAAAATCCTACAGAAACAGCTGATCTTTATTTGCGGTTAATCTTAATCACTTCATTGATGACAGGTGATCATTACTTTTGGTTCATTCTGAGCACAGTCACATGCCTCATTTTGAAAGCGTGTGCAACCAGATTATTGTAAGGTTTTTTTTTCTCTTCTTTTTTTTGTTTAAAATGCTTCTGTTTGTTTTTCACCTGAATTGTGTTGGTTGCTATAATACATTAAAGGTGGAAAAAGATGTGATTTTATCTTGATTTGATTTTTTTTTTTTTGACTTCACAGAAACCTTCAATTTTAACGAGGGTCTGTAGACGTTTTAATATGCACTGAACTATTTGAAGTAGCTCCATCAAGTTCACGTTAGTGAGTCTCCTGTATGTAAATTTACACAAACTCAGGACCTACAATACTAAGTGGATTTTTATGAATATCAAATTTCTTGTGTAAATACTCTTGCGAATCATTGATGAACAATATCAGTAACAATGTTAAGCATTATCAGTATTGCAGTGTACTGAATTGCCTTATCTCCGAGCATGATTGTACTCAATGCTCCTTACTGAGTGTACATTTGGAAGAGTGAGCAGCCTTCAGCCCTCGTACCTCACTAACATTTATAACCTCGAGCACTAAACTGGTCTGAGGTCTGGCTACTGTGTTATCTGTTACCTGAGCTCTGGTGAGTTAGTTTGCACAAGCAAAAGCATCTGTTCGAGTGATCAAAGTCCACTCGGCCGGACTGTAAAGAGTCATAGTTAGCTTATCTTTAGAGATTAACTGAAGAAAAAAAACAGCTTCGTAAGGTAAGTAGGTAGTGCGTCACCCCTCTATAGAGAACAGGAGCGAGCAAAGGGGCAAACACGCGTTTCATTAAAACAGTCCGAGTGCTCGCTGAATGATCTAACAGGAAGAGTTTTGTCACGTGTTTAGTAGAGGGATTAGGATTTGACAAATAACTCCGTAAATGTGAATTAGCATTTCACAGATGTAAAACTGGTGATCAGAATTAGTACCTCTTTAAGTGGACCTCTGTATATGAGGAATTTTTGTGAAAAGGCTTAGAGAGTTTGGGGATTAAAACACTTCCACATGTGCTGTTTGGTTTGTTGACTCTCCCTGCTACTGACAGGGCTGTGTGTCCTCAGCTCTCCTGACCTTTTACTCCTGCCTGTGTTCATCACACACTGCTCACACCTACACTCACATTTCACTGACATTGTCCATGCCAGTTCAGATCTTGGGTCTGTCTGTTTCTTTCTCTATCTGCCTCTCTCTGCCTCCCTCTCTATCAAGTTCTGTCTCTCTCTCTCTCTCTCTCTCTCTCTCTCTCTCTCTCTCTCTCTCTCTGTCTGTCTGTCTGTCTCTCTCTCAAATTCAAATTCACATGAGCGTTATTGGCATGACTGTGTTGTACTACAATGTCGCCAAAGCATTTATTAATACACATTTAATATATAAAAAAAATCACATTTTAAAACATTTTAAAGAAAAAAAAAAGATATATGGGCACATATACAAAAAAGAAAACATTGCAGACAAATTACAAAAAGAGAACAATGGGGAAAGAAGTGGAAAAGGTAACTGAAAGTAGCAGTTTCAATAGAACTATACTGTATATTAATGAAGAGTCAGCCTCTCTCCCTCTTATAGTGACAGGAGGACATACTGAGCTGCCCGCTGAATACAGTCTGTCTTCTCTCCCAGAAGATAGGACAGTTTGTCTAGATTATCTATCTGAAGGAATTCAGGTAGAATTTGCCCTATGAGTGTAAAGTATGTGTCTCTAATGGCTGCAGCTTGTCCTCCACCACTCCTTCAGTGCACTGTGAGCACAGTCTGTCCTCTCTGGGCCACCGGCTCTGCCTGTGTCGGCTCTGCCTGTGTCGGCTCTGCCTGTGTCGGCTCTGCCTGTGTCGGCCTGTCTCCACAGCCACGCTGTGCTCACTGAGACGGTACTTTGACAGGAGCTTTCTTTATTGATAATCTATAAAGTTAATAAGGTGTGGTGCCAAATTGTAATCAGTTTTAATTCTGTGGAAGTAGATTAATTTGTTTACTTCCCTGATTTTGTTTTTCCAATCATGAATGTATCTTTTCTGTGTGTTTCTTTTTTTCTCCTCTGTTTGTTTTAATTTTGCCTGTCTGAACTGCATGGAAGGGTTTAACTGGTGTTTCTCTGCTAAGTGTTGTAAAGGGTTGCTCTCTGGGTGTCCTGCTCTGTGTATACACGCACAGTGGTGGTGGTTATCTGGGGGTGTGTCTGACAGGTGGAACCAGAATTCAGTTGTTCTCTTTTCAGTATCAGCTGGAAGAGGAAACCTGTCTCTCTCTCTCTCTCTCTCTCTCTCTCTCTCTGTTCTCTGTTCTCTCTCTCCCTTTGCCCCTCTTGCTCACTTTCTCTCGCTCACTTTCTCTCTCTCTCTCTCTCTCTCTCTCTCGGCAGTGCTGATGGTTGCAGGTAACAGTGGTGGTATTGTGCCGCAGTAGTCAGTGACAGTGGCCATGCTGTCATGGTGACTCACAGAATGTCTCCATTGAGAGCCGAGGCGTGTAACCGTGCTGGTGTCCTGTTGGCTCGGGCTGTGCAGCTGCCAGTGTGAGGACGACAGGAAATCAAATGATCTTCTGGTGCGTTTCGTAATAGTGGGCGTTACCAAGCTGAACTTCGCATCAGTACTGTCCTTTAAAAAGCATCTCTCTTCCCTATCATCACACCCATGTGTTCCCTGTGGAGCGCTGAAAAGACGTTATAAATAAAAAGGTCGTGGTATAACCAGCACCACTTTAATGCTCATTTTAAACCCAGAAAGTGGCTTTGTGTGCACTACGCTTATTTCATTCCACAATAGACAATTTACACATCACTTCCTCATAGTGAGAAATCACGCAAAAAAAGATCAGGGCTCCAAAGAATAAATGACGTCCAAATAGTGCTGGGCAAACTGACGCTCTAATATATTACTGATTAGTTTGTTCTCCTTTAGGTTAAAATATTTAAGAATATTTAAGAATATGTGATGTATATTTTTATGAATAAAATGAAAATAGAAAAAAAAAAAACATTTATTGAAAAAAAAAAACATTTATTTTTGTACACTTTAAGTAGCGCATCACTGAACAGTTTATTTCAGCACTACTGTATTGCTAGGAAATTGTTTGCCCAAAAAACCCTAAATATTGCGATACATATCATGAACTGCCATTTGAGAATAGTGATATGAAATTTTTGGTCATTTTTGCCTTCATTCCAAGAATTCTGCCATACACTCTTAACTCAGATAGGACCTTATCACACTGAGGTCAGGACTTCTCATATTCGGCTCAAATAAAGCTGTTTGATAATGCGCAACAACACGACGGTTGCGTCTGTGGAACGTGCGATCATACCGAGGTGGGTTTGGTCGCTAGACCACGTCCAGGAGTCACGCGTCAGTACTGCCGTAATCTGACATGCTCCTTGATCCGCCTTAGTGGTGTGTTTTGATTTTTACTCGTAGGTAAAGACACAACGTCTTTTAAGCGTCTAATCAGTCTGCGGTCGCAGACTACAACACCCTCGTTCACTGAACCATCTGGGAGTGTTTTAAAATGAAAATAGTCGTGTAAACACAAACAACAGTATCGGAGTACAGTTTGATTTTAAAAGCACATTGCACTAGTCTGTGTATACCTTAGTAACATATACCTTAGAAAAAAAAGAAGCCATTTTTAATCACATTAAAAAAAAAATGAGTCACTCGTTATTTTATTTTATTTATTTATTTTTAACCATGTTTGAAACAATTTTCAAATCACTCCAGTTTCTCATATGCAGCTTACCGATAAAACCTCTCACCACTACCTGGCCTCTACAACTGTACGTTTATCAGGACAGATTTGCAGCGCACTAGTGATTAGTCTCCAGTGTTATGTGACTAGTGTTGTATGAGCGCGTTTGTTTCAGGTAGACCAGGTCAAAGATTTATGTGTAACTTCTTTGTAAAATTGATTGAAAATCTGTATAATACAGCTTAAAACGCATGTTTCTTTATGAAATTCTCTTTAAATCCAGTTTCTTGTTAATAAGTAAGTATAGAAAGACAAGCAAGTCATTTTAATTTTGCTGTTTAGGAAGTCACTGAATGAGCACAGCTTCGTCATCAAAATTCATCGCACCTTTTTTTTTTTTATGCTGCACGTGTGTGAAACAGCTTAGACATTGTGCCGTGCGAACTGTCCAAACCTGTTCTGTAAATGTAATTATAATTCTGTTTATTTTTTTTTAAACAGCGCAGCGTTAATGGGTGGAAATGAACATCATCTCTAGCTACATTCTTTATACTAATATATTTATTTAAAAAAAATTCAGATTTATGCCTGTTGTGTAACGTGGACATCAGCGTGTTATAAAAATGGGCGCTGAGTTTCATTAAAAAACGATTATTTAAGCAGTACAGACTACACGGGCGTTAGCTTTTCTCACCAGTAGAAATACATTCTGACAGTATTTTAGTCTTTACATCACCTCTTTGTTACACGTTTGACTTTATTCACTGCCCGATCAATAGCGTCACTTTGGAAGCGAGAGTAGACGAGTGACATCCATGAGCGATTAACCAGCGTGGATGCCGCGATAGAAAGCGATTTGCATAATTCTGAATGGATTATGTGTAATGTGTTGTTTTTTTTTCCTCATGTGAAAGTGCTCCATGGTGACGTAACTGTAACCATAAACCCTCACCCAACCACCCAGCACCTCAGCCCGTGGAGATCAAAGTTTAGCTCACGCTCATGTTTTGCATGCGATTACAAATGAATCAACAGTTAAGGAGATTACAAAGTCATCTCTTTTTTTTTTATTTATTTATTTATTTATTTTTATAAAGTTCCTCTTCTGTGTCTGACTTTGAGGAAACATTACCATGTGCACAGATCTTGACTGCAGCAATTGCATCACACATTTACAGAGCTCAGACATGGTCTGTAGCTGTAACCCAAATTATTCAGATGTTTGCAGATAGAATTGCAGCCGACCGCACTTCCACTCGTGCGTGTTTTCGCTCAGAGTTGCCATTTTAAGACTCGGGAATATCTGCCGTATCAATTCGCCAGCTCTTTGGTTAAGGCACAAAAAAGTGGACAGGCTTTAAAGACAGATAGGCGAGGTTACGGGAGGATACTGACAGTATTTTCAAGGCAGATAAAGACTCATAGGTGGCGTTGTAATTAGAGAGGCAACCTTTTCTATTTCCAGTCACGTTATATCAAATCCTAAATGCTACTTTATTCAGGATACAGTGTAATATACATTTCTTTCATAGCTTCCTTCCTGTTTGTCATACAGAGCAACATGCTCGTGTTCAGGAATTCAAGGCCCGTTTTCTGTCTAAGATTTTTGCCGTCCACGTGTCCACTCATACGTTCGTCCGTGCATCTGTCCGAGATCCTCGTTCATGTGATATCTCAAGAACGAGCGATTGAATGTTTATAAGATTTATATGGATTTATCATCATAACCAGCAGATGAACTAATTAGATTTTGGAAGAGAGAGAGAGAGAGAGAGAGAGAGAGAGAGATGAGAAAATATTTATAGCTGTTTTAACGTGAGAACTGTGACTAACTTTGAGAAATTGCTGTGGTATTAGAAGAATAAAACATCGCCATGCCACATCACACTAACCGTTTGCTGATCAGTTTCCTGTAACATCATGTTTTATTCCTTACATAACAAAATTAGAATTCTTAAACTTATGTGTAGACATTACAAGCTTGAAATGGTCTTGTTCTATTGGCCGATAACGTTTCGCATGTTCTTCTTTTTTAAATGAAGAACCTGCTAATGGAATTTGAAGCCTTGAAATTAGTAAACACGTCCAGAAATAGTTTTAATAACCTTATATTAGCTTTTTGGTAATCTTTTAATAGGAAATACTAGATAAATCTGAAAGGGGGAAGGTCACAGCAGGCTTTTTCTTCAGGAGCTTCCTTCCTTTTGGAAGTATATTTTAAGGTTATTTCTGGCTTAGACATTGGTAACAAGGACTAGACTTGTTTGGGGCGGAGGCACCTCTGTCGAGTTGTACTTGTTTTCTTCAGGAGCAGATTTTGAAATGTGTGGAGGACGAGAATGTGAACCGACACTGAGGCAAATCGCAAACCCGTTCAGGTGATCAAATAAGAAGGAGAATGAAATGAAATGATCGAAGGGTAGTTAAGCGATTGCATTGATCTAACGCTGATCATTGCTGAATCAATGCAATCGCTTAATTACCCTTCAATCATTTCATTCCGTTCTCCTTCTTATTTGATCATCTGAACAAGCTTGTGGAACAAGGAGCAGAAAAATATTTTTGGAGCCCATAACCTTGTTCATGCTAGAAGAATCATGTTCATGTTCTTTCATCTGTCAGTGATCAGAGTTTGTTAGAGGTCTTTCTTAACATTTTAATATTCACTTGTTATGCTTATGATAAGCTTCTTAGATTAATTCTGAGCCCAAACTGGCTTGTTTCAACTGAAGGATTAAAGGAAAACAGCTTTGCTTCAGGTCTGTGTAAATCGCTGACATTCTCCTCTGTCTAGTGCCATTTGATTCTCCAGACACGTCTGCGACAGTAGTCCAGCAAGTCAAATGTTACGCCAAAATCTGCTTCGCTATGTTCATGTAAAGTCTATAACAAACATGCTTTTTGTGTTTTCCTTTTGTGTTGCTTTTTTGTCCTGCTTTACTTTGCATGCAGTGCACATTTTAATTTTCTCTAACACACCCATCTTAACTAGGGCCCAGTTGATAGAAAGATTTTATTCACTGATACCACTGAAAACAGCTAAATTTCTGAACAACTGGGAAATGCTCTTTTGCCCTTAACCCTCCTGGTCCCGCGTTAATCACATGGCTGTTTCTCTCTCTTCCTGCAGCAGTATGTTGTCCAGGCTGAGTGAGTGGTTCTGGAACGAGCGCCTGTGGTTTCCAGTAGGTTTGGGATGGGCTGACCTGCAGGATCGCGATGGAAACATCTATGCCAAAGGCTCGGACCTCTGGGTTACCCTTCCAATAGCCCTGGTCTTCCTTATCATACGCCAGATATTTGAGAGGTTTGTCAAGACCAACATTTTTTTTGTACATCAGTACAGCATCAGTGTAGAGGTGTACACATGACTGGTTGTTTTTTTAATTTTTAATTCCATTCCCTCTCCCACCCACTTGCAATATTTTCTCATGAACGTAAAACAAGCAGATTAGTCATTTAAACCACCACGATGCTGACTAGGAGCATTTACTGAAGACGATGAAGGAACACAGCACACCATGCACCTCTCATGTAAATGAATGCAGCCTTGCGTCGTCCAGCAAGCTTCATATCTAGCCACCCACACCTGTGTGTAGCACGAAAGTAAAAACCCAGCCGCGACGCACCTCTAACTCAGTGGCCGTGTCAGAAGACAATGATGTGATTGATTCCAGAAGAATCGGGCCAAATCGATATTTTTTTTCGTATACTGAAATGCACATGCAACTTTGCGAGATTAATTAATTACAAATAAATAATCTGAAGCTTTTTGCACATTGGGTGATGTGAAGTACTAAGCATGTGCAGACACTTGGTTAGATAATACGTAATATGCAAGAGGCACAATAATATGACAGTCATTATCCGAGTGTTCTAACCAGGAAGCAGTTGCCTGATGATGGTCTTTGCAGTCTACCTTACAGTGGCATTTTGCTCAGCCTTTTCTGTGAAAGGAATCCGATAATCTGCTTACCACAAGAGAATCCTGGATAACCTTGAAAAACATAAGAGACGGACTTTTGTAGTAATTGTAGTGAATCCGTAGGACCGTGGCACTTCGGCTGGCCTCGGCGATGGGGGTGAAGGAGAAGGTGAGAGTGCGGGCAGCACCCAATCCAACACTGGAGTCGTACTTCTGCACCACGAGTAAACATCCAGCACAGGTACAAAATATAACATTCTGCATAATACAGCAACAAAACCTCGTATACAGGGTGTTATTTAACAAAGAAAATGTATAATCATTGATAATGTTAATCTTTGATATCGTAAAGCACAATGCTTAGTTATTCTTTACTGAAGGAGTCTCCAGTGTCAGGGCTTCGTAACACTCGGATTTAAAGCTGTTCCTTTAAGTTTTTCCCTGCAGGAGAGAGGACTGTTTTGCAGTTTATTTGAGAGAGACAGAGAGAGACAGAGAGAGACAGAGAGAGACAGAGAGAGAGACAGAGAGAGAGACAGAGAGAGAGACGGAGAGAGAGACGGAGAGAGAGACAGAGAGAGAGAGAGAGACAGAGAGAGAGAGAGAGACAGAGACAGAGAGACTGATGAGAAAATATTTATAGCTGTTTTAACGTGAGAACTGTGACTAACTTTGAGAAATTGCTGTGGTATTAGAAGAATAAAACATCGCCATGCCACATCACACTAACCGTTTGCTGATCAGTTTCCTGTAACATCATGTTTTATTCCTTACATAACAAATTAGAATTCTTAAACTTATGTGTAGACATTACAAGCTTGAAATGGTCTTGTTCTATTGGCCGATAACGTTTCGCATGTTCTTCTTTTTTAAATGAAGAACCTGCTAATGGAATTTGAAGCCTTGAAATTAGTAAACACGTCCAGAAATAGTTTTAATAACCTTATATTTGCTTTTACTAGGAAATACTAGATAAATCTGACTCCACTGTGGATATTTTCAGTTGCTAAGATGTAATTTATTTCGCAGTCTGCTTCACTCCTCGTGTCTCTTTTCTGTTTGTGTGTCTGTACAGAGCGTGGTGGAGAGTTTAAGTAAACAGACAGGCTATTCCCAGCAACAGGTGCAGAGGTGGTTCCGGAGACGGCGCAACCAGGAGCGACCCAACCAGCTCAAGAAGTTCAGGGAAGCAAGGTACATGCAAAACGTACAGTATTTGCATATTTGCATACAGGTGATGAAAGTGGCCATGAACCCATTAGCATCTCTCTGACTCCTGGAATCTTCTGACTTTGCCCTTTCATATCAAGCGTATGTCAGACAAGAATGCAGTTCAGGCTTATTTATGTTCAGGGCAGGAAAAAAGGCCTCCTCAAAAATGTAGGCACTTTCAGCCATGCAGAAAAAGAATCACTGAGGCAGAGGAGTTCAGTTTCGGCTACTTGGTGAAGTGTGTATCGGACTGGTGCTGGTTCAGTCCTTTCGTGAAGATGAAGTTCAGTGCATTGATAAAGCACACTTATAGCATCAGGGACGTCAGGCTCATGTTAGGTAACGGGCCACGTTACGCTTAGTTCAGTGTCACGTGGGCTGGGCCAGAAAACTTGCTTTAGTAGACCAACACATCAACCTCTATTAACAAAAAAAAAAAAAAACTGTGAAAGGTGTAGGGAAAATTGGAACCTGGATAAGCAACCAAGTTGCCTGAATAGCAAGAACATTTATCTTTTAATGATTAACTACTAGTAGTGATAAGTTCATGCTGCTTACTGATATAAGATAAGGTACCAAATACAATTTCTTTTTTTTTTTTTTTTACTGTTATCTTAGATTGAATATCACCTCATAGACAAATTAGCATTTTAAAATTGTAGGGCTATACTTCATTTTAAAAAATAAAACTTTATTTGTAACAATAACATACTTGCTTGATTATGCATTTGGTAAGAAGTGATAAATGGAAGTGTTTTTTTTTTTTGGCTGAGAATCTGTCTGTGTGTTCTTGCAGTTGGAGATTTACATTTTACCTTCTTGCGTTCTTTGCTGGCCTGGGTGCTCTCATTGACGTGAGTACATCTGAACCCGGTCTGAAATCAGAGAAACCCCATTATGCATGCACGTAAATATGTAAAACTGTGTATCTGTGTGCGCAGAAACCCTGGTTCTACGAAATGGAAGAGATGTGGAAGGGCTTCCCAACACTGGTAATGTCCTCTATAAATAACTGTATTTGATCCCGAGGGTTGACGTGCATGTGGCAAGGCATAAGCAATTACTTCATTATGTTTCTTAATGAGTTTTAAACTCCAGTGTTCTCCCAGTGTAGTTGTAGCCACTTCTGAGTTGCGTCTATCACGCGATGAGGGCTAGCACATGCTTCCTTTGAGATGTGTAATATCAGCTACATCATCATGCAGCGTCATGGGGCAGATAGACGTGTTTGGAAGACGGTGCCAACTGCCCCATTTCATAGACATGAGCTAACGGATTGCTGTGTCTAGTGTCGAGAAAGAGGAACACCATCTTTACCAGGCAGAACAGAGGCAGTGACGCTGTTCTTCACTCTCGGACACACAGCACACAGGGATTCAAACTCGAAATCTCTCAATGATGGGGTAAACACTTAAGCAGAGGGTCATAAGTAGCAGTTCTGGATGGCCGAAGTCCAGTGCAGTTTGATGATTACATTGCTCAAAGGCTTAGCAGGTCTGGTAGCACAGGGAAGTGACCCTTGTCTCCAGGAGAAATCAATTATTCCAGGAACTAAAGAACACATTTTTAGAGCAGTCTCTTCCAAGTTCCTGAGTAAGTGTGTTGTGGTTCCTATTCAGTATTCAGTGTAAAGTATTGCCATATTTTGTGGACTGCAAGATAAGAGTTGTGTTTTTGTTTTTTGTTTTTTTGTTGAAAAAAAAAAGCAGGCTCTAAAGTGCCTGATATATATAACTTTTTTTGCATCCAGACAATTAAATCAAATCCTAATGTTAGCGTTACACATGCTCATGTAATGTTTTATATGATTTAGTTGTTTGAATATATAGAACATTAGATATAACTGTAAATAATCTAATATTTATGTGCCACTATCTAATGCTCGGTGGATCTGACATCAGAAATATTCATCTTTTCACAATTCAGGAAGTGTTTAATATGGCACAAATAAATACACTGAGTACACTATATGGCTGAATGTATGTGGAGACCTGACCATCACACCCGTATGTGCTTCTTCCCCAAACTGTTGCCACAAAGCTGGAAGCACACAATTGTATAGAACGTCTCTGTGTGCTGTAGCATTACAGTTTCCCTTCACTGGAGCGAAGAGGCCCAAACCTGTTCCAGCATGACGACGCCCCTGTGCACAAAGCGAGCTCCATGAAGACATGGTGTGTGAAGGTTGGAGTGGAAGAACTCGAGTGTCCTGCACAGAGCCCTGACCTCAACCCCACTGAACCCCTTTGGGATGAACTGGAACACCGACTGCACCCCAGACCTCCTCACCAACATCAGCGCCTGACCTCACTAATGCTCTTGTAGCTGAATGAACACAAACCCCCCACAGCCACGCTCCAACATCTAGTGGAAAGCTTCCCAGAAGAGTGGAGCTTATTATAACAGCACAGGGGAATAAATCTGGAATGGGATGTTCAACAAGCACATATGGGTGTGATGGTCAGGGGTGCACATACTTTTGGCAATGTAGTATAGCAATGGCCAAAAAACATTTTTGCTAATGCCAGAGGTAGCATCAGTCTGCACAATCACAGAGGTGTTTATCCAAATGGGATTAATCATCAGACCATTGCGCAGTTGGTTAAATAAACACACACGTACATTTGGTCTGTAATTTCCTCAGGGGAGGGAGGAGAAATCTTCAGTCTGTATTCAAATAAAATCACAGAGTAGCACCTGAAATCGCCCCAGGTCCCCATGTAAAACTAATCCTAAAGTTTATTTATTTATTTATTTTTAAATTGAATGAATTCAGAGATTTTAAGTGTTTAATACGCGTTAAATCGACCATTAATTTATCTCCCTCTGTTTCTCTTTCTCTCTCTTTCTCAGACTCTGCTGCCTTCTCAGTACTGGTATTACATGATCGAGCTGGGGTTTTACATTTCACTCCTCTTCAGTGTGGCATCAGATGTGAAACGAAAAGTAAGTCTCCAGATGTGTACATCTGCCACAGAAAATCATTTTCAGAAGCGTTTTCTGTTGCTAGTGTAAAGCATGAGCAGGGACGGTACAGTATGGAGTGATGTACTGTATGAAAACCATCATGATTCAGTTTTCAGTACATCACACTAAAGTAAATAATGTTTAGGATAGTCTTGACCAGGCTTGCTGAGAGTTAAACAAAACAC
>CM041003.1:12350580-12362714 GCA_022985145.1 Pangasius djambal
ACACACACACACACACACACACACACACACACACAAGGGAGAACATGCAAAACGCCACACAGAGAGTAACCTGAGCTCAGGAGACCTGCTGCACCACAGGCATTAATTGAGACTTTTCTCATGTAGTATTCTGTAGAGCAGGTGAGCCTTGTGGCAGAATTCACTTTTTTTCCCCCTCCATTTTTGTTGTGTTTATATCCATCAGTGTTTGGTTATGACAATACCCAGTATGCATGTATCGTGATTCTCTGTCATGAACACACCTCTTGTCAACACAAAATGGTGGCACGCACATAGTCGACAGCAAACAGATTTGCCTTTGCATCATTTACTACTCGATGAAACCTTTTTTTTCTTTTTTTTTTACGTGATTTGCAGCTTTTGTGTTGTAAAAACGTGTTTTAACAGCTTCGTAAGGTTAAATTTGTAACACAAGTCTGTTGATTTCATCCCTATAGTGAAGTAATAATAAGACCATGATGACGGATAATTTTTTATGAGCTGAATGAACAATAATATCTTGCAGAAATAGACTCATTCATGTAGATCTTCTTAATATGTTCATCCAATTCTGAGACTAGCTACACAAATCTGATCTTGTTCTGGATCAATCTGGAATATGTTTTTCCAAGTGCAGGCACTGGAACACGTTTAGATCAGAACTTGGGGAAATCGACCTGGAACTTCTCGAGTTCTGAGTTCAATGGATTTCAGCATTAAACAACACTTCACTATACAGTGTTCCCTGATAAATCAATCTGAACCATCCGCGCTGCTATAAAAAATATTAGATATATAACAGATGTACGGTTAAATACAAAATTCAAGTTATTTTAATCAAATCCTTTTTTTTTTGCCAGTTTGGAAGGATAGTATTCATATGTAACTAAACCTCCATCAGGCGTTCGGCATTGTTCTCGTTCTAATATCACAAAGTAAAATGCAGTTTAATCAGCAGCTGTCTAACGCTGACACCTGGTGTCCTCTCGGTGGCATGGCACTGGAGATAACCGTGTCTCTGTCTCTTGTTTGTCTTGTCCTCCTTTCAGTCAGCCAAAATGTTTAACTACGCTGGCTGGAGAAAGACATGTAACTACATCTTCATCATCTTTGCTGTTGTCTTCTTCATCACAAGGCTCGTGATCTTCCCATTTGGGTGAGAGATTCATTTACTGATCAGATGTGACCTCGTATTGTGATGGGATACGTGCTGGTTTTTCCTTTATGTCATTTCAATATCTATTACCTTTAAATCTACAAGCCAGATTTAATTCATTCTATTTTTATTTTAATGCAAGTAATTCAATGAATAAGCTTTACTTAGTACTTACTCTGTTTCTCTTCCAGGATCATGCGCTGTACGTGGGTCTATCCGGTGACCATCTATCCTCCCTTCTTTGGTTATTACTTCTTCAACGGGCTTCTGCTGGTGCTGCAGTGCCTGCACATCTTCTGGTTTGCGCTCATTCTGCGCATGGCGATCAAGTTCCTCCCAGGCAATGTGAGTCCCTCTTTCTTTCTATCCCCTCTCTCACTCTTGATCTGCACTTCTTTATCCATGTTTAATCGCATGCACTTTCACTTTAGCCACTTCCACTGATGAACTGAAATCTTACATGATATTTACCGACACCTGAATTTGCCTATGGAACCGACAAGCTAGCCATGCTTAGAGTAAAATATAACAAAATATGATCAGAAACTTTAACTTTTATATTAATCATGTCAATAGAAATGATTACCAATTATTATTATTATTATTATTATTATTATTATTATTATTATTAACACCCAATAATTATCTCCCAATAAAGAAACTCAACTGAGAAGAAATGCACTTTCAGATCAATGCCTAAAAAAAAAACTGTATGGCCAAAAGCACATCATAAATATATAAATATAAACATTTCAAGTGTGTCAGTGAGGAAACTTTCTTTTAGCTACTAGATTTAAAAAGTGGTGACAGACACTTTAACAACACTTCTAAAAATTTTTTTTGAAAAAATAAGAAAGAAAGGAAAAAAAACCCATCAAACTAAGTGACTGACTCAGAGTTTCCTGTTATCAGGGTAATTAAATCCACATAAGTGCATTGAGTGAATTATAGAAGGTATTTTGCGTAGCTATCAGGCTATTAAGTGCATCGCTCTTTATTAGATTGCTCTTTATGGTGCTGGTAAATAAGTACAGAGAAATGTTCTGTAGTGATCCTATGCTCGATCTGCCCATGATTACGCATTAGCAGCGTATCTAACAAAATGAAACATGAACAATTAAACTTTAGCTCTCTGGTGTGCAGGGTTGCCAGATCTCAGCAAATTTGCGACCCCAACAACTTCTCAGAACCGCACAAATAGACCTGAAATTAGCCCAAACAATTCGGACATCAGAAAAAAATTGCTTCTTTTTTTTTTTTTTTTTTTCCTCTCCCCTTTAAATTTTTCTTCCCACAACCTTACTTCAAATCTGTCTGGGTTTGGCGTTAAAACGGCAACCCTGGCAACCTTGCTGGTGTGACTCTCAACAGGGTGTGTGTCTGAAGTCACCCAGCTCTCTGTAGCTCAGATGTGTTTTTGAATCCTTTCTTCTCCACTAGCAAATCTCATATCTGCAGCTCTGAACTTCCCAATCACTGTGCTGATTTTCTAAGTTCACATGTATATTATACCTCACGTAATATCACGTAATTTACTTTATTACGCAGTGTGTTGCGTGTGTTTTTAAATGTCCAGTCATATCAAACCGAGAGCCTCGTATCGGGTGATACGATACGTAATGCCATATCATTACACCCCTAGTATTAAGGTATTTCCTCACTACGTCAGCATGCCAGTTACTAACCAACACCACACCCCCACAAATGTTCCGTTACAATACATCCTCTACTTTTTTTAACTACATGTCACTGACTTCTTTGTCATGCAGCATATTGTGGAAGACGAGCGGAGTGATAGAGAAGAGACGGACGACTCGGAGGATGAGGATGAGGACGAGGCGCAGGAGAGTGAGAGACGGCCCAAGACGAAAAACGGACCGCTGCAGAACGGCCACTCTGCCTCAAACAACAACCACCACCGCAAGATGGAGTGATGGGTACGGATAGGAGGAGAGAGGGGAGAGGATGAGCAGAGGTGTAGTCCTCCCCTGCCCTCTGTAACACACATGCACATACACACACACACACACACACACACACATACACACACCCAGACTAATAGATTGAGGCAGGGACAGAGGCTGCTGGTTTGGAAAATTGGCTTCTACATATACAGTCACAGAAATACATTTGACCAAGTATTAGGTTCATACATAAACACTAATCCCAAAAATTATGTTCAGATTCAGATATAATCAAAAAGGTCAACTTTAGTAAATGCACTAAATTCTGCAGAAGAACTCTTGAGGCAGTGAATTTTCCTTTGTGCTTTGTGTGTGACCTGCCTATTGCCTGGTTAATGTGAAACCCTCGCTCGTTCCCTGTCTTTCTTTCTTGCCGTGCTACTGGTGTTTCACTCCTCCGTTTCTGTTCTGCGATTATTTGCTTTTTGTATTTGCAAGCAACCTTGCAGATTTACCTGAAGTCAAGCTCAGTGATAAGTGCAGAATTGGTTTCACCAAGCAGCCTTTAGCTAAGTCTCCAAACACATTCCTAGTGTATGTATGTATGCACACACACACACACACACACACACACACACACACTTGCACTGTTGTGAGCCCTCCTGTGTACTGCCCACATTTCAGTTGCACTATAGTTTAATTTTGCTACACACTACCACTGCCCTAGAGATTATCTCCTAGAATCTGATCCTTGAGGACCACAAAAAAACTGATCCATGTCCCCGCTTAAACACACTCGACGAGAACCTGATACGTTGATGTTAAGCTGTGCAGAACTGTGCAGAACAACTAGAAATCTCTCTTAGCTCGGCTGAACCAGCTATGCTGCCCAGACGCCCCATCACGAAGCTGAACGTTTAATTCTACTGCCTTTGGTGCCTTATGTTTGTCCAGCACCTTGATTGTCTCGCATCAAAAGCCGTCAGATCCAGTTTTAGACGTTATTGGCTAATTCAGCATGTGCCAGCATATTAAAACTCATCTCAGTTAAAGATTTGCTCAAAATCAAAGTTGTATGTCAAAGAAAAAAAGATCTTATTTTGTGACATTTCATTCTTCCTTATTTTATTTGCCTGTTTGTCTTACTCTTTATTAACAAAAATTACTCAGATTAATATGATTTTACTGTATTTTTTTATTTTACTGTTTGTTTTTTTTTAAATGTTTTTCTTTTCATCATTTTACTCGAGGTCCACGTTTATTCATGAAGATTCCAAGAAGTTCCCATTTTGTTGATGCAAATAATGTAATTTAAGAAAAACAACACAGTTTCTTATTGATTATGCTTTAGTTGTTAAATATCTTGTGACTGATACTCTATATTTCAGTAAGATGAGTAAAGATGGATTTCTGCTCTATATGGAGTCAGCTGTTGGGGGGGAAAAAACATTTACATTTGAAAATTTAACTTCAATAGCAACTTGTTCAGAATCCTGTTCACAAACAGGGAAGAAAAAAAAAAAAAGAGATGTTTTACCAAATACGTTCTTAGAAGGTAAAAGTTCTATCTTATGCCAATAACTTATATTAATTAATATATTATATATTAATAAGATGAAGAGTCAGTATTCATCGCTCGTTTGGCTGTCAGATGCACTTTATAAACCTTGATCCATAGAAATAAAGCCAGAGTTAGACTGAAGATGGAAGTGCTTTATAGTTGAGTCAGTTTGTAACACTATGCATCTGTAAAACTCGTACGCTTCAACAAGGCTGAAACAGACCCTTGAGGTTTATGGGTTTAACAGTTAAACATGTCCATCTGTAAAGTCATTCTGTAACGCTGTAAATTCTACCTGAGCTCAATATGTTTCACAAACCCACTGAACTCTACATTACATCCAGTGTTAGAATTAAAGATGAGAAAATACCTAAGACTAGGAATAGGAATATGATTATACTTAAGGTTTACATGTTGTGGTCTTGTTGTTTATTTCACTGCAGTTAATGACTATACATCTTTGTTCAACCGTTGATCCAGCTGTCAGTGTCTGGTTTTAGGTTTTCTTACTGCTTGTAAGTGCTTTATTTCTTAAATGCATTTGTTACCTTGTATTTGCTCATCCTTCTCTTGCTCTCCAAGCTTGCCTTCTTTATTTTGGTACAATCCATTCATGCCAGTACGCTTAGCTTCCTCCTGAATACTCAGAAGCAGCCATGTTTTTTTTTTTTTTTTTTTTTTAACTACATAGTAACTGGAAAGATAATATGCGGTGCAGATGATGTCACCCTGAATCTAAAACAAATACCATACTGAAGCTGATATGACGAGATTAAACTTCCAGACTACAATTACTCTCTTCCCCTTTTTTTTTTTTCCCCTGCCCACTTTTTCATTTTTATTCGTCTCTCTTCTGTTCTCGCCTCTCTTCCTCCTCTAAATGAATCACCCCTTACAACCTAATGCCAAAACCAATCCAACCAAATCAAATCTCACCATTGCCTACATCCCTGATACACACAAAAACATGATCAGTGTCACAACTGCCACTGTTTTTATGTTGTATTTTGTATCATCTTTATGCAATTTAAAAGATAAAAGATAAAAGACTGTGGATAACCAAATCTTTGGGCTTTGTGTATTTGTTTCCTCTGTGGTTTGGGGAAGAGGGAAGTATATTATACAGCAAGCATTTGTTTTTTTTTTTTTAAACATTGTGTTTCTATCCTATTATATGACATTATATCTGAATATGCTTAGCAGTAGAAATACAACAATTATTTGTTTCATGAGTCTTTCCCTGATTTTATATCGGGTATACAGAAATATCTGACCAGAAAATTCAGATATACAGGAAAGGAACATGTATGGATTTAAAACATTTGTAGTTTACCAGTAAGAGATTGTACATTTAAAGTAAACAACACCATTGTACATTTACATACAGTCATGTTTAAAAGAAAGTACAGTCTCTAAATAACAATTATGTGGTCTACTTCTATAAACAACCAACCTCAGGTGACCAAAAAAAACAAAAAAAAAAAACAACAGATTTCAATACATAGTAATTTTTTCCCAAAAAGTAAACCAACATTCACAAAGCAGGTGGGAAAAGTAAGTACATCCTTCCTACTACCAGAGTCATTAAGAGAGAAATTAGCAGCCAGATGTTAATGAAATGAACAAGATTAGTTAATCACCAAGAAGTGTGTCTTCCTCTATAAAAGCAGAACTTTTGGCAGTTTGGTGTTCTGGAGAACTCAGCTGTGTCTCTACATCATGCTAAGAAGAAAGAACATCAGCAATTGTTGCTGCTCATCAATCTGGGAAGGGTTATAAGGCCATCTCCAAACAATTTAAAATTCATTCTACAGTGAGTAGAACTGTTTACAAATTGAGTGCCTTCAAGAGAGTTGCCAATGTTCCGAGGAGTGAGTGTCCCAGCAAATTCAGTTCAAGGTCAGACCGTTTAATGCTCAAAGATATAGACAAAACCCCAAGTGCTACATCATGTGCCCTACAGGCCTCCGTAAGCACATTAAATGTTTATGTTCATGACAGCACAATGATGGCTTTGATGGAAGAGGGTGGCTAGGAAAAAGCCCCTTCTCTCTGTTCTGGAACAATATCCTTTGGACTGATGAGACCAAGGTGGAGATGTTTGGTCATTATGTGCAGCACCATGTATGGTGAGAACAAAACACAGTGTATTGCCAAAAGCACCTCATACCAACTGTCAAGTATGGTGGTGGAGGGGTGATGAATTGGGCTTGTTTTGCAGCCATAGGACCTGGGGAAACTTGCAGTTATTGAGACAACGGTGAACTCCACTTTATACCTGAATATTCCTGAGACAAATGCAAGACCATCTGTCCAGCAGCTTAAGCTGGGCCTAAATTGGGTCATGCAACAGGACAATGATCCCAAGCACACCAGCAAATCTACATCTGAAAGACTAAAGAAGAAAAAAATCAAGGTGTTGGACTGGAGTCGAAGTCCAGACCTCGACCCCATTATGATGCTGTGGCAGGATCTTAAGAGAGCTGTGCATAAACGAATGCCCTCAAACATCAATGAACTGAAGCAATGTTGTAAAGAAGAGTGGGCCAAAATTTCTCCCAAATGATGTGAGAGACTGATAAACTCCTACAGAAAACGTTTACTTCAAGTTGCTAAAGGTGTTTCTAAATGTTAATGAATTATAGGGTGTTCTTATTTTTTCCCACCTGGTTTCTGAATGTTGGTTTACTTTTTGTAAAAAAAAAAGCCAAACAAAAAAAACAAATGGATATTTATTTGTTTGTTTATAAAAGTTGGTGAGGACCAAACAATTATGATAAAAACATAGAATTAAAGGAGGGTGCACTTTCTTTTTTCCATGACTGCACATTATGTACATTTAATTTGACCAGTTCATTCTTACAAGTCTGTGTCTATAAATGCTGATCAGATGTAAATTATCAAGAGCGTCCACTGCACAGCTGATTTGTATTCAGTGACGTACAAAAACTCCATAAAAGGAAAAAAGCTGAAAATGACAACATGACTAAATGGTGAAAGAGCCGCTTTTGGCGCCAAAACAGCTCTGACACGTCGAGGCATGGACTCCACAAGACCACTGAAGGTGTGCTGTGGTATCTGGCACCAAGACATTAGCAGCAGATCCTTTAAGTCCTGTAAGTTCCAAGGTGGAGCATCCATGGATCGGCAGCACATCCCACAGATGCTTGATCAGATTGAGATCTGTGGAATTTGGAGGCCAAGTCAACACCCTGAACACTTTGTCATGTTCCTCAAACCATTCCTGAACAATCCTGCTGAAAGAGGCCATTAGGGAATACTGTTGCAATGAAGGGGTGTACTTGGATTGCAACAAGGTTTAGGTAGGTGGTACGTGTCAAAGTAACATCCACATGAATGCCAGGACCCGAGGTTTCCCAGCAGAACATTGCCCAGAGCCTTACACTTCCTCTGCCGGGTGCCTTCTTCCCATAGTGCATCCTGGTGCCATCTCTTCCCCAGGTAAGCGACAAACACACCCGGCTGTCCACATGATATAAAAGAAAACGTGATTCATCAGACCAGGCCACCTTCTTCCATTGCTCCATGGTCCATTTCTGCTGCTCACGTGCCCACTGTAGGTGCTTTCAGGTCAGCATGGACACACTGACTGATCTGCAGCTATGCAGCTCCATATGCATCAAGCTGTGATGCACTGTGTGTTCTGACTCCTTTCTATCAGAGCCAGCATTAACTTTTTCAGCAATTTGTGCTACAGTAGCTCTTCTGTGAGATCGGACCAGACAGGCTAGCCTTCGCACTCCACATGCATGAGTGAGCCTTGGACACCCATGACCCTGTCGCCGGTTCACCAGTTATCCTTCGTTGGACCACTTTTGGTCAGTACCGTTTTGGAGATACTCTGACCCAGTCTTCTAGCCATTACAATTTGGCCCAAATCAAAGTCACACAGATCCTTATGCTTGCCCATTTTTCCTGCTTCCAACACATCAACTTGGAGAACTGACTGTTTACTTGCTGCCTAATATATCTCAGCCCTTGACAGGTGCCATTGTAATGAGATAATCAATGATATTCACGTCACCTTTCAGTGGTTTTAATGTGATGGCTGATTGGTATATAACACTGAACATACAGTTCGCTGTTTTGAGGAGGTAAATATACATCACTCATCGGGTAGCTAGCTAGCTTATTGCTAACAAAAGAAGAATATGGCGGTGTCCATGTTTTTCGCACTTAGTAGTTCGAACACATGGAGACTGAAAATGACTAACTTCAACTTCTCACATTCAGGGTAAGTTGAACGCAGCAGAAATCTTCCAGTAATACAGCTCAGGCATTGCAGCGAGTCGGCAACCACAGACACACGTTAATGTGCCATTTCTTTTGTCATAGTTGAATGGCTGGTCTTGACTTTTTTTATAGATTTGTTCTGCATTGCTTTTTTTCATGTTATTAACCTGAAACAACTGGGTGTTCCAAATTTAGAAAACGTGTAATTGGGATAAATAAGCCATTTATAGCCAGTTATATGATCTGTAGCTGATCAGTCGAGGTTCACATTAGTGAGTCTCCTAACAGGTATGAGCTCACTTATTCTTTTCTCACTTATTACAGCATTGCTATGGCAGAGGCTGATTAAATTAAATCCATCCAGCTACATGTACATGACAGAATCAATTTCATGTTTCCAACCAAATACTGAGTTAATGCCATTTAGAAAGGCACGGTATAGTCACGCCTGGAGGCGTAAGCTTTTATTATAATAGACCTTGGACGCCTTTCAGCTACTGCATTGATATCCTCGGATCAGTTACTGTCATGGTATTCTTGAACTTCTGTGGCAGTATGGTGGGGGCAGGTGATCCTGGAGCAATAATTAGGGGCAACAAGCACAGAGAGCAAGAGTAAGGAGATTAACTCTGTTGTTCCAGTCGTCTGTGTTCTTGTCTCTCTGCTTCCTCAACCCATAAATTCCAGGCATTGCTGTGCATCTTCTAAGCCCCTGCTCTCTAACTGCCTGCTAGTGTAAAAAGAGTACGTCTGCAAAGCCTCATTGAAAGAAGAGAAGCAGATGCTGATGGGAATGTCTGTGACACAGGTGAGTTAGCATCAAGGTTGCTGAAACCCTGTACAAGTTCAATTCATTTGCTTAATAGGAAATTGCTAAAGACATGAACACAGCAAAGATCTACTTTTAAATGTGCTTAACAATGATGCAGTGAAGGAATTTGCTTTTGATTACTTCTTATTTGAAGACACCGTAAGTAGACGTAACTGTTTGTGCTCATGGATGCTTCATTCAGCCTTCATCGTGTGGAAAGTAAATATTCATTTTTATTCCTTGTTTTTCCATTCTTAGTTCTCTTCTTGTGAATTCTGTTTCCGAGTTGTTCAATAAATTCAAAGTTAGTATAGTTTCCGATAGGATAGAAACTATACTAATTTATTCATAGCTTGAGTTTTTTGATATGGAAGCTGCTTAATAATAATCACAGAACTATGTGGTTAATTCGTATAGTACTTTATAACATTTAAGCAGTGTGATACATTAGTGTTACACTAATTTTTTACATCATTAAATTGTATGCAAGATCTTTTGTTCTTGAATTTCTCTTCATATTGCAGACATGTTCCTGGGTTTCTCTTGGTGAAAATATAAATCAGGGTATATTTACAATGAAACATGACACTTTAAAAAGGCAGCAGATGATGAGGACTGGATTGATGGATATGGCTTGGATATGTACTGATAGAGGACTTCAATCTATTCTCCATAAACAATGCAGACACAGTAGCCTTGCTTTCTAGGTGATAGGGATCCATTACATGCTAAGTAGCTGGCACCAGCCCCTCATTTTTGGAAAGAGAAGTGAGTTGCTTTCATTAGGCACTGAATGCATATTGTATGCCTCAGAAAAACCCCATTTTACTAGGATTATAGCCTACTTTGTATATCTTCACATTTATTATATATAAATAGCAATTATTAGAATTATAGATTCTTTTATGCAAGACAGATGTGGTGTTTCAGAGATCTCTGCTGAATGCATTGGTTTAGAAATAGATTCCACCTGATCTTACGCGAAATGCACAGGAATTCCAAAGACCGAAACCAATTTCACTGAATTTCATATGAATGAAACGGAATAAAAGCTACCATTAAGTTTTCATACACACTTGGCTTGTGCAAATTCTTATGAACTTACAGTCAGACTGTGTTGGATAGAAATGTCTGAAATTGAGCCATGGAATGAATTCACATGTTAAATAATTTAAAGTGATAATAGTATTGATAGTTTTATGATGTTTCTGTGTAGCACTAAAATGAAAAATGATGCTCTGTGATGTACATAATATTGGCTTTGAAATAAACCCTATTAACGTATTCTATCATTTCCTTCTGTTGCTTCCATTTTCATTTGTGCTCCTAATTGGGCTGCAGATCAGTGCACATTTCAGCTAATTACAGAAGAGCAGGATCACTTTCCTGCCTCACCCCCTCCTGGCCTCCAAACAGTAGCAGTATTCAATCTGGAACAGTAGACTCTGTTTCCTTCCAGACCATCTTTGATGAGCAACTTCATTTCCTCCAAGGATCGCATTTCTTGGTCATTCCCTACACTGCTTCACTGCTTCTCCCTCCCTCTGGAGGTGTTGAGGTGTTGGTTGACTTGTTTTGGTGGACTGGATGTTTGCCCTGAGAACAAAAGGCTTACAGACCTTTGAGCCACTACGCTCATCACTATCCAACCTCCTGTTAAACTATTGATAAGAACTTAAGCGCCGTGGGGAGGTCGACCTGCCGTGCTATTATAGTGATGAGAGAGAAAGACTTGGAGTAGAGGAGTGTTGTGAGTATGTATTAAGCAACCATTAGGAGAAGATTGAGGATCTAAAGTCAAGTGGGTTTTTATTGTCATTCCTGTATGTATACATTGGAATGAAAAGCCATTTCTCCAGGACCATGGTGCAACACACAACGGTACACAAGACTACATAAAGTGTAAATACACTGGGAGACGAGTGCAGGACGATTATAAACTATTGTGTTGTGTAACAGCAATATTGGCAGCAGGTAATGAGTGTAAAGAGGAGAGTTGGTAGAAAAAGGTTTTGACACATATGAGATTAAATATAGCAAGTTTTATATCTATCAGTCCATCCTTCCATCCATCTTGTAGATTCTACGCCACAAAACAACTGTTCATTCCTGAATGCCAACACATACCCATTCCTATGCTATGTGAACAGCTGACCATCACACCCATATGTGGTTCTTCCCCAAACTGTTGCCACAAAGCTGGAAGCACACAGTTGTATAGAATGTCTTTGTATGCTGTAGCATTACAGTTTCCCTTCACTGGGACTAAGAGGCCCAAACCTGTTCCAGCATGACGATGCCCCTGTGCACAAAGCGAGCTCCATGAAGACATGGTGTGTGAAGGTTGGAGTGGAAGAACTCGAGTGTCCTGCACAGAGCCCTGACCTCAACCCCACTGAACACCTTTGGGATGAACTGGAACACCGACTGCACCCCAGACCTCCTCAC
>CM041003.1:12364808-12378064 GCA_022985145.1 Pangasius djambal
ATTTTTCTATGTTATGTTCATGTTTATGTTCATAAACTTTTTATTTAATAAAATATGTTTTCATAGTTTGTGTTGTCCCTTATTATCAATGCAAAATGGTCACTAACTAAAGAGGATTTATGCTGATATTGCCCAAAAACCCTATTTTGTTCAGGCGTTTCCAAACTTTTGGAGGGCAGTGTATATATATATTTTTTTTATTTTTTTTTTTAAATATGTGCACAGTTCAGTAGAAAATAATTATTCAGGCTATCATTGATCATGGCCTACTGTACTTAGCTCATAAACCATCATATTTTTGGTTAATTTCATGGATATTAAAATGTTAAAATGCTATTTATTTTAAGTATCTTATATCTTCATAACAATGCATAACATTTCCAGTTGTTAAAAAAGAAAATTCAAGGGATCAATATCATTCACCTTCTATTTGTATAGTAATCAGTTCTCAGGAATAATCTTGCAATTAAATGATCTCCTAAATATATATATATATTTATTTAGGAGATCATTTCCTGGGCTCTTTGTCTTTACATCTTGCACATTTTATGCTTTTCATTTACTCATGTCACTGGACATAACTTTTGTGCATGTATATAATACTGAGATTGTAACTTCATGAAATTCATAAAAAAAATGTTGTGAAAAGGTAAATGACAATGTCACAAAAGGAACAGTAAAACCTGTATTGCTGAAAGCAGTCCACATTACTTTGAAGAAATGTGACCTTTCCTTATAGATTTGGCAACTTGCACATGCCAAATACGGAACAGCAAAGCCAACAGAGCAACATAATGGCAGTAGATATTAGGCTTATTAGACTGCGTCCAGACCTTGTGGATTCATAGCCAAGCTGACTTAACTTGTTCAAACTGTAATAAAGAATTTGAAAAAAATGATAAACTGACATCTTCTTGAAAGAAAAAATGGCAGACAACCCACCCCACCACCACCCTTACACATATAGCATGTTGTCCATACACACGTCCTGAAAGTATAGCTTACTATTAACCACACACACGCGTCCTGAAAACAGAGTGACAAGGAACAGTGAAAGTGAGAACTAAGGTGTAACTTGTGAACATGGTGGTACACCACTATCCGTTCATACATACTGATATACTTTTTGACAAACATGCATCATTCAAAAGTGAAATTCTCAAGGACGTCGAAATAAATAACCTTAAGCCTCCTCTTTCTGAGGTCTGGTTACTTTAAAGGCTATGAAAAGATAGATTTGCCTCCTGACAGCGAAGTACAGCACCGTCACTCACCTGATGGTGGCAGCAGACTGTGTTAACACTGTTAGCTAAAATACTGTAGCCTTTTTTTTTTTTTAATCTAACTACTCCTGCGAATTCATTAACTGAATGATGTCTAGTTATGGCTACAGACAAAAAGCGTGAAGTTAACAGTGAGAAGAGGCGATTTCAAAAGAGCTGGAAATCATTACGCGTAGAAAACCTTTCGTTAATTCTTGAAAGAATTCTTAACTAAAGTGGATTTGCAACCAAGCGTTCAAAATGACAATTTTGACAATTATGATTCTTCGTTTGTCCAATTACTTTTGGTTCCTGAAATCGGGAGGACCGCATATTAAAAAAACAAACAATTTCATTCTTAAACTGAAGATTATAAGTTTGATAAACAATATCTAATGAGTTTATTTTAAATTCCTCTGCCACCTTGTTATTCTGAGTTGAGCCAACTGTGCAGTTTGGTGATGACGTCATATGCGATTAGACAGATTTAATGTATCTTTTTAGAACACTGTTTATATTATTATTATTATTATTATTATTGTTGTTGTTGTTGTTGTTGTTTTGTAGTTATCTGAAATATTTTCTAGAAGTTTTATGTAGAAGTTTATTCCAAGTTTTTTCCAACTGTGGCGATTCAAATCTTTATTCCACAAGGAAGCTAACAGCTAACAGCTTTCTGTCGGTGGCTGACTTTAACTAGCAACTCGGCGTTAAACACGGTAAGAATGTTTAGATATGATGTTAATATTTGTTTTCTTGATTCATATGGTTGTATTTTATTTGTGTAGCTAGCACTGGTCGATATTTATTGGGGCTTGAGCTAAATTTCTTCTCAGCACACCTAAAATATTAGTATCATAGCCTGGGTTATATTTTTATCTAAGTTATTGTTTACACCTGAGATGTATTTGGAATAAATTTACTGTGAATTAAACAATGTTATTACGAACTGTATTAAACCAAAATTAAATTAAAGGCAGAGTAAAGGTTTTGTTTAAGACTTCCGGTTGGGCATTTCCGGTTATTTTAGCTGGCTAGCTTACACCAGTACACCAGTAGGTGGCGCCTGTGAGCGTCTTTTTAAAGAGATTAATGAACAAGTCATTATTTCATGTGAAAACGTCAAGTTTTCAAGAGACAAGTTTTAATATTTACTAAAATTAGCCTGTCCAATCCACAAAGAGAAGATCTGCTGAATTTATTTTCAAGAAAGACATTTCAGTGCTAGTTTTGAGAGAGTGGTCATGAATGAGGATACGAATGTAATTAAAAAATAATTAAATATGTGTATGAAGCTGTTTTTAATGCAGTAATTACAAAAAATAGCCATCAGTCATTTGTGTATAGTGGATTATGCTAGGAACAACACAACAACAAGGTATAAGGCTTGTCTTAGTGCTACACACCTCCCAAATGCACTCTTCCTCTCTCTTCTTCTTTCTCTTCTTGTTCTCTTCTTGCTGAACGAACGACATGCATTTAGCAGCTGAGCCGACATCAGTGAGTCAGCAGATCCTCCTTCATTCTCCTAGTTTCTTCCTTTCGACAGTGACCCAAAGCGTACCTCCAAATCAACAAAGGATTAACTTAACCAAAAGAAGATCAATGTTTGTGAACAACCGAACCAGAGCCCAGTCCTGAATCCAACTAAAAATCTATGGGGTGACCTGAAGCGGGTTGTGCACAGGAGATGCCCTTACAATCTGATGGATCTAAAATGTTTTTGCAGGAAAGAGAGAGAAAATATAGTGAAGTCAAGATGATAGACTCTTAGCCAAAAAGACTGAGTGGTGTAATAACATCAAAATGCGCTTCAACAAAGTATTAGTTTAGGGGTGTGCAAACTTATGCAACTAGGTTATTGTAAGTTTTTTGTTTTTCCTCTTTTTCCCCTAAAATGTTTCTGATTGTTTTTCACTTAATTTTTTATACGTTGTAATTTCACATTGACTGTGGAAAAAGTTCTGACATGATTTATCTTCCATTACAAAAACCTGCCATTTTAACAGCAGTGTGTAAACTTTTTCTATCCACTGTAAGTCAATGAAAAATATGGGTCAGTACATGGAAGTGAACGAGAACGATTTGTTCACTGAAAACATCGACTTGTTCATGAAAGAAACACCACTGGCACAAACAAAATAGTTTTGTTAGAGCAGCTATGTTTTAACCATAAACCGCGCAGCAGAGCTGAACGCGGACGTTAGACGCCGTAGGATCTCCAGCCTCCTCCTAAGCATGAAGAAGCTCTTTGGTTTTGGTTAAAATCTTTGAATGTAAAGAAAACACTGAAATGACCGAACGTTTGCTCTTTTCACTTTCTGGACAGAAAACCTACAGAGGAGCTGCGTATCCAGAGAAGAGTTTGGGCTCCAAGGTTCTGGGGAAAACTCAGAGGCCGCGTCTTGTCAGGAGAACATCAACACATAAATGTAAGTGTGTAAGTAAGTGTGTGTGTGTCTCTGTGTCTTAAGGGGTCGAAAGGCAAGGCTTTATTACACACACGTGGTCAAAACAGGCAGGGTCGAGCACCGGCAAACAGTATAATCCAAGGCAGAGGAAAAGAGTCATCCAAAACACAGGCAATGGTCAGGGCAGGCAGCAAACAATCAAAAATAAGGAAACAGTCCAAGGATTAAAAAAACACAGGTAAACTAGGAAACATGGAAACCAGGAACAAGGGATGGCTATACAATAATCAGCGAAGTAGGAGCATTTGTGAGCAAATTTTATACAAGACAAGGAGAACAACATGACAAAACTAACCAATGAGAACAAGACACATGAAACCAAGGAACCAATCAGAACATAACACACAAACAAGGGTAGCACATGACAAGATCACGTGGGGCAAGGAACATGTGGGAAATGGAGTCCAGAAAACAATGGCAAGAGTCTGGGGTGGAGTGCCCTCTAGTGAAGTTCATAGGCACTCCAGCTGGCAATCGTAACATAGCCCCCCCCCACCAAGGAGTGGCTTCCAGACGCTCCTCAACAAGAATAGACATGAGTCCAGGAGGGGGTGGAGCGGAGGCGGAACAGGGGGAGGGATGGAGGGTCAGTTCCATGTGGAAGTGGAGGAGCAGGGGACTGAGGCAGAGCGGGCTGAGCAGGGTACCAAGGAGGAGACGGCAGAGCAGAGAGCCAGGGCGGAGCAGGCGGAGCTGAAGGTCACCAGGGCGGAGCAGGCGGGTCCGAAGGGCACCAGGGCGGAGCAGGCGGGTCCAAAGGGCACCAGGGCGGAGCAGACGACCACCACAGCAGAGGAGAGCAAAGATCCCCACAGCAGAGCAGATGTCCACCAACGTAGAGCTAACGAGGCAGGTGCCCACCAAGGGGTACCTTGGGGCGGGACTGGTACAGAGAGCACAGAGAGGTTAATATCGGCCAAGACAGGACAGGCTAAGAGTTCACAAACGGCCTCCATGGCCGTGACAGGACAGGCGAAGAGCTCGGAGATGGCCTCCTTGGTCGTGAAAGGACAGGCAGAGTGTTCACAGTTGGTCTCCTTGACCATAACAGGACAGGCAGAGGATTCAGAAGCGAACGCCGCCGACTCTGAAGGTTCTGCAGTGGAAACTGCCAACTCGGGAGGAGCTAGAGCGGACGCCGCTGATTTGAGAGGTTCTGCAGCGGGAGCTGCCACCTCAGGAGCTGGAACGGGCTCTGGAGCGGATTCGAGGACTGGAGTGAGAACAGAGCAATATGTAGCCCAAACACACAGGATGGTGACCGCCATTACAGGGAGCACTGAAACAATCAAAAACAAGGAAAACAGTCCAAGGATCGGAAACACGGAACAAGGGATGGCTATACAATAATCAGCAAACTAGGAGCGTGTGTGAGCAACTTTTATACAAGAAAAGGAGAACACGTGACAAAACCAGCCAATGAGAACAAGACACATGAAACCAAGGAACCAATCAGAACATAACACACAAACAAGGGTAGCACATGTGGGGCAAGGAACACATGGGAAATGGAGTCCAGAAAACAATGGCAAGAGTCTGGGGTGGAGTGCCCTCTAGTGGAGTTCATGGGCACTCCAGCTGGCGATCGTAACAGTGTGAATGAACCAAAATGTTGCTGAGATTAAGTTAGTTTCTTTGTCCAGTGGTGTCCAGTGTCCCTAACAAGCAGGTGATACAGATAAAGTTATTTCAGGAGTTATTTATGAAATATGGTTTTTATTATAAAAATATATATTTATTAAATATTTATGAAATTACACACAACATGAGCTTGGCTTTTCAGGAAACCATGCTTAATCTCAAATCCTCAAAAGTGGGCCAAACCTTATCATCTTGCGCCAATAGTGAGTCATAAAATTATGTTTCAGGGAGAGCGAACTGGCTGGATAAAGATTCTTGAACAAATTATGGTGAACTGTAACCAACTGGTTTAAAAAGACAGAAAGTCCTTTGTTAACAACTTGGGCAAATACTATATACATAGTTCTCTGAGGCGGAGGAACACTTTCCAATGCTGATGATGTTCAGTTATAAAATCTCTGATTAGGAAGGGTTAAAAAGAGTAAGAGGCACCACATCTGACTGGCTGTTTGTTTTATGGGATTCTCTGGTGTTCTCAAGTTAAGAATGAGACTAGGTTTGTTTTTCTCATTTGCACAATCGTAATCAAAGCTTAATGGTCTGTCACTGAACTGCTCAAAGGTGAAAAGCTTGTCATCAGAGATGAACTGTTTTAACACCCGTTTTACTTCAACTAGAGCCACGCCCTCTAAAATGTCATGTATAATATCTACACAAATGTTTTTGGTCACATGAAAGTAATTGAGCGAGTTTAAACAGGAATCCTCTTTTATACCATTTAAAGTTGGATTGTTAAGCACGACATATTCTTTATAGTTTAATTTAGCACGAAACTCCTGGTGATCATCATCGAACACACACTGGGCAGCTTGTTTGTCAGTTAGGTTGAAATGGCAAAATTTGTTGGCTGAAAAGCTTTCTAAAAACCCTCCAAGTGAATGGCAAACAAGTCCATAGAATTGAAGAGTATACAGAAATAAGAGTCCAAATTACTTTCTGAAGTGTCCGTAGCGTTAGAGCAAGATGCCAAAGAAGCATCCTCTGACACATTACTGAAATTGACCATTTGTTCCAGATGAACTGGGTTCGCATCCTGAGTGTGTTCCCTGCTGAGATTTTTGGCATAAGAATTGAAGTTATGGTAACATCTTTGAGAGTGGGTTTGACTACATACAATTGTATAATCCTGTTCATCTGAAATTGCATGGACTTGCCTAAGATGTATGATAAGTGTCCTTATGTGTTTTGAAATGGATTTCTTGCACTTGGGACAAGTTTGCATGGCAGTCCAACTTACAACAGTGCCTGGAGCTTTGCGATAAGCTCCACAACTTTTGATCTGTTCCCACCTGAGATGGGCATGTCATAAACACACTCAAAGAAACCGTAGACTGATTCGAGTCTACGGATATGCCATAAGATATGCCATATTGCAAACCCAGAACACTTTGAACATCTTGTCAATGGCACGTTATACACTTATCTTGAAGTAGGATGGCGACTTTGTCTTTTTTGCCATGATGATTATACTGAGCTGTTGTACTGGGGTGTTCCAAACACACGAGCTTGGGCTGGCGGACTCTGCCTCATGAGATCCCTCTAGAACGCGGGAGATGCTCGTTCCAGGCTGGGAAAACACAAGTATATCAAATAGGGCTGGCAAGATATCAGTCTTTATCATCTGTGTTTTCGTATAGTGGGTTTTTATTATAATCATAATGCGTAATTTGTTGTCTAAATTCATGATAAAAAGCAAAATATATAATTAAGTCAGATTTCACACAAAATTATGAAAATATTCATTTTCCCCACAGGATTTTGTGAGACTTTGGTGGGTGGACCTTCTAGGGGGGTTCGGGGTCATGCTCCCCTTGTAAGCAAATTTTTTACATTTTAAAGTTAAATGCACCAATCAGGTGCACTTTTAGAGCAAAATTAAGAGCTTGTAAATAATTTTGTGCTCTAGTAATAATTTAACCTTCCTGTTGTGTTTGTTTCGGCTAACACTCATAGTGTTCCCAGGATCATTTTATTCCATTGTAAATCCACAATAATACATATATTATCACCTAATGTTGTTTTAGATGTTTTTATCAACTTCAACTCTTGGAGAACATTACAAGTTTTGAACTTGTATTTGCTGTGTATGTCCTGCAGGCCTCATTTACACTCGCTTTTTAGGGGAAAAACATTATATAGATATTATTTTGACTATAACAAATACTAAGATGAAACCTATTGTACCATTTATCACAGAGTACTTTACTGAAATGTTTACCAAAGTCACTTTTTTGAAACCAGTTATATTTTCTAAACTGTGGCACAAAATAACAACTTTTGTGTTCCCGGTCAAAATTGACTGGTATGATTTATTTATTGAAAACAAAAGGCCAAATGAACACAGGGAAAACTTAACTATATTACAGAAGTAATGCTTGAACCACACACTGTATGAACACATTTACAATTTTCTCATGTAGCTCTGAAAAGACAGTGCCATAGTGTCATCCCAGTGTTCCTCAGTTTTGTCCTCTCATGAGCATGTTGGGCGAC
The DNA here is from genome assembly GCA_022985145.1 of Pangasius djambal. Taxonomy (NCBI): domain Eukaryota; kingdom Metazoa; phylum Chordata; class Actinopteri; order Siluriformes; family Pangasiidae; genus Pangasius; species Pangasius djambal. Next base: position 12,372,676 of record CM041003.1, read on the forward strand.
ATACTGAGGTCATTGCATGTTCTTTGCAAATATATACACCACATCTGTGGCACACAAAGCTTGTTTTTTATCTCTTGGTGCACACAGTTGGCACCTCTTTCTTTTGCCCCCTCCTTCTGTGCTTGGCGTGGATGTTGCTGCTGTTGCTTGCATGTCTCTCAGCAATGCAGCAGAGGATGGCGTTCGTGGAAGGTGTCGGCGCCCTTGAATGAGGGGCGTTCACCATGCTTTTGCCAAGCTCTTCAAGGAACAGTCTCCTTGCCATCATTCTTTTGCAGGAGTACGTGCCAGTAACCTGCAGCCTACAGTAACCTACCGTCGTCAGCGGTAGTCATCACAGTTTCGTGGGTTACAGTTATTTTTTTGCATTCATCTTCAGCAAATCGCAGAAGACAACGGAGACGACGATATCTTCGACGCCTAACTTTGCTGATCAGTTCATGGTATGTATGATGGCTGCAAAGATGTTTTGGTGTATTTAATATTAACCAAGCTAACTACAGAACTCGGCAACGTTATACGCTGCCTTCACGTGCTTTGGGAAATTTCCTATTTCCCATTTATGAAGTCGTGTTTACGAGCTTGTCACATTCAAGTGCTTTGTTGTTTGAAAGAATGAATTGATAACATACAAACATTCTCCGCGCTAGATAGTTGCTTACTATTTTTTTATTTCGGTGAAATACATGCATATTTCACTGTTTATAAAGCATACAATATGCGTCAAATGATTGTTCATAATGCACTACTTTAACGACAAGACGAGGTGATGTAGTTGTTGTGTAAAAAACGAATAAAGAATAGCTTTGAAAGCAGCAATCGTTGACCCACCCTCCACGTGAAGGCAGCAGTAGAAGCTGGACATGTAGAACTTTTGTGTACTTGTTGTGTTGTATGAATCTGTTGAAGTTACAGACCTATGTTTCTATTTGTGTTTTCATTGTGTGAAATGTTTACAGGAATTAAACGACTGAATAATTTTTTAAGTTAAAGGATCATACTTGGTAGCCTATTGTTTGTCCCATATACGTGTGTGTTTTGTTTGGACGACAAACATGTCCCCATCTGTAAGTAAAAATCTGTCCAATTCAGAATAATGATGTGAACTTGTTTTTTTTTTTGTTTTTTTTCCAGGCTGGTCATCCTGTAACGTACTGCAGGTTAAACCATAACGTGCCCATCTTGCGGTTGTGGCTGGACGTGGAGTTGGAGCTGAAGCAGGATTTCTGCCTGAGCAGAAGAGCGATGAATGCTTGGCAGCGGCTCTTGCAAAGAGAACAGGACCATGGCTGGGGTCACCAGCTGGAAACTCTTATCTATGTTTACTGGCTGGCTCATGGACTGTCATATCGGGTAGTGTTCAGTGTGTGCCAAAAGCTACAGTCCACCGCATAATCCACAGAATGGCACAAAATATATGGGTAAACCTGAAGAAAGCCATCTCATTCCCCCAAGCAGAGGAGCTGCTATCTATCTAGAAGCCGTGCATTTAACAACGTTGTTGGTGCAATAGATGGCACCCACATCAGGATCAAACCTCCACGGCGGCACCAAATTGACTATTTAAACTACAAGGGGTTTTATTCCATCAACATGCAAGCAATATGTGATTCCAGTGGACGATTCCTAGACATATTTGTTGGCTATCCAGGGTCAGTTCACGACACACGAGTACTGAAAAACAGTTCGTTCTACAGGGCACAACGGTATCCCCCTACAGGGCACATTATTCTGGGTGATGGGGGCATGTCTGTCTGCTTGATCATCCCCTGCAAAGAGCCAGTGAACGGATAAGTCCAGGGACGCTTCAGTTACTACCACTCAAGGGGCCGCAGCATAATTGAAAGGGCTTTTGGCATGATGAAAACAAGATGGAGGTCTACACTTTTCAGAGCCTTGGAAGTCAAACCAACATTTGCACCCCAAGTCATTGCTTCCTGTGCCTTTCTGCACAATGTGTGTTTGGACAATGGGGACATGCTTGAGCCAGATGACGGCATTTTAAGAGACAATTTTGACTTCCAGCTTCCTCGTGAAGCCATGGCACACAGTGAAACCTCTGGGAATGCTACAAGGGACAGACTGGCTGCCATAGTTTCAGGCATTGTGTAAGGCCCATGAAGATAACCTAGATGTGTGTGTGTGTGTATGTGTGGCATGTGTGTGTGTGTGTGTGTGTATATATATATATATATATATATATATATATATATACATACACATGCCACACATACATGGCCAACATTGTAATATATATATATATATATTACAATGTTGGCCATGCTAAAACTGTTTTTATAAGTTACTTTACTATTGGAGATGCTGTTCCTACTTTTTTATCTGTGTGTATTATTTGCAATAAACGTTTACATACATATTGCACGGTGAATTGTGTATCTGTTGCAGGTATTTTACTGTTTGGTACCATTATTGATGACCAGAAACACCTTTTTTTAACAAAGAAAAATATTGCTTTTTATTGTCTCAAATGTATAAAACTATAAATAGGTAAGAAAATATTCAGTCACATCAAACAGAACTATTGCACTTCAATGTATCAAAACGTTGTAAATAACCATAAAATACAGAACAGCATATACACAAAAATATATTATTTAAAAGTATAAAAACTTATAACCAAAAAATGGCTATAGAGTTGTGCAAGGCAACTTGTAAACAACCTTGTAAACTAACAAATTTCAAAAATATGAAAGACAATTTGTAAAGAATTGTGCAAAATTGAACAGCATATGAAAGGCAACTACATTTTGTCTATCGTTTTTTTCAAAGAGACCCAAGAGCTTCTCAGTCTTGGCCTCACTCTCTTCATGGCGTTTCTGCTCCTTATAGGACTCCTCAACTAAAAAGTCCACGATGGGATTTGTTTTCCTCTTTCTTTTCCTGGGTGAAGGAGTTGGGGGGCTTGCTATGGCTGTGGGGGATGTGGCCCTGGGAGAGGCTGTGGCTCCTGATGTATTTGGCAAAGGTGAGGAAGCTCCTGTGGTGCTGGCTGCAGTAGAAGTACTGGGCTCGACAATGTCCTAGGAGAACAGACAATACATAAGTAATTAAAATCCAGAAATGGGTAATAGGGTCATATGTCATGTGCAGTAGATTTCATCTTAATTGTTGTTGGTTCCTCATCAGTGAATGATGAAACCACCACAGGAGGGTCCACAGAAGGCCTGGCACCCAACACCTCGTGCATGTCTTCAAAGTACTGCCACGTAGCAGCTGTTACCTCTCCAGCATCTGTTCCTGAACCAGTTTTAGGTGTTCTTAGGTCCTGAAAGAAGACACAAGCACAATACTCATAATAATATAATACCCAGATGTGTGTGTGTGTGTATATATCCACCCACACACACACAAAATTCTTAGTAATGTAATACTCATTCGTTTAATTCACTTTATTTTACATATGTAATTATATGAAAGTGACAATTAATTATTATAAGAAATTAGAGCTGCTCCTGGTCAAATGTATGTTTGTGTGTGTGTGTGTGTGTGTGTGTATTACAAAGACAAAGTAAAACATGTAGTTAAATGACTGGCTAGAACACTACATTGCTTACCTTATACTTTTTCTTTTAATTCTCCCACTTCTTTGATGCTTGTTGTCCAGTCACCTGTCCTTCCAACCCCAATTCGTTTATTAGTGTCCTGTAGCATATGCATATTAATGAATTGCACATATCTAACAGAAAGAAGCCGCAATCACAGTAACGTTTAACAGATTACTCACTCCCAAAGTTGCTTCGTGCTGTATTTGGACTTCAGAAAACGTTGTTCATTTTCAGCTCGAAAACGTATGAGCCTTCGGGTTTCCTCAGGCGTTTGATGCAGAACATTCGACTGGTGGATCATGTTGCAATAAGCACGAAACTGTAAGTACTGTTCGTTTACACAGTGCTCATATTCATGGATGTTACCACAAGTAAACAACCTTTACGTTATACCAGACGTGTGGTAAAAAAGCAAATTCCCTGCCACTCCACTTTTATTTCTGACAGGGTATTCTGTCAAGTCATCGGGTATCAGACATGAAAATATGTAACGTTAGTGGGACTATCGTGCAGCAGTTAGAGGCTACGGGTTAGAAATGGGATTGGGCCTAAGTAACTTGCAAAATGAGGTTTTCAAAGAATATGGGTGTATTTTTAAACCTTTTTCCTAACCCAAGCTAAAGTAAAATTAAACACCTTTTTCATGGAATTGCAGAAAGTCAAACTGTCCTTCGACCTCATCCAACTTCACATACTTCTGCTGTTGGCTGTACTTCACCCGGACCGGCATTTTTACTGAGACATGCAAGAAAGTTTGACAAATTAAGTTAACGTTTAAAAAAATAAAGCGAAGTCCCGCTCACACAGACACATGAAACGCGTGTCTGCTTGTTGGGGCACATTCTTTGCGGCCCTTCTGATGTTCAACCATGGTGAAGGCAAAAAAAAAAAAAACAACAACCTTTAGCTCCATCCTTAAACAAGATTTTATTCAGTAAAAAACATAAAGCTTTGAGCTTGTATATAAACTGTTGTTAAATTGTCATTGATACAGTTGGAGATGGTTTTAGTAACTAACAGTTAGCTAGCTAGCGAATCACCAACAAACAAGGCTTTGTAACAAACAAGGCTTTGTAAAGCATATGTTCTCCATAGATGTTTCACTGTATATAGTGCAGTTCACAGCATCAATTTATAGTTGTTTCAGTAAGTTTGATTTAATTGCACTTGCCGTGTAGAACTGCACAAGAGGAGGAAAATGGTGCCGACTTGTCTCCAACTGACGAGTGAAATGTGTGGGCGGAGCGTAATTACATCTCTGTGGAGTTGGGCTTACAATGTGACCAACTCTGTCAAATAGCTCCAACACTGAACACCATTTAAATCAGAATGTGTTAAAATTACACTTTGGGAGTGGAAATCAACTCGGAAATGTTTAACCGTGAAATTTCAACACTCCAGTTTTTGCTGTGTACTAAAGATTTAGTTTAAAGAATGACCAAGTTTAAGAGCTAGTGAGATAATACTTGAAGTTTGCTGGTATGATGAAGTCCATCACTATTCTCAGTGGGTTAATCTTTCTCGCTTCAACAAGAAGTCTGTCAACTTCCCTCATCTTCTGTCTGATGTAGTCGTGTTTGTTCACATCAGATCCCATCCCCCAGTTGCATGATACAACTGTCTGCATGAACTATACAAGAAACTTCATCATAGTTCATCAAGGATAGTATTTTCATCAAGCTTTTGCTCACCTCTAAGCCAACAGGAGTTTTCAGAGCACACAGAGATCTAACTTTTCCTGCCTTGGAGTTCATCATCCTTTGGTTTCATCGGACAGTTCTTGATGTGTTTCCAAAGGCTACGCTTGCTGTAAAGCCCTTGAT
>CM041003.1:12393080-12405412 GCA_022985145.1 Pangasius djambal
ACTGGTGCACAGTCATGTTGGAAGAGGAAGGGGCCCGCTCCAAACTGTTCCCACAAGGTTGGGAGCATGGAATTGTCCAAAATGTTTTGGTATCCTGAAGCATTCAAAGTTCCTTTCACTGGAACTAAGGGGCCAAGCCCAACTCCTGAAAAACAACCCCACACCATAATTCCTCCTCCACCAAATTTCACATTCGGCACAATGCAATCCGAAATGTACCGTTCTCCTGGCAACCTCCAAACCCAGACTCGTCCATCAGATTGCCAGATGGAAAAGCGTGATTCATCACTCCAGAGAACGCGTCTCCACTGCTCTAGAGTCCAGTGGCGGCGTGCTTTACACCACTGCATCCGACGCTTTGCATTGCACTTGGTGATGTGTGGCTTGGATGCGGCCATGGAAACGCATTCCATGAAGCTCTCTGCGTACTGTACTTGGGCTAATCTGAAGGTCACATGAAGTTTGGAGCTCTGTAGCAATTGACTGTGAAGAAAGTCGACGACCTCTTTGCACTATGCGCTTCAGCATCCGCTGACCCCTCTCCGTCAGTTTACGTGGCCTACCACTTCGTGGCTGAGTTGCTGTTGTTCCCAAACAGTACGCAGAAGTGTCTACAGACCATTTTTGTTTCAGAAAATTTGAACTGATAAAATGGATTTTATTTATTTATGCATATGCATTCCTCTTGCAGCAAATACAGAGATCGTCAACATAAAGATTTCACAATATATTAGACCCAATCACATTCACAATACTGTTAATATTATAAAGGACACTTCTCTGAGGTACTCCCTGTTCTTGTGTGTGTAAGCTTGAGAGGGTAGAACCTACCCTGACTTTAAAAGGTCTGTTAGATAAAAACTTGGAGATAGAAAATGGTTAGGTGCCCCCTAAAACCCATTTGGTACTTTTAAAATGCCATACTTACATGTTGTGGCATATGCTTTCTCTAAATCAAAAAATAAATAAATAAAGACAGCTACAGCACATTCTTTTTTAACAAAGGCATGACGTGCATAAGATTCCAGTGTAACAAGGTGACCTAGTGTGCTCCTACCCTGTCTAAAGTCACACTGGAGTCTACTTATTTGATTGTCAGTTTATAGCTTCTAGACAAAATGATTATTAACCGTCCACTCCATGGTTTTACAAAGACAACTAGTCAGGGCAATAGGGCTATTATAGTCCTTGCCTGGTTTAGGTATGGGTATGATTACTGCTTCTAGCCAGGAGGGCGGCATGTGTCCTGATGTCTAGACTATATTTAACCCTCTACGGTACGCGATGTGATATCAATGAGGAAAAAATTATTTGTGATGATTTTCCTGCTTAAAATTGGACACTATAAGAATAACAGTTAGGATTTTCATTATTTTGCAATTTATTTATTTAATATTAGTTTGTTGCTTCAAGGCAACATTGTACCACAACGGACAAATTAAAACATTTGACATTTTCATTCAGGAAAAAAGAAATGCATTTACTGAAATCATCAAAGTCTTTTACAAATCGCTTGAACAAACAGATTTATCTAGTTTTTAATGTAATACACATATCATTTTTAATAAAAAATAACATTTCTTGTCTAGCTGTTGCTCTCAGGCAACATTGTACCTTCGTGGAATACAAGTATAACAAAACCATAATAAGTTATAATATCAAAACATTACATTTAGTGTTGTTTCAAGATAAAACATCAAAAATCAACATAAATTGGCACCTCATTGTGTGTGAAATTTGAGGAAGCAATTCCTCTCAACAGAAAAACAAAGGTATGTAGCACATTTTGAGCACTGCACTTTTACAATGCCTGAACAACCTGGAAATTTGCATCGCCCTTTTCTTTCAGCCCAAACAGGCCAATGACCTGTCTGATCAAAGCGAACCATCGTTGATTGTCGTGGTTCTACAGGGGCTTTTGGACGCTTTTCAGGTTGTTCTTCCTCACTGTGCTGTGACGGTCTCCCCCGTCTCTTCAAGGTCTTCTTCTCCATACAGACATGCTGCAACATCAGCTTTGAATTTTGCAAGGCTGTACACATCCTTTGGGGTGATGCTCTGCAATCTCTCCGGTAGAGGAGCCAGGCCTCAACAACAGCCAGATCAAGCATGTGGAAGACCAGTCGGTGATGCCATTTTTTGGATCGAATCTTTGTTCTGTAGAGGGTGATGAGGGAGTGCAGTAGATCAACCCCTCCCATCCCTTTGTTGTATATGGTGACAATACTCGGGCATTTCACCTCAACTGTTGTCTTCCTTTTTTTGTCCCATCTCATCACAGTGCTTGCTGGATTCGCTGAGGCAAAGGTTGAAAGTAGAGTGACTGCAGGATTATCATGCCACTTCACAGCCCTGAGAATAACCCTATTATAAATGGTCTCCCTTTCCTCAAAAACCCCTCTTCCTTTCCTTTTAATGTCTTGATCAGTGGGGAGACAGCATCCAGCCAGACGGTTAGTTCTGACTGTACTAAGGCAGTGAATCTTTCTCTTTTCCAACATCATCTGCAGATCAACACTGGAGAACCAGTTGTCAAAGAACAGCTTGTGGGAGATGTTGTCTGGAATGATGCTTGAAAGGGTTAGCACTATGTTGCCACTTGCACCTATGTCAGGCTGCCCATTGCAGGGGGAGATACACCCAGTGTATACCTCAAAGTTGTAGACTATGCCACTGCTATCAGAAAGAACAAAGATTTTATATCCCCAGCATTTTGGCTTTTTGGGATTGTACTGTTTCATGGGGTTCTTCCCCTTGAATGGGACAATTTGTTCATCCACACAAAGATTTTCATCAAGTGGGATTGCTTGGAACTTCTCCAAGAGGGATGTTAGCAGTGGATGCACTGATGTACAGCTTGTCATACGCTGGGTCTCCAATAGGAGTTTGCTTTACGTTGTCAGCAAAGTTTAGATTGCGCTTGATAGCCTCCCAACGATGCAAGGCCATGGTGTTTGCAACACCGTCGATTCTTGTTGCTGATTGCCAGTACATTCTGCATCCTGGAAGTCCAAAGATTGACATATAGAACAAATGCCAAAGAATTGAATCCTCAGCTGTGACTGAGTGGTTTGCTTGGATCACACTGTATGGCATAGAGGTTGGTTTGTTCTACTATATTGTCAATACAGCTGCTAGTGAGAAGGCCTCTAAAGTATTCAGCAGGATGTTTCACATCTGATGCCTTCGGCAATCTGCCTTTCCATTGTGGTACTGGAAGGATTGTCCTGCATTTTTTCCACTCTAAATTCTTAGCTCAGGTGTATTGCTGCTGGCAAGCCTCTAAAAAAAAAAAAAAAAAATTGAGAGTTGCAAATGAAATTTATTGTAATTAATTTATCATCAATCATCCTACTCTAATCAAGCCTACTACTATACCTCCATTTTCACCATCACCATGTCCATCATTCTCACTCTGAACTTCTTCCTGTTGGTTTTCTACCATTCTGGTACTTCTGGCTTCATCCTTATCTTCATCCTCACTCTCGCTCTCACTCTCTCCCTGCCAGATTGTCACTATGACCTCATCTTCCTCATCACTATATGACACATCATCCTCACTCTCATCAACTGGCAGTGCTACCTGTTCTACCTGTGCTTTAAATCTTTTTGAAGTGCCATAGAAAACTTGCAGATTCATCTCCTGCATTAAATCATAATATGTGCAGATATAGTATATTCTTATAGATTCATTAAAAAATAATGCAAAATGCAAATACATTTAGATAATTCTAGCTCTTTTCCTTACAAATAAAGTATACTTGTATTCCAATCTAGTATGCCTGGCATGGCCTTATGATTCCATTACGGTACAATGTGGCCTTGAGGCAACATGCAGTTTTATGTAATTTCCTAAAATACATTTGATGATATATAATGTAAAGTTTTTGAAAATACTTCTTTACTTACCAATGAAGGTAACTCAGATTTTTTGCAGGCGATTATCTGGATGAAAATTGTTGAAAAATGCACTTTTCTTTGGAGAAAATATGAAGACATGTAACTTGTGCACATCTGCTGAAAGAGGAAGCAAGATGGCCCCTTGTGGGTCATGTGACCACTATTTAGCATTTTCATTGGCTAGTATTTGAGTTCTCCTCCATGAAATAGCATTGACCAATTAAATGTGTGTCTCATTTTTAAAAAAAAAAAAACCACTACAATACATGTTTCCTAGTGGCAACATGGTACCATAGAGGGTTAAGTTTTTAAGAAGCAGACACAGAACACTATGGGGGGAGGTGTTTTATAAATTGATAGTGAATTTTGTCTGGCCCAACAGCGGTATCCTGGGACTTCTTTATGGAGTTCAGGAGTTCTTCCATTGAGACAGGCTGGTTATATGGTTCTGTATTGTCTGAGAAGAACTCAAGTTACTTCTTTTCTTGCTGTACACACACTGCTTGGAATTCGGGGAGGCAGTTTTGTGTTGACGAGTTCTTTTCGAATGTCCCTGCTAGCTTGTTTGCTATTTCATGTTTTGTGGTATGGAATGCCTTGATGTTTGATATGCTGTATTTGTGGTCCACTTCCTTTGCCCTTCATCTTACACATCATACCCCAAACATTCTTTGCTGGCATACTTAGTGTTAGGCTTGATACAAATTGCCTCCAACTTTGTTTCTTTGTTGCACTGATGACTTGGTTAGATTCTCTGTTGATGGGTGTCGGTTGAAGAGCCTTTCTGCTTTTTTTTTAATGGGCCTCAAAGCATTTTTGCAGTTTTCCTCAAATCATGAATTACATCTTCAATTTGATTTTCTTAATGTCTTTGAGATAATTAATCTGCAACTGATATTAGAGTATCGGTGAACCAATTTATTGGGTCCTGGATATATTAGTGTCTTAAACTTCTCTGGGCACAGGGTCTGAAAGGAAAGGCAGTTACCTTTTATAAGTTGCCATCTTTGAGCTCTTTGTTGCATGTGTGCTTCTGCAAAAGGTTATAATCAAGGGGAAGCGATTGCTCTCACACAGGTGGTCCCATACTTGCCATGAGAAGTCGAGCAATAATTCAGGTTCAAATATGGTCAAATCAGTTGCAGAGTATGTCCCATGTCCTTGATGCAGATAGGTATTTGAGTTGTCTAGCAAACAAAGAGCGTTTTACTGATATAGTTCTCTATAGTCTTGCCTTTAGTGGGCTGCTTCCCCATAGAGGACTGTGGCTGTTAAAATCACCCATGAGGGCATATGGGGATTTCAACAGACCTAAGAGGTCTTTTTGGTCTTGTAATGTCACAGAGCCATCAAGTTATACATAGATAGAGCACATTCTGGTGTGTGTGTGGAGCCTTAAGTGTACTGCTGGTGCCTGCAGGTTGGTGTTCAATGAGTCTATGGATGATATGTCTTATTAACATGGATGTACCACCAGAGAAATGTATTATATTGGGTAGCCTTTCACACATTTAGTTAAACAGGAAGGGAGTTGCGTGACAAGGCCGAAAAAGAACTCAGACTACACTTCCGTACTTCTCCATCTGAAGAATTTCTGCAAATAAAATTCATCAACTGTGAAGATCTGGTTGCCAGATTTATCCTTTCATGCTTTGCATCTGACTGAAGTGTTATTCTGGCATACAAGTAACAAACATAAAGCCCCCAGTACATGGGCATTATACACAAGTGGACACTTTTGTGAATGATGACCACTCCATCATATGGATTCAGTGCACTGTCTGGTGCCTAAAGTGCTAACCTTTCTGCAGGAAGTGCTAGACAAGGGAAAGTCTCCATTTATGTTGAAACTATACATAGCAGCCATTGCTTCACATCACATCACAATACTCGGTGTCTCACTAGGCACTCAAACTTGTCACAGCCTTTCTGATGGGAGCAAGGCATCTTTGCCCATCGCACTCCCCCAAGAGCCCAGCCTGGGACCTCACCATTGTGTTAGGGTCCTTTAGGTCCTTCCTTTATGCTTCTCCATACAAGATGCTGATTTCTCTGCAGGCCATCTTCAGCAATCACTTCAGCAAGAAAAGTGGGACAGCTCAAGCTTTAGTGATAAGCATGCCCTGTATATGCTGGTGGCCAGATGATGTGGCCGAAATTGGGGTTCCCTAAAGTAATGTCACCCAGTTTTGTGAATCACTCTGTTAACCTTCCAGAATTCTATTAAGTGGAACCTGCTGTGCCATCCTTGCTATTCCCAGTGAAACAGTACTACATGGAACAGAAGGTGGTGATTCAATCATCACATAAATTGTTCATCTGAGACAGTGGAGAGACACCGAGCGCCTGTCTAAATAAAGATTGGCCCACAGTATGGTGGAGACCATCACCTCAGCCTGCAAGCAGGCCAGATGCCTGGCCACTGCCATGACATGCCACTCTACAAAGAGCATTTTCTTCACATGGGATGTATTGAAAGGCATGCCACTCTAGGAGGACTGTACTGCAGCTACCCGGGTGACACCATGCACCTTCTACAGATTATACAACGTTAACATCGCCCCTTTGTAAGTGACTCCAACATAGATGCCATGAGTGTGGCCTTCATATCTGGACACCCGTCCAGTGAGTCCTAAGGCTAGTCAGTTCCTTATGACATTTTCTTATATCATCAGTCAATTGTCCAATTGTGATCAATTTTGAGCCTGTGAAATTGGAGGGACTCTGTAAAAGGAGGGAATCTGGATTTGGAATAAAACAATCAAGATGTGATCGAAGTGTAGACGTTCAGCTTTATTTTAAGAGGTTCCACAAAAATATGGCATTTACCATTTAGGAATTACAGCCATTTTCAGCAAAGTACCTCCATTTTCAGGGGCTCAATGGTATTTGGACAAAGTGACATAATTGTAAATATAACCATAATTTTAATACTTGGATGAAAATCTTTTGCAGTCAGTGACTGCCTGAAGCCTGGGGCCCATGTTCTCAAAACTCAACTTTTGAGTTTCCTCCCTGGAGATGCTTTGCCAGGCCTTCACTGCAGCCGCCTTCAGCTGCTGCTTGTTTGTGGGTCTTTCTGCCTTCAGTCTTGTCTTCAGTAAGTGAAAAGCAGCTCTATTGGGTTGAGATCAGGTGACTGACTTGGCCATTGAAGAATATTCCATTTCTTTGCCTTCGAAAAGTCTTGAGTTGCTTTCACAGTATGTTTAGGGTAATTATCCACCTGCACTGTGAAGCGGCATCCTATCAGTTTTGTAGCATTTGGCTGAATGTGAGCAGAGAGTAAAGCCCTGTACACCTCAGAATTCATCTTGCTACTTCTGTCAGCAGTCACATCATCAGTAAACACCAGTGAGCCCGTTCCATTGGCAGCCATACATGCCCATGCCATAACACTAACTCCACCATGTTTGACACATGATGTGGTATACTTTGAATCATGAGCTGTTCCTTTCTTTCACTATACTTTACTCTTCCCATCATTCTGGTACAAGTTAATCTTGGTTTCATCAATCTAAAGAATCTTATTCCAGAACATGGGAGGCTTTTTTAGATGTTTTCTGGCAAAGTCTAATCTGGCTTTCCTGTTCTTGAATGTTAACAGTGGTTTGCACCTTGTTGTAAACCCTCTGTATTTACATTCATGAAGGCATCTCTTGACTGTAGATTTTGACAATGATACGCCTACCTTCTCAAAAGGAATTCTTGACTTCTGTTGATGTTGTGAAGGGGTTTTTCTTCACCAAAGAAGGGATTCTGCGATCATCCACTTTAGTTGTCTTCCGTGGTCTTCCAGGCCTTTTGATGTTGTTAAGCTCACCAGTGCTTTCTTTCTTTTTAAAAATGCACTGTTGATTTGGCTACACCTAAGGTTTTTGCTATCTCTCATAGATTTATGTTGTTTTTTCAGCCTAATGATGGCCTCCTTCACTTGCATTGAGATCTCCTTGGACTTCATATTGGTAGCTCCAGTCGAACAGCTGCCAAATGCCAACTCAATTCCTGATATCAACTCCAGACCCTTTATCTGCAAAATCACAAAAACTCCATCATTGTCCAAATACTTCCGGACCTAACTGTATATGTATATATATATATGTGTGTATATATATATATATATATATATATATATATATATATATATATATATATATATATATATATATATATATATATATATATATATATATATATATATATATATATATATATAATGTGTGTGTATGTGTGTGTATATATTATATACACACTATATTGCCAAATGTTTTGGGACATCTGCCTTTACATGCACATGAACTTTAATGACATCCCATTCTTAATCCGTAGGGTTTAATTTGGAGTTGGCCCACCCTTTGCAGCTATAACAGCTTCAAATCTTCTGGGAAGGTTTTCCACAAGGTTTAGGAGTGTGTTTATGGAAATTTTTGACCATTCTTCTAGAAGCGCATTTGTGAGGTCAGGCACTGATGTTGGACGAGAAGGCCTGGCTAGCAGTCTCTGCTCTAATTCATCCCAAAGGTGTTCAAAGGTGGTATGCTGAAGCATTAAGAGTTCCTTTCACTGGAACTAAGCAGCCAAGCCCACCCCTGAAAAACACCCTCCACCAAACTTTACACTTGGCACAATGCAGTCAGACAAGTAACATTCTCCTATCGTCAATCGGATTGCCAGACAGAGAAGCGTGATTCGTCACTCCAGAGAACATGTCTCCACTGCTCTAGAGTCTAGTGGCGGCGTGCTTTACACCACTGCATCCGATGCTTTGCATTGCACTTGGTGATGTAAGACTTGGATGCGGTTGCTTGGCCATGGAAACCCATTCCATGAAGCTCTCTACGCACTGTTCTTGAGCTAATCTGAAGGCCACATGAAGTTTGGAGGTCTGTAGCTACTGACTCTGCAGAAAGTTGGCAACTTCTGCACACTGTGCGCTTCAGCATGCGCTGACCCCATTCTGTGATTTTACATGGCCTATCACTTCGTGGCTGAGTTGCTGTTGTTCCCAATTGCTTCCACTTTGTTATAATACCACTAACAGTTGACCGTGGAATATTTAGTAGTGAGGAAATTTCACGAATGGACTTATTCCACAGGTGGCAACCAATCACGCTACCACGCTTGAATTCACTGAGCTCCTGAGAGCGACCCATCCTTTCACAAATGTTTGTAGAAGCAGTCTGCATGCCTTGGTGCTTGATTTTATACACTTGTGGCCATGGAAGTGATTGGAACACCTGAATTCAATGATCTGGAGGGGTGTCCCAAAACTTTTGGCAATATAGTGTACACACACACTTTTTTCCCATGCTTTGTCTCCTTTCCCCCTAAAATGTGCCTTTTGGACCATTTAGCTCTGTCCACTAAAATTTTTTGACAATTTGCTTAATATGCAAAACCTACTTTTGAGAACTTGTCCTAAGAGTTTTGTCCTATCTTCACACTGTTGGTGTCAAACTACTCAGCACAGTATGAGCCTCAATAATTATCAAAAACATATTGACAGTAAGCAATATGGTTGCCATATGTCAACAAATTCTATGAGGCGAAGCCTAATTTATTTAAACAGCTATAGTATTATCATTGAAATTTTGCCACTACATTTATTAGTCCCAAATGCCACCCCCAACTAGGCAAATGAAATGACCCATACCCACCAGTAAGAAGTGCTATAATAAATGTATATAAATTTACTTTTGGTATATATACACCGATCAGCCATAACATTAAAACCACCTGCCTAACATTGTGTAGCTCTCCCTTGTCCCACAAAAACAGCTCTGACCCATCGAGGCACGGATTCCAAAAGACCTCTCAAGGTGTGCTGTGGTATCTGGCACCAAAACATTCGCAGCAGATCCTTTAAGTCCTGTAAGTTGTGAGGTGGGCCTCCATGGATTGGACTTTTGTCCAGCACTGATCGGTATGTGTGTGTATATACACACTGATCAGCCAAAACATTAATACAACTGACAGGTAAAGTGAATAACATTGATTATCTGGGTTACAATGGCACATATTAGTAGTTACGGAGGCACATATTAGGCAGCAAGTGAACAGTCAGTTTTGTTGGAAGCAGGAAAAATGGGCAAGCATAAGGATCTGAGCACCTTTGACAAGGGCCAAATTGTGATAGCTAGGTGACTGGGTCAGATAATCTCCAAAATGGCAGGTCTTGTGGTGTGTTTCTGGTACGCAGTGGTTAGTACCTACAAAAAGTGGTCCAAGGAAGGACAACTGGTGAACCGGCGACAGCGTCATGGGTGCCCAAGGCTCATTCAGGCACATGGGGAGCAAAGGCTAGCCCGTCTGGTCTGATCCTACAGAAGACTTACTGTAGCAGAAACTGCTGAAAAAGTTAACACAAATACCCACAAACAGGCATCTATAAATCTGGACAAGGGCAAAAAGTACATATGATCCAATGTCACTGGAGAAGAGTTCTATAAATTCATTGGTCTGGTCATCTACACATCAATGATTCCTCTAAAACATATCCAGGATTATTGGAGAGAGAGCTACTTCTACTCTGTCCAATCTCCAGCAACAGTTATGACAAGGGATATGTTCAGAACTACTTCCTGGAACATTCACATGAGTGACCTAGACAAAGGTGTGGTGAACAACAGGAAGAAGGGGACACCAGACATTGAAAGGTTGTTCCACACAAGACCACTTCTCAATGTGATATGTGCTGCCTGCCAGGCACATTACCATCCAAGAAGGGAGCTTACAGTAGGTGAGAGAATGGTAACAAAATCTAAAACTGGCATGACCCAGTATATGAAAGACAAGCATAAAAAATGGGGGTTCAAATTTTTTGTGTAAGCTGACTCCTCTAACGGCTACACAAATAATTTCTTTGTGTATACTGGGAAAACAAGGGAAGTAAGTTGGAATGGACTCCAGCTTACCTGGGAACTGGATACAACATATACAGTCATGTGAAAAAATTAGCACATCCCATTAAATATTCAGTTCTTTATAAAGAAATGTCAACATGTCAATTTCTGATCTTGTTTTAATTTGTACCTGTAGATGAAAGTCAAGTCAAGTCAAGTGGAATTTATTGTCATTTCAGCCATATACAAGTACATAGTGAAACAAAACAACGTTTCTCCAGGACCAAGGTGCTACACAAGACAAACACAGAACAACACAGAACTACAGGGACTACATAAATTATACGTAAAGTGCACAAGTGCAAACATGTGCAGACAGCACAAGACAGAACAAGACAGTACAATGACTACAACTCCGACCAGTACGCAGTTCTGTTTGAAAGTGACCTAGTGACAATAGTGCAAATATTACAGAGTTTGATATAAATAGCTGAAGTAGTGTAAACATAATGGTATTATATTATGTGTAAACATAATAGTAGCAGCAGCAGCATAAAACATGTGCAAAACATGTGTAAAACATGTGCATGGAGGATGCTCAGTTGTGTGTGTGTGTATGTGTATATATGTATGTGTGTGTGTGTGTGTGTGTGTTCCTTCAGTCCAGTTCTAGGTAATTGCATGTAAACAACAAAAATCCCTTTGCTTTCACTTATTAAACAAAAGAAATCAACAAATATGAGTATTTCACCTGAGAAAAAAGTTAGGACACCCTGTGCCCTAATAGCTAGTGTTTCCCCCCTTTGGCTGAAATAACCTCAATGAGACGTTTCTTGTAGCCATCTACCAGTTTCTGACATCGACTGGAAGAAAGTTTCCCCCACTCCTCAATGCAGAATTCTTTCAGCTGTGTGATGTTTGAGGGGTTTCTTGCATGCACAGTCTGTTTCAAATCACCCCACAGCATCGCAATAGGATTTAGATCTGGGCTTTGACTTGGCTATTCCAGAACTCTCCATTTTTTACTTTTCAGCCAGTCCTTGGTGGATTTATTGGTATGTTTTGGGTCATTGTCATGTGGCAAGGTCCAGTTCCACTTTAGCTTCAATTTTTTGACAGATGGTCTTGCAGGTTCCTCAAGCACCTTCTGATACAATGTAGAATTTTTTTTTTTTACTCTCTTTATTGACTTTTCTTATTTATGACCCATTAACAAAAGAACACATGAACAGGTACACCTGCACTCACCCTTCTATACATACAGTTTACATAAATTAAATACTACAATAACAAATTATAATAATAATAATAATAATAAAAAAAGTACAATAATAAATAATAAGTACATAATAAATCAATAGATGTATTTTCAAGTTTACAATGCCAAGTAAACATCAGTATAATGTTGAGTAAAGTCTATATCCCCACTTACATGATATTCATGTATGGTTCCCAAAGCCGATCAAAATCTTTTCGCTTGCCCTTTGCAATATAAGTTAGTCTCTCCAGTCCGATACAGTTCAAGATCTCCTTTTTCCACATTTTCAAGGATGGAGCATCCATGCTCTTCCAACACAATGCAATAGCTCT
>CM041003.1:12443297-12465194 GCA_022985145.1 Pangasius djambal
GGAAGAAACATGGACACGGACGCTTTGTCTACAAGGACACGGGTCAGGTGTACGAGGGCTTCTGGGTAGATGATGCACCGAGGTGTGGGACGGTGTGTGAGAACGACAGGAAGAAAACACACACACCGCAGCTGAAGCCTGTCCCCCCGCTGATGCTGCAGGATGTGCAGGCTGTACTGAAGGAGGCACTCAGCCATTTAAAAAAAAGGATTAATTAATGACTTTAAGGACCTTTGCCGAAAAAAAAAAGAAACAAAACAAAACATAAATATACATGAAATGTGTCTCTGAAAGTTAACTGAGAGAGTCGCCGTGCACGCGGCAGTCGGTGGTGTGCACGAGATAATTAACCCCAAAATTACACCATGTGCTTTCAGGGACTCCATAAATATAATAAATGAATGAATTAATAAAGAAATCTTTTAAATACCTCAGTGTTTGTTTGTTTATTGTAGATTACACAGTTTATGCAGAATAAAAATAGACTAATAGAATAATAGTAATAAGAATAATAATATTAGTCTTACTTGATCTTAGTGCTGCATTCGACACTATAGATCATAACATTCTCGTAGATCGCTTACAAAATCACAGGTATTCAGGGACAGGCATTAAAATGGTTTAGATCCTACCTGTCTGATCGACACCATTTTGTAGATTTAAATGGAGAACTATCCAGTGTAATGCCAGTGAAATATGGGGTTCCACAAGGATCAGTTTTAGGACCTCTGCTGTTCTCAATTTACATGCTTCCCTTGGGTAACATCATTAGAAGACATGGGATTAGTTTCCATTGTTATGCTGACGATACCCGGTTATACATCTCATCAAAACCGGATGAAATAAATAAATTGTCTAGATTAACTGAATGTGTTAAAAATATTAAAGATTGGATGACTGATAATTTTCTTTTACTAAATCCTGATAAGACAGAAATATTACTTATTGGTCCAAAAACCAGTACACAGAAGCTCTCACAATTCAGCTTGCATTTAGAAGGATGTACTATTACTACTAGCTCGACAGTGAAAGACCTGGGCGTAATATTACACAGCAGCTTGTCTTTTGAAAATCATATTTCCAATATTACTAAAACAGCCTTCTTCCACCTTAGAAACATTGCCAAGCTTAGGAACATTTTATCTATATCTGATGCAGAAAAGCTAGTTCATGCAGTCATGACCTCCAGACTGGACTATTGTAATGCACTGCTAGGTGGTTGTCCTGCGTCTTCAATAAACAAGCTACAGTTAGTCCAGAATGCAGCCGCCAGAGTTCTCACTAGGTCAAGAAAAGATGATCACATAACCCCAATACTATCATCCCTGCACTGGCTACCTGTTAAGTTTAGAATTGACTATAAACTAGCACTACTTACGTACAAGGCTCTAAATGGTTTAGCTCCCACGTATCTAGCCAGTCTTCTAACACGTCACAATCCACCTTGCGCCTTAAGATCTCAAAACTCCGGACTTCTGGTAGTTCCCAGAATATCAAAGTCTACAAATAGGGGTAGAGCGTTTTTGTACTCAGCTCCTAAACTTTGGAATAGCCTTCCTGACAGTGTTCGGGGCTCAGACACAGTCTCCCAGTTCAAGCATAGATTAAAGACATATATCTTTAGCCAGACACTTAATACATACATTGATTTAGTGCTTGCTAATATTATGAACAGCAGCCATGCTAATTCCTTTCTACTTGTTTCCCTTCTTCTACCCATCCCGAGGCACATAGAGATTGTGCCAGCTCCAGCAGACAGAGGCCAACCCTACGAGGATCCTGAGTTGACATCTTTTACTTGAATTTCTTGTGTGCAATCATGTAATTTCTCTTGAGCTCCTTATATTTTTTGTGAAACTGAAAAGAAAGTATAAGTATAGTTCCTTGATATACATTAGCCAGTGGATCTTAAATTTTTGATTAAATTATTGCAGAAGGCAACTGATCTCTGAGACTATATGCACAGAGCACATGGAGCTGCTTAAGAAGCAATAAAATAAAATAGAAACTTAATGAAATACATACACATAACATTTTAAATTACAAGGATGAACAATAAAACTTAAAAACAAAGCTTCTAAAAAAGGCTTTACACAACAGATGGAGAAAGATTTAGGACAAGATCTTCACTGTGCAGGACAGAAAATGGCTGCCACATGACCCTTATAGCCAACAAATAAAGTTTTTCCTCGAAATTTGAAAAATCAGACCAAAGCCAGAGAGAGCCACCAAGTGGCAGAAAAGGAGAATATTAAACTTAACATGACACACAATTATCAATTTGTTGAAATAATATTCACCTTTAGACAAAATCAGACACCAGCTTTATTACATAAAAATCTACTTTATCAGTGTAATATATTTAATATGTAATGCATCCAATATGCATTAATGCAATCTAGAACTATAAATAAGGCACATAATAGAGATACACTAATAAACTACAGTTTGAAAAGCAAATGTCCAGAAGTTTGTGCCAGTGATCATTTGATCATTTGATCACTGGCACCAGCTGCTGGACATTTGCTTTCATTTCATGCTGCGTATTTAGTTGACATAATTATTTATAGTAATGATTGGCAGCAGCATTTAAAACATCTGAGGGCTGTCCTGAGATCCTTGAGAAGGGTACACCACCACGTTGGATTTGAAATGAAGCAATCATGCAGATTGAAGATGTAATTTTTTTTTTTTTTACATAGTCCTTCCATTTTCACAGGTTCAAAAGTAATTGGACAAACTAATCATAAATATAAGTATTAATTTTAATACTTGGAGGCAAATCCTTTGCAGTCAATGACGCCTGAAGTCTGGAACCCATGGACATCACCAAATGCTGAGTTTCCTCCCTGGAGATGCTTTGCCAGGCCTTTACTGCAGCCGCCTTCAGTTGCTGCATGTTTGTGGGTCTTTCTGCCTTCAGTCTTGTCTTCAGTAAGTGAAAAGCAGCTCAGTTGGGTTGAGGTCATCGGACATTTAAGAACATTCCAGTTCCAAGCTCTTGGGTTGCTTTCGTGGTACAATTTGGGTCATTATCCATCTGTACCGTGAGGCAGCGTCCTGTCAGTTTTGCAGTATTTGACTGAATCTGAGCAGAAAGTAGCTCTATACACTTCAGAATTCATCCTACTACTTCTTTCAGCAGTCACATCATCAATAAACACCAGTGACCCAGTTCCACTGACAGCCATACATGCCCATGCCATAACACTGCCTCCACATGTTTGATAGATGGTGGCTCATGAGCCCTTCCTTTCCTTCTCCATACTCTTCTCTTCCCATCGTTCTGGTACGCATTAACCTTGCATCAGAACTGTTTTTTAAGAGGTTTTTAGCAAAGTCTAATCTGGCCTTTCTGTTCTTGAGTGTTAACAGTGGTTTGCATCTTGCGGTAAACTCTCTGTCATTGCATTTATGAAGGTGTCTCTTAATTGTAGACTTTGACAGTGATACTCCTACCTCGGCCATAGTGTTCTTGACTTGGCTAGATGTTGTGAAGGGGTTTTTCTTCACCAAGGAAAGAATTCTGCAATCATCCACTTTAGTTGTTTTCCGTGGTCTTCCAGGCCTTTTGGTGTTGCTGAGATTGCCAGTGCTTTCCTTCTTTTTAAGAATGTACTAAATTGTTGATTTGGCCACATATTGAGCCACATATTTTGGCCGCATATTGAGAGTTCCCATGAACAGCTACCAAATGCATATTCAACACTTGAAATCAACTCCAGATCTTTTATCTCCTTAATTTGTCATGAAATAATAAGAAGGAAACATGACACTAATGTTGCATGGTTATATGCAAATGGCGTTATTTCATTTAATTTTTCATTTTGGCACCATCTTTGCGCACGGCTTGGCTTTGTGTTTTAATTTTCAAATTTTAATTTTAAAAGGATCATTTTGTATAAAATATTTAATTTCCCTATTTGAGATTATGTTTATACTGTTTAAGGGATTAAAACATTGAGGGCCATGAAAACTCACCATACTCTGAAAGAAAGGCCCTTCCAAAAATAGAATAATTTGGATCCAGCGTGGCCTAAAGCATTCTTCATCCTTAAAAGGATCATATTATGTTGCACAAAATGCATACTTTCACTGTATGAACCAGTGCTTAGAGCACTGTTTAACAGGTTAAAACTTCTTGGGCACCCAAAAACTTATCAAATTCTGAAAAAACCCCAGGCTTCATAAAATAAAAGAATTTGGATGCAGACTGGCCCAAAGCCCAAAGCCTTCTGCATGCTTAAAACGACCATAATATATTGCATAAAATGTTAAATTTCCCTATATAAATCAATGTTCAAAGAACCCTGTAAGGGGTTAAAATGTCTTGAGCCACCAAAAACTTACTATGAAAGTAAGGGATGTTTTGGAATAAGGGCAGCATCATGCAGTCACAGTACAAAGGTAATGGTAAGCTTTTCCTCTCACTAAGCCATGATTGCTACAGTAAACCACGTGTCAGTTGTGTGCTGGAAAATTAAATATAGTACCTCTAGGCATTTCAGACCTTGATATTTAGGAGCAACAGACAAGCTTCAACCCATGAGCATGTGAACTTTGTGTGAGGATGTTTGCACTGCATGGCGAGTTGTACTACAGGCTGAACTACTGATTCCCAGTAACAGTCCTGGTGACATTTTCCTCCTTTTTAATACTACAGTAACAAACTAGTGGGTGCACATAATAAAACAAATGCTTTTTACAATCATAGAGCAACATTTAGCCCTTTTCACATGTGATGCAACTCCTGAAGAGCTTGATAATTAACTGATGATGTGGTAACTGCTATTTTATTGTATTGTATTTTATATTTTTTGTGTGTACGTGTTGTATCTTGCTACTGACCATACTGCTGTAACATAAGAATCTATCTATCTATCTATCTATCTATCTATCTATCTATCTATCTATCTATCTATCTAACTAACTAACTAACTAACTAACAGGTAACTCTAACAGCCCAAGAGAAAAACAAAGAGAATTTTACCACAAAACCCTAGTGTATGTCGGTGGACAAGACTGCCATGTGAACATTAAGCACTCAAGTTTGAACCTCTTCTGCTCCATGGTCTGCAATCCCAGAGTGATCAGATGAAGGAGAATCTGACACACAATAAAAAGTTAATAAATCTAAGCTTTTCTTCTCATAAAACCATGACTACTATTATTAACTCCCACTCTTCACGTGTGTCCTTTTTTCCACAAAACATTTCAGGCTGTTCTCACAAGCGATGAGTCTGCCCTCAAAAAAAAGTATCTAATTGTGTGTTTAGAAATAGATAAAGACAGGCTTTGCTTGTTGAACTTCCTGGTCTCCCTGGCAGAAGCTGAGGAGGAATATCAGAAGCAGACAGAGTCCGATGTGACGCTCTGTGAGACACATGAAGTGTGACAAGATAATGAGAAAAAGCAAGAAAAGCCTTGCATTAAACAGCGCCTTCAGAAATAATGTGATGTTCATGCTGCATGACGAGTTGCACCACAGGCTATATGTCCTACTTTACCAAAATGAAAATGATTTTTCTAGGTTTTTTTTTTTTAATAGAAATGGCTGTTTGCAGATATGAGTATTAAGTTTGAACCCCTTTTCCTCCATGCCTGTGTTTAATGATCGTGAGTGAGAGTGGGAGGCTCACAGCAACAAAACTTTACAGCGGAACAGTAACACCCGACATTGTACTGCCATTAACGAGAGAAGCTGAGTGAGAGGGACTATTATGACAAATATATACGCTTAGATTTACAGATTACTGAGTTAGCTGGATTGGTTTGATGATTGAACATGATCCTGGATTTGTCCATACTATGACAGCAAGTCTGTAAGCTCAACCCTGCACAAGAGCAGTTTTATTCAACATTATTCAACACATTGCTCATTTAGAAGAGTTTTATATATAATCCTCACACTAAATAGATAAGCATATAAACCTCTCTGTCCTGAAGACTCTCCCGTGTCCAAAAATTTACTGACTGTTACAAAGCACAGACATCGGAGACTCCTTCTACACTTTGCAGAAAACCTTTTTTGTTAAACAGCAACACGTTTTTAACCCATCTTAGATTATGTGGAGCGTCTATTACACAAGTTCCTGTATAAGTAGTTACAATAGAAATGATCGTATCGTATGATCGCATTAGAACGAGCGCGTTAATATAAACCTGTCATTTGCAGCTGCACTACTGTCAGAGCTGCTGTTATAGAAAATTAATCAACACTTTCTGAATTCAACGGCACTACAGTATAAGCACCGATAAAGCCCTTTACACATATTAATGTTTTATATGAAAACCACATCAATGAATATGAGACACAATTTGAAACAACCGAACACACTGTTGTGTGCTAGCAGACGCTAATCGCTTACTTGCTAAAGTACAGACCCATTACAGAGTCCTAATTTCACACAGTAAATAGTAAGAGTGCAAGTTATCTTAAGTTAGTCCTGCATAGTTCTGCCGAGATGATTGCAGCAACAAACAAGGACGAATAGGCTATATCATTAGCTTAAATTTAACTTTTGCTAATACATGAGCAGTAAGTTCTAGTAAAATCGCTGTAGCTCCACATTTGTGGAGAATGTTCACATTAAGAATCATCAGCATTGTTGTCTTCATGCCTGCAGCTGTAAAAGATCATTAAACACAAAGCTAGAGGCACAAAAACAGCTCTAACACACTAACATGTGGAGAGATTTAAACACAACCTTGGAATTTTAAACACAAACCTGGAATTTTCCTTTAATTCCACAGAACACATCTCAGTCATGTGCAGTAATCTGTAAATGATATTACAATCTGATATGTTTTATTGGTTCACTGGAATCTGAAGAAACTCAAATCATCATCATGTGACCATACAAGATCAGTAAAATCAGATCAGAGTGCAAAATATATCACCAGTAAAACAGCTGAAAAAAATGATATTTCAAAAATGATGTGTTTTTTCATTTACATAGGACTTTCTCACACACCAGAGCAGATTAGCATCCTATTTGTTCAAGGTCCAGAATGAGCATCTGGCTGTGCACAGGACTACTTGAGCTCTGCATCAGGCTTCATGCTGAACAGCTTGAGGCATTCACTCTCAGGCAGCAGGTTATTGAGGCGTTTCATCTCTCTCTCTCTCTCTCTCTCTCTCTCTCTCTCTCACACACACGAACACACACACATTGAAATAAACACTGATTCATTGTCTTTTTAGCATTAAAATACGGAAGCATGGTTGAATTCTGGATTGTGATTGGTCAGAAGGTAATTAATTGTCATTAACAGCAGCTTTGACCGTAGTGCAGCTGCAGATCATAGGTTTATATTAATGCTCATGCACAAGAACTTGTATTATGGATGCTCTACATAAGCTAAGGTTAATAATAAGCTGATTAAGAAAATATGTTCTTTAACAAAGAAAAACTTATAATGATTGATAAGGTAAGTATATAATAAGTTTTCTATGAGGAGATATTTATATAATTTAACATCCACCACAGACAGTTCCCTGCAAGACCACCAGAGGACACCCTCCCATGCATTTTTGAATTTCTTTCTCTGGTTTCCTGTGTCTGTGCACTCCTTGTTTTGTCTTCTCCCTGACGAGTTTATTTGTTTCATTTGTGGTTTGTTGAATAAAGAGAAAAGCCTGCACTTTCATCAATGTCTGAATCTTTACATTTGACATTTATGGAAGGAGTCTCCAGTGTCAGCGGCGTAACAGTCAGAGGTAAAGCTGTAACTTTACGTTTTCAACTACAGGGAAGTTTTCAGGACAGACGACTTTGTGCTTTCTAGTTTCAGTAACGATGATAGTCTGTGTTTTTTTGTCTTATTAAATTAATGAAACATAAAAAAATAGATACTAGGGTAGAAGGACTGGTTATAGTTGCAATAACGTAAGTGATAACAGGAACTAACTTATTTTGCTGATGTTCCACAATTTAAATATAAGTATAAACAGATAAAAAAAAGTATGAGGTATTATTCTCTAATTAATAAAAATTGACAAATAGAAGTTGCTGTGGTATAAGAGGAATAAAACACTTCTGGATATGTGGTACCCCAAATAGTGCACAAATTCAGACCTGACCCCTGTTTAAGTGCTTTAAGGATTACCAAAATTGGACGAACTGAAGAACATTTGTGTTGAGCAGAACTGGTGGGAATAAATTTATGTGTTTGTATCAATAATAGTGTGAATGTTTGCCAGGACACGGATCAATGCTGAAACGGTGGGGCTGCAGTGATTAGCATACACTCTTACATGCAACAGAGGCTGAAAACTGAGAATCTCCTGAAGCTTGATGACAATGGGGTTCGTTATGGATGTTGAGTAATGACTGTGCTCCTTGAGCTACCATCATGCTGTCATCTATTTTTGTGTTTGATGCTTTGCTGGCAAGGGCATGGCTAATAATTAAAAAAGATATTTCCAGGACTAGTAAGTAAGTCATAAAGTCAAAACGTACTGTATTTTGTGTTGTTCATGATGTATTTCATTCAGATTTCGGAAATATGCTCTAAAGTACGGAAGTGTATTTCAAAATATATGGCACACACACACACACACACACACACACACACACACACACACACACACACTTAAAGGCAGCTGCATTAGGGATCATGTTGTGTTTCCTCTGAATAGTAAACACAGTAAAGACGAAAGCTGTAGCTCTTTCATTTCAAAATAAAAAACTATTCAATTCAATTCAGTTTTATTTGTATAGCGCTTTTAACAATGGACATTGTCACAAAGCAGCTTTACAGAAATAAACGGATTCACAAAAAATATATTGTAAATATGTGAATTTATCCCTAATGAGCGAGCCAGTGGTGACGGTGGTGAGGAAAAACTCCCTGAGACGATATGAGGAAGAAACCTTGAGAGGAACCAGGCTCAAAAGGGAACCCGTCCTCATCTGGGTGCAACAGATAGTGCGATTATAAATAAATCCCTTCTATTATTGTGCGCTATAAGGACAAATAGTGTGATTCTACAACCAGTAAATTCATCACAGTTTCCGCAAGAAGTCCGGTTGGTTAAAATCTATCCACCGTCCACTGATGGAGTCCTGAGTACGAAGCTGCTCGTGGCAACCGCAGCCCCAAAGCCACTACAGCAATCGCAGTCCCAAGCCATTACAGTACAGCTCCCCATATGTGATCCCCAAACCATCTCCACATTTAGTTTCTCCTAAAAACCAAAAACTAGTTTTATTTTATTTTTTCCTAAAAAAAAAAAAATCTATTATTTTCAATATTAGAAAACTCTTTATTCTATTCTATTCTATTCTATTCTATTCTATTCTATTCTATTCTATTCTAAGTGTCTTCAGAAAATCCTCCTTCTTCATGTACCGTAGTCTATAATTTGAAATGCCAATGATCAGTGAATATGCAGATTAGTCTCTGATGTCATCTTTGATTACCAATAAGTAATTGGTGCATATAAATTAATAATGTAAGGGCCTGTGTGGAAAATGTTGGTAGGAGAGCGTGGGTTACATAAAATTCTTTGACCGCTTTTCGCTTTGAACTTCACTAAACAATAATCCTGTTTACCTCACCTTTGGAATTAACTTTGACTTCAAACAATAAATAATAACGGGTTCGTGTTGTGGAAATTTGGAAGTAGTAGAACGCTGGAGGAAGGCCTCAGGTACCTGCAGTGACAACAGTCTAAGTCAATTGATTTCTCAACTGTTGTCACAAGTTAAATACTAGATGGCCACCAGACAGATTCAGTAGCAACATTAGTGACCTAGAATCAATCAGGGTTGCAGGGGAGAAGAGCGGGTTTTGTTACACTACTGTAAATGTACTGCAAGTTACTTCCAATAGAGGCTGTTTGTCAAGAACAACATACTGGATAACAAAGTGTTATCTATACGTATTTTTCTCAGCTAGCTAGAAAAAATGCTCAACAGTTTTCTGCCTCATTGTTGCCTGCCATGTGCTGCTCGCAGTGAACTCCTCATACTGAGTTTAATGGTTAAGAGGTTTTATCAGGTTACTTGTATTATAGGAGATGCTATAGTTCCTCATCTTGTTATTTCCATAGAGCAGAACAGATGGCTCTCAACCATACAGCAAAACCTGCTATCTTGACCTCGGAAAAGAAAGCTTTGTGCAGTAG
Organism: Pangasius djambal; assembly: GCA_022985145.1. Lineage (NCBI taxonomy): Eukaryota > Metazoa > Chordata > Actinopteri > Siluriformes > Pangasiidae > Pangasius > Pangasius djambal. The sequence goes on from CM041003.1 coordinate 12,453,430, forward strand.
GGGTTTCATGTGACGGATTACGTGCGCCTGATGAACTGTAGTCTGAATGCTTATGCTCAACATCACCTTTTGTTCAGCTCACATTGTGCCCAACTGTTTCCTGTAAAACAGGAAATAATAACTCTCATTCATAAACACTGACTGTGGATTATCACAGGACTCCGTCTGTGTTAGTGAATGGTTGTGAATGGTTGTGAAACCATCTTTAAGGAAGTATTCAGATACTATGGCATACCAGAGGACAATATGTCTGATCGACATTGTGTCTGATCTGTCCAATTCACTTCCTTGTTCTGGAGAGCTTTCTGTAAACAACTTAAGTCTTTAGTCTAATGGCCAAGTAGATCATTTGTGTGCATGTTAGGTTATCAACCACCCATGTGCTGGAAAACTGTCTGAGGTATCTGTCTGAAATGGCACATGAGCAATCGGGTGACAGAAATTCTATGCAGACCAGCAACACAGAACTAATCCTCAGCTTCAGCCTGGACCAATGGTTTTGCTTTCAATCCGTGACCCTTCCGGGTCACTTTCTGGACCTCCGCTATATAAACTGGTCATGGCCATTCATACAACGCAGAACCTTGCCAATATCTGGTGTCTTGTTTAAGTTCTGAGCGGCGTTCCTTGCTTTTGCCGTTACTATGTATGACTCTTGCTTCCCTTGCTTATTGGACTACCCCCCCCCCCCCCCTTTTTACTGTGTTTACTGGTATTTTGACCCAAGACAATTGAAATTGTTGACGTATTGTGTTTGCACGGAATGTCGATAAAGCTTTCTTCACACTTTTACACTTTTACTTACTACCTCAATATTATACATGCTTTTTTCTCCTTCTAACATTCATGTTTTTCTGCCCCTGTAACCATGTTTACCAGAGGAAGAAACATAAATGAACTAAAAGCTGTTGGCATTAAGGCTGTGTCTGCTATTCAGTTACCCATCGCTCTATCAAAAGAACAGCACAGAAGGGTTGGTGACAATGTAGTACAAAAGGGTGATGTGGGAGATGGTTAAAGGTGGACATTTTCTGTAAAAATTTACTGAAGCAGACAGAAGCAGAGCAGTTTAATTAGGGAGAAAGTAGAAATGGCTATAATGGCTTCTTGTAGCAGGGAGATGAAGAGAGAGGGGAAAGGGCTGGAGTGGTTGGCAAAAACAAAGGAAAGTGGCAAAATGATGGTACTATTTAATGTGCTGGTGAGCTGTTGTCCAAGAAAAGGAAGGTAGTGAGCCAAGGGCCAAAGAGCATCTTTCTATGTGTGTATGTGGGTGTTTAATGGTTTTTCCTCACTCTCATCCTCATATTTTGTGTCCAACCTTTTTTTCTAGCAAAGCAGACATCCAGTATACAGCTACATGCAACAGGAGAATTGTTTTTTTTTTTTTTTTTTGACATAAACTAGTAATAAAACAGAATACAGTGAAGTGACAAAGGAAACAGAATGCACAAAATTAAGCAGTACTTTTGATCACGTCTGTGCAAAGCCAATTATTGCATTTGGGTGACTACACACAAGCTTGCCAATTTGTACTTATATTTAGGATCTCAGCTGACACTTTTGTCAATGTTCAGGGCCACTCTGCTGCACACATTTCTTGTTCTCATGCTTAATGCCTTAAAATGACCAATCTTGCTTTCACTGTGAGTTTAGTAATCAGAGACTAGCTGTGACACACTCCCCAGGCCCCTGCACAGTTCCAATGACTGAATTAGGTAGTACCTTTACAGATAATTGCTTCATTGGAGCCTTATCCGCTGTCAGTGTGTGAGGACCCCATGAATGAGCTAAGATAAGGCAGTAATTATGTGGCCAGCCTCAGTACACTCCTTAGGCCAAAGGAAAGATTTGACAGGCCATCTACACTCACTGCAGCCTGTCAAACATGCTGTGGAGACACAAAAGGGCTTGAGTGAAGGATAGCGGGAGATCTATAAAAAATAGAAAAAATAGAAAGAAAAATGTGTTTTGGGACCACAGTGAGAGATTATAGCTTTTTCAAATGCTTGTGGGGAGCAGTGAAAGGCGAGACCTGCCATTACCAAAGAATAGAGCAAAAGATGTACAGGCTAGAATGGACAAAGGGGTTGTTACAAGGGATCAGAACTACCTCTTCTTCCTTCTATCTTGCATTTGTTCCTGGTTAGTTGTAATGTATTCAAAATCAATGTGATTTTAAGGTTTTATATCACTGTGTCATGAAGTGGACAGAAAGAGGCAAGTGCAGGTTTTCTGGTTTTATTAAACTAGATTTTATTTATTTATTTATTTATTTATTTATTTATTTATTACCAATGTAGCAGACAAATAAAATGGATAGGAATATGAAACATAAGGCAGGGAAACTGTCAGGCAATCAGCAAAATCAGGCATAAATTAGACATGACTAGTGATCAGTAAGTGTGAAGCAAGCTATGGTCAAACCCTAATCAAGACAGACAGCAAAAAGCTTGAAATTGTCACAGACGCAATGCTGAAGTAAGACTTCGCAAATAACACTGAGAGGCCATGTTATTTAAAGGGAGTAGATCGATTGCAAGTGAGTTTCATTCATAATCACGTGACAGGGAGTGGGAGCTAGAGGTCATGTGATGAGGTTGTGAACTGAGGATCAGAGAGGAACTCTGAAATTGTGATTGGAAGAGTGTCAGTGGTGTTGCCAGACCTGCACTTTTGGCGATCTAGCCTCTAATATTTTTTGATAGCCCTAAATGCTGCAAAAACAACAATTTAACCATCACAATCATGTATGTTAATATATGTATGTGGTGTTCAAAGGAGATGCTATCAAGCTTTTTATTGTAGGGAATCAAGGCAAGAGACCTCAACACAAAATATCGGACAATAAAGTCCTCAAAAGTGAGTCATATCACTTTCCAGAATCCCCTCAGCCTCATGAATCAGATGAAAAAAAAAATAGACCCATCAGGTTTATACGTAAATGCATAGCTGAGGATCATGGAAGCGTAGTTCAGCTACACTTGGATTCAGTGGAAACAGGTGCAGAGACTTGACAAGTGCTAACAATGTAATCCAAATAAGCGGCTAAGGATTTTACTCACCTTTTTTATGAACAACGTTGAAAGTCTGTGGAAAGTTTGTCAAGTAATGAATTGGCAACAATTTGTTTATTGTGTTTAATCTCAATCAGGGTAGTATTAAGCATATTCCTCAGCATGTCATGTGGCATTAGACCATCCAACATAAATGTGTTAGGGATCCTTGTTCTGATTGTCATTTGTAGGTAGTATTTTAAGATCCTGAAGTAAGGTCACAAGGAACACAGCCCTGCTGAAGTTCCTCTGGTGAGCTTATAATAACACTTAGAAACACTTAATTTGCCAATATAATGTCTATTTGGAAGGCCAGTGTATAAGTGGCTGGAATCTTGTGATTCAAACAGACAGTTTGAGGCCTATGATTAATGTTACTTGTATGTTTGAGTAATTACCTATTATGCTATACTTCTATATATTACAGTTATTATAGAGAAAATTTGCGGCGGTTTATACAGGTGCTGCTGCTGAAATGACCAAATAGTAGGAATCCACTGCAAAGGTCACCGTATGGACCTTTGTGCCACTGATGCAGCCAGACGTTTCAGCAAGATTTGAGAGCAATTTTTGTGAGTTGTCTGTCAATTCACAGTCCTGTGTAAAGCCCTGAGAGATGTCCTGGATCATATGGTGGCCTCCAACACTCAGGGCTCTGGACGAATCTTGCTGCTTACTCTCAGATAACTCATTTTTTATTTGTTCTTAAAGCGTAATTATGTAATTATACTGTATATCGTTCCTCAGGTGAAGTGTAGCTTTTAGATGTCATCATGGCCATTTCACCCACTGCTGTTTCAAGGATTTACAGTGAATGGTACAAAAAGGAAAAAAAAAACTTCTCACTGGTCAGAGTTAAAACACAAATGACAAATGGTGTAGTGGATATCACATATTTTTTGTTGTCCCTGTGAATGGCTTCCACTACAGTTAGGTCAATGAGAAGGAAATGACTTCAGAAGGGAAGGTGAGATTTGAAGTGGATCTGTAAATATGAAGTTATTATGAGGTAAAGTGACAGATTCGTCTGCTGTGCAGTCAGCAAAGCTGCATACGCTTTAGCATGTTTGCTGATTATTTTAAGCACGGAAACTAGTTTAAGCACTGCACATAGTAATACATAGGCATCATCCTGAAGTCTATAGCCCTATTTGGATGGGATTACATTTACATGGGGTCCTGGGGTACTTTCCTATTTTACAGGCTACTCTGTAATTTTATTTCATTCAGGATCGACCATGTTGGTGTTTTTCTTCCTCCTCCTCGGACGCTGAACTGCCTACTGTTTTTCACCAAACTCAGCGGTCGTCTGAAGATTTTAGTTCCTTCCAGATACACATCCATGATTTCCTATGCAGCTGTCACCTCACATTGGAAAAAATAAAGAATACTGCTGCTACTTGCTGTATTTAGTCTCATAGTGAGCGTATCAGTGACCCTATTTGGCCAAGTATTAATGATGTAAAGTAAAAAATGCATTTTAATTTTTCAGCCGCCCTATAAAACAGCCACCCTATAAATGTCAACAAAATGTCAAAATAAATTCTCACCACAACATCTTTTTTGCTCTTTCCCTAGCATTTTAGTTAGCTTTTTGAAAAACCTAAAAAGTCAATGCATCCCTGCTTTCTAAAAACCTGATTTTTTGATAAAATATGTATGATGGCTTTTCCTTTTAGAGCTCTGCAGTATCAGTTTTGGTGTAACACAGTATTAATCAATTTTCCTGAAACAACACTTTTAAGAATACCATGGTTACATATGTACACAGTTATAATATTTTGTTCTGCAAAATGTTTTTTTTTGTCCATGTTCTGCACACTTGAGACTTGTTTATTTTGATATGTGTTGATAGAATAGAGTTACTAATATTTATATATATTAAATTAATTGATTTATTGATTGATTGGATCTCATTCGATTTTTCTCTCAATTGAGTCATTGCCAGTTCCAACCAGTGACTGTATATATGAGTGGACAACATGGCCATTAACTCCCATTATGCGGTTTTGAAGTCTACATTTGGTCAAACTGAAAGTCTCCATCTTGACTTTGTGTAGTGTCATGACATAATCTCGAGTAAGTCCATTGCAGTTCCAGCTGGTAGCACGACAAAATGTGAACGAGTTCAAGTTACTGTAGAATAGTCACTGCAGGCACTGTACATTAAATGTACCTGAGCTTTAGCTAGTTGCGGGATATGTTACGCTGTGTAGATCATCTCCATGCTGGCTGCTTAAAATATTAGAGAACTCTGAAGAGCTGAGCAGATCCCAGATCCCACTTTCAACTAGCTCATTCACTTTGCTTTTTTTTTTTAGGAACACAGCAATGGAATTGTTCATCCTAGACGCTGAATGAATGTTTTCATTGCCAAATCAAATAGTGAGATCTATTTTTAATTGAGAAGGCTGGCATTCCACTCTCAGGTAGAGACTTCATGCCTCTCTTGCACAAAGAGTGTGTTACTGTGAAAGCTACTCAAAGGGAGTTCGAAATAATAAAGTGATAACATGGAGGAAAAAGATAAGTGAAACTAAAGAAAGCAGGAAAAAAGCAAAACAAAGCATACTCAAAGGGGAGCACAACACTCTCACTACTTCCCAGCATGCACCAGAGAGAGACAAACAGAGAGAGAGAGAGAGAGAGAGAGAGAGAGAGAGAGAGAAGAATGGCTTATGTTTAATTAGCAGCCCTTCTGGAGGATCTCTCTGGAGAATCCAAGAGGAAGCTTGGATCAACATTAATTGGCCTTGTATGGACAAGGGGGAAGGGGCAGATGAGCACTGAGGGGACAGAACAAATAAGAGAACGTGGTATATGAGCGCTCTATCTTATTCATACCTATGAAGCAGTGGTTTCAAAGACAGAGAAAATGGATAAGTTGTAACAGTGGCTTAAAGAAGTCTGTAATGGAACTGGGAGAGAGATGGATGAGGGAAAACAGTCAGGTAGCAGTAGACAGAGATGGATGGAAGGAGGCTTCAACAAGGGAGAGAGATTGCAGAGAATAAGGCAGTGCTGGATGTTCCCACATGGACTGACCAAAGCTGGCCTAAGCTTTAGAAATTGCCAGTGTCATGCCTCTCCATCAATACCAGTGATGGGTCATTGGTGATCAATCAGCAAGGGAGACAGAATTGATCAAACTTGGTCAGATATGACATAACACAAGACACAGACCGCCAGTGGTTCATTGGATTGTTCCAAGAGACAAACACAGTGCGTCTCATTAGCTGAATCATGGGGTAGCTGCATGAGCTTTGATAAAGAGCCTCAATTAACCACAGAACTGTGGGTCAAAGGAGTTTGGTGGCATCATTCTCTAAGCATGTAATATATTGGGGAGGCTGCCAGGTCAATCATCATTTTGTTGTTTATTGCCCGAGAGAGAGAAGAGAGGGAAAGAGAGAGAGAGAGAGAATGAAAGCTAAGGAGAGTAAATTAATATGCTAATAGGGAATGAACAATTGGGTGAGAGTCACTGCTCATAGATCTCTTTTGCATTTGGCTGTCCAATTTTTCTTTTAGCTTCTACACCTCCTATCGGTTTACCTTTTTCATTATATCGTAACTCCCTTTTTCTTTTCCTCTGTTTACAATCAATTTTGAATTCCCAGAAATGGAACAGCACTCACTAATTATAAAAGGACCTGTTTTTGACTGAAGACTAACACATTAACTCGCACAAGGCTACACCTTTCACTGAAGTGTCAGCTCTTAAGTGGAACAACAGTGCAAGAATAAGGTCATTTTTAGCAGCATTTCATATTTGCAATGAAATAAACTCTGATGTAAATTTATAGTGGCCCCATTCTTTCTTTATGCTTGGAATGCGTTATGCTTTTTAATTTTCAATCATCTCAAAGTGTTGTCCTTTAAAAATGATGTATTTCACCTTGTTTATAAAAATCAATCTCCAGTCAATACTATCTGCCAAATCATTCCAGTAGGCTGTTATATATTCTATTGTTGTTTTAAACAGAACAAATAAAACAGCATCTATCACAGTCTCTCAAGATTTATGAATATGTACCAAAAGGCATCAAAAGGTTATGAATAAGTATTCAGTCACGCCTGATGCTAACTATATGCCGTCATGAGTTGTCATAACAGATGATGTCCAGTAACAGACACTCTGAATTCTGAACTGCTTTGCACATCTGACTGTAATTTGTCCATATTTATTGCCATTGTGAAGTTTTGAACCTGCTGCATTCCTGTATTTGACCCTTTTCTGGATTACCATTTTTGATTCTGCTCTGCTCTGTGTTTTGACTTTTGCCTGATTACCCCACTGCGAGTCTGCCCTGCCACTGATAATCCTAGTTCTTGGAGTGTTGACTTTTAGACTGTTTGAGCAATGATTTTTTTTTCTCTTTAAATTGAACTAGAATGCTCACCAAGACGGTTAAAATCGAGCATATTACCCTGGTATTAAGATTCCTACTGTAACAAAGAACACTCCAGGACACTGAAGGACACTCAAGTAAGGGTTTATTGAACACACAGGGGAATGAGAAAACACAATTACAAAGAAACAACAGGAACGACAAAGACAGACCCAGATAGATGACGCTGGAGGTGGTGTATCACAGGGGAAGGCTTCCTGTAGGGGCCCTGGAACAACAGGCCTAAGGAGAGAGATGTGAAATGAAGGGGAAAATCTGAACTGCTGTGGTAACTGAAGTCTGTATGTTACCTTGTTAATTCGTCTCAGAATCTTGAAGGGGCCCACGAATCATGGGAATACCATGATACCTATACCAGTCCCTCTGATGGTCACTTCAGAAACTGCGGAGGTACAGGCTGAGGTCCTGGTTAAGCCTCTCCGCCTGGCTATTAGATGCTGGATGATGCCCCAATGTGAGACTGATATTGATGCTCAACCTCTCCATTCCAACAAAGGGATGGAGGGCCCCTTCTAGCCAATGCCTCCTCTCCTCAAGGGCCAGGTTTTCCAGGTTTTGAGTAGTGTGAGTTCCTTTCACAGAGAAAGTTGTCCAGCCTGATTGAGAGGGAAATCAGCTGTTTTAGGGCTGGCGATTGGTCTCTGCAGGCCAATTCTCTTAGAATTTCATCCCGCAGTCCTCTCCAATATGCTGGAATGAGGGTCTCTACATTCTCCCCGCTTTGGACTGCCAGTGTCCGTAAGGTGAGGGCATATTCTGGAGCTGGCTTGTTACTTTGGTGGATTTTGATGCATTACTCTCAGATGGGTGATCAAAAGCCTCTTTAACCAAATAAACTTTTCATAAGACTGTGTCTCCTCTCCCTGTGCTTCCCAGATAGCAGTAGCCCACTTCTGTGCCTTCCTTGTAAGCAGGGAGACAATGAAGTCTACTTTAGAGGCTTTGGTGCTGAACCTAGATGGATTGTGCACAATGTATATGTAACATTGTAGCAGAAATCCTCTGCAATCAGTGGGTTTGCCTTCAAATTTTTCAGGTGTAGATATCTTGGAGTCATGGGAAGCAACAAGTGTTTGGCTAACCTTGCTAGCACTCACAGATCTACTTAGCTGTCAGTCTTTGAGCCATGTTTTGGTGCATTTCAGTGATGTGCTGACTTTGTTGCTGTAGGTGAGTGACTTGCTGTTGTTGCGAGTACACCATGGCTTCAACACTGATGGATTTTCAGTGTTTATCAGTGTTTGGAAGGGTTCGCATACAAAAAGAATTAGAGCACTAAACAAATACAGATAGATATGTATAGATAGTTTATTGGGTTACACTCCTACTACAGCATTTTAGATTTATAGAATTGAGGATCGGAAAGTTTAGGAATAAAAAGCTCTAATGGCTTGAATAAAATTAATAGGATTGTACATATTTGCCCTTTTCCCTTAAAATTAAAAGCTGTGCTGTGAACATAAAGGGGCATGGGATATTCTTTTACTCTAGACAGGGTCCCTGGCTGCAAAAAGTTTGAGTAGTCCTGTTTTAAGGAAGCACCTTTAAGACCTCCATGTCAGGAGTGAATCAAATAATCAGCCAGTTAAGTTTGGCAAGATATTGCCCTCGGAAATTTATCAACACAGCCAGTGAAAGGCCATAAAGGGTCAGTTGTTGTCACCCATCTCTACTCATGCAGCAACAAACTTATTATCTCTTCTTCTGATGCGGCTGATGTAATCAGCTGTACACTGGAGAAAGACAGAAATGGAAGTTATTTTGCCTTACGTCTATGGCAAAAAAATATTAAAAATATGTAACATTAATAATAATAAGTGAGTGCTAAATCTTCTATCAGCTGAGGCATTTGTTTATGGCTTATGGCTCTGCGCAGACAGACCGGCCCACCCTTTGTTTATAGGCACATTTTTTGTCATAATTGAATGATTAGTTTTATTTGTCTTAATTTATGGGTTTGTGTTGGCTCCCTTTCTTTATTTTTCATATTCTTTAATTAATGCCAATAAAATTTTCAACAACAAAATATTGACCTAATGAACTAGCTTGAGGATCCATAGCACTTCTATAAGTCACTCTGGATAACGGCGTCTGCTAAATGCTGTAAACGTAATAAAGATAAGCAATTTAAACTCGATAGTATACATGTATTCCATATCTAAAAGTGCAGTAATCCATACAAATTATATTATTTATTTACTATTTAACTTATTTTATTTATTTACTAAGTGTTTACTTAATATCTACTTAATACGAAATATTTTTTCTAATGATTATGTCTTACAGCACACATCACAACATCCATCAAAGCCCACAACATAAACTCCTGACCTATCAAAGAACACCATTATGTGCAACCAAATTGGTGTACTTAAATATTGTTGCAGTGTGAAACCAACTGAACCAAATGTTAATTAATAAATAGATCTACAATATGACAAAAAAAAACAAACAAACCCTCAACCTCAACCTGTGAAAACAGCCTTAATAAAACAGGATTACTAAATCTGACTAAATGGACACTGAAGTGTACAAAGAATCTACATATGACATTAGCGCTATTAAAGCCAGGTGGTAATATTCTAAATGTATAAATGATAAAAAGCCAGGTTTTATTAAACTGAAATATAAATGGCTTTTAAGAACACAGCAGAGAATAGAGAGCAGCCTTGCCTTTAATCAAGCAAAGTGCCACTTTGCCAGTCTGCATACGGTATGTGTTTTTTCAAAGGTTAGACAACAGCTGCATTTCTCTTTGTTGGAACCCTGAAAATGCTGCACCAAATGCAAGTGCTGCAAAAGAAAAAAAAAAGAAGGTCTAACCGACCTCAAAGGAGCAAACAAATTTGACGAGTCCTGAATAAGACTTTGTGTGTAATTAAAGTAAATGCTGTTTAGAGAGCAAAGGCAATGAAGTGTGAATGTATGGTCTAGAAGTTGCAAACAAGGCATTTTAACAGCTTTTTATATCAAAGATACAAGCCACGGTCTCTGACCTTGGACCGTGCCTGCTGGCTTAATTAGTGATAAGTGGCAGTTCCACTGACCTGGGACTAATAAAAGAAAAGTTTTCAAGGGTGAATGCTCTGTCCCCTGACTCGGGACCTGTAAATAGTCCCACGCACCAAAATGGCAGTAAGGAAAATTGCTAGCATCTCCTTTAATTTGCTTTAAGTGCCTGCTGGTAGCAAACTAGTCTTAATTAAACCAAATCCACAAGCACTGCTTTTTGGTAGATTTGAAAATGCACTTGACACTGTTAATAAAAAAAAAATACTTTAGCCATTGTGACTGTAGGAAGAGTATTGCAGGGTCCAGAGTCTCAGAAATGTTTCATTAGCACCTTGAGTCTAAGACACTAAATGCTATTTGAAAGTGCTAACGGTTACATCCTGGAGAAGTGTGTAGCCAGGGTGGCTAGTCTAAGCTTGTTTGGGAGCAGTTCCAGATTAACCTGAAGTTTCTGCATGTAATAATTTTTGTGCAATAGATTTATTCATTAGAAAATAGTCAGTGCATGGCTAGGTTTTGTTTTGTAGTCTCAGGATCTGTAATTGTTGTACTGTGAGTGTACGATCAAAATGAAAACACTGTGTTTTTTAGAATTATAAGTGGACCGATGTTTGGTTCCCTAGAGGACTAGTGGTTAGGCCTCGGCGCTCTCACTGCCACGGCCCGGGTTTAATTCCTGACCAGTGCACTCCCAGTGCCGGTCCCAAGCCAGGACAAAATTGGGGAGGGTTGCATCAGGAAGGACATCCAGCGTAAAAACTGTGTCAAATCAAATATGCGGACCAATGAACCACTGTGGTGTCCCCTAATGGGAGCAGCCGAAAGAAGAAGAAGAAGGAGAACGAGCGGAGAGGTGTGTCTGCCCTATCCGTTTAGCCGATTGGTAAAATTGAATGAGCACATGTACAGGTGTTCCTAATAAAGTGGATGGTCAGTGTATATATAAAAAATAATCATGAAATCAGTAAAAACACGAAATCACACATAATATGTATACAATTGTATTCCTCATTATAATGAGCAGCGGTGCATTTAGATTGGCTTTTTGCCTCGCTGAGAGTAAAATGCACATCTTACCATTCTTGTAAATACACATTTACACACACACACACTCCTGTTAACCCATATGAGGATGGGTTCTCTGTTGAGTCTGGTTCCTCTCAAGGTTTCTTCCTATCTCCATCTCAGGGAGTTTTTCCTTGCCACCGTCGCCTCGGCTTGCTCTTCAGACACACTCTCACACTTCATCTTACTTTTTTGTTTGTGTAAAGCTGCTTTGAGACAA